>CM062244.1:27128981-27492968 GCA_031216285.1 Syzygium syzygioides | reverse complement strand
TCTCTCTCAGAGACATCCATTGATCCGTGGTCGGTCACTTCGGCACGGTCCGAGGTAATCGCTTGGTCCCTCCGAGTGGGATTTGCTCGAATTCTGTCTCCCCTGCGTCGCTCGAGCTCGAGCTTTCCGCTCTGGTCGTTCTCCGATGTCCCCTTTTCCATGATGCTTTTCTTCTTGTCTTCTTCAGGGCTTTCAGGCGCCGTCGCGTTCGAAATGGAGGCCACATTGCCAATGTGCGGCAGATCCGTCGCCTCCACTCCGGTAAGCATGCCCTGTCTCCGATGCCCTTCTCTAGAATTCGCTCGCTTCTTCGCTCTTTCTTTCGATACCCCCCCCTCCCTCCTCCCTTTTGGCGTGCTGGAATCGTGTTCGTGTTCGATCGGGAGTCGATTCGATTTGCAGCTCGATAGAATGCCATGGCTGTGTGTGTTGTTTAGCACCTCTAGGTGATGTTATGCTTTAGAAGACTCCGCGTTTCTTCACGTTGCTAAGTGCTGAAGTTACCCTTTTGCAAGTTCTAATGTGATCTCTTCACCTAAAGCCTGAACCTTTGTCCTTGAGTACAAAATTAAATGTTATCTAGTCTCGACCCAGAGAAGTTTGAGGTCATGGACGAAACTCCTTTCTAGTACCCATGAAAATAATGTTTCATTTCCAAGTGGTGATCGGGAGACTTTGCGTGCTTTGGTGTGTATGTGCACTTGCCGGCATTCCACTTACTTATGTGCCTTTGATTGCCGTATCGCAGGGTCTGGTTTTCAGAAGAACAGACATTATCCAGAGTTCTCAATGTAGCTTTCTGGTCGGAAGTAGGGTGAACTTCCCGAAGCAAAGATGTCACGCTGTTAAAGTTGGTCATGCTTCTAAGAGGTGTGGGGGAGCTCTTAATGCTACTTGCCGTGCTGATAAGATCTTGGTAGCAAATAGAGGTGAAATTGCGGTCCGTGTTATTCGAACTGCTCATGAGATGGGTATTCCCTGTGTGGCCGTTTACTCAACTATCGACAAGGATGCGCTTCACGTGAAATTAGCTGACGAATCAGTTTGTATCGGCGAAGCACCAAGTAGCCAATCGTAAGTTGCTTTAATTAGTGTGTTTGTCCACTTCGCTGTAGTAAAAGTCCGGATCTTTAAAGCTCTAGTATAAGTTTGACTCTAAGATCACGAGGCTGAAGATGGGGAATTTATTCGTGGTCCATGCTTTGTATGATAAATTACTCCAGCATTTTGCAGAAGAGTCTAAAAATTCTGTAGTGCATGCTTGAATGGGGGGGCAACCTCTGGATGCATACTATTTCTCTGATTAATCTCAAAGTGATAATAAAAAAGCATAATAAAAAGACTGTTTGTTTACTTAAAGCTTGCTCAATCTAGAAAGACGATTCTATTAACTATTAAGAGCTGTATTGCAGCTCCATAAGTAGCTGGGAACCTGGCATCCTGAGAACAGTGTGATATTTCACCTCGCATGAGCTTTTTGGTAGTATGCTCACTATGCAGCCCATTAGCTATATATTTGGATGCTCTCTATGAAGGAAGTTGTTGAAACATCTATGAAGTCACATTATCTAACATCATATCTGCTAATTTCTTAAAGAAAAAATTTGTTGAGTTTCATAAAGTCATATGAAAAAGAAAAATTCGATCATAGTTCTCAAACGTTCACATCAACCAAATGCCCGCATGAGACCAATGGTGCTGTGTCGCTGTTTACAGGTACTTAGTGATCCCGAATGTTCTATCAGCTGCCATAAGCCGTGGCTGCACTATGCTTCATCCTGGATATGGTTTCCTTTCTGAGAATGCAGTATTTGTTGAAATGTGCAGAGAGCACGGCATTAACTTTATAGGACCTAATGTAAGTATAATTTATGAGGAGTTTCATGACAGAAAGTTTCAGAATTGCTAAGTTTTGAGAAGCTTATTTCTGATTTGCAAGTAATTTTGTGTGGTAACTTCTGAAAGATTTTAGTTAATGACTTGACTGATGGGATTGAGGCACTTGATTCACCAGTATCATGAAGAAGCAATGAGCATTGTCTTTGTTCCGCATGGCATGGAGAAACTATGCATCAGTACCTTTTAATTTTTCAGAGGACCCCAACTGAGCTCTTGAATTAATTAAAAAATTGCTTCAACTGTTGAGCATTGACCATTATGAGCAGATACTATACTTTATAAGAACTAAGAACTGACCACAGTATGCTGTTGTCCAAATTATAGAAACTTCAGGTTGATTTTATTGCTAAGTGGTGCACAATATTTACAAATCCTTTCTATCAAGCATGTTTTAGCTCAGTTTTTATTCCATTGCAAATGTATCCATTGGCTTCATTTGAATTTATTTCTAGGTAATTCGTTTTTACAGTACTTATACTGGAATAGCAACTGTGGGAACTTCTATATACCTCACTCTTTGGTTTTTAGTCGTAACGGAGATTGTGGACTCTTGAAGAGAACTGACACAGAATCGAAAATGTATACATACATAGTTATAGAAAGGCACTCTAGCCCATGGTGCTCCCTTCTCTGTAAGGGTTGTCTACTTTCCACACCCTTTCCGTTGCTCTTTTTTTCGGAGGCTGTTTCCATTATATGCACCTGTGACCTTCTAGAAACAGGATGCTTTACCTCACTATCACTGCAGTGCTTGCCCTCATTAGATGTAGATATCTCATTTCTACACCTAAGTTGTTGCATGCATTTTGCAGCCCGAGAGCATCCGAGTGATGGGTGATAAATCAACTGCTAGAGACACAATGAAAAATGCCGGTGTTCCCACCGTTCCAGGAAGTGATGGGTTGTTGCAGGTATTCATAGCTGCTGCCATGGGATGCATTTGCTGGTATTCAATGTTCCCATTATTAAGTTAAGATTAATTTTTGATGGTTTTTGCAGAGCACAGAGGAAGCAGTCAGGCTTGCTCATGAGATTGGTTATCCCGTGATGATTAAGGTAAATTGCTCGGTCTAAGCAGAATATGCTGAGTTTTGGAGAATCCTAGTTTTCTTCAATCTTAGTTGCCTTCAAATGCTTCTGGATTTCATGCTCTAATTTTTTGCAAAAAGAGCGTAAATTGCCAGCTTGTCTTTTGTTTTTCTTTAGAGGTTCCTGTTCATGTGGTAGAATAGTCCCCGATATTTTTGTTGATAAAAGGTGGTGGATGTTAGCTGGGACCTGTAGTGCTTCCTCATGCTAATATATGATGGACATACTGAGCCCTTATGTTACTGAAACTCGTCCTTTAGCCACCGAGTGCCCATGTCAATATGGCATGATAGTCATGTGGGTCTGTCATCTGTCAATGCTTCTTTTACCTTCTGAAAGAAGAAGGGAAGTGAATTTAATATTTGAAGGTTAAATGTCACAAAAATTTAATTTATTTTTAGGGTCTAGATACTTCAACCTTTTCCTTTCCTCTGCAAATCTAAGCATGAAAAATCCACTTGCGGGTAAGATAGATTTTTTTATGCTAATTGATCATGTGATCACGGCAGGCAACAGCAGGTGGTGGAGGACGTGGAATGCGTCTTGCTAAAGAGCCTGATGAGTTTGTGAAGTTGTTACAGGTATTGCTTCTGTCTGCACCATCTTTCTTGGGGATGCATCCTAGTTCTGATTTTGGTTGTTGGCTACTGATTATTCTAAGTAAATCTGCTATAGGAAACAGAAGTTCGTTTTTATTTTTTATTTTTTTAAATCATGGCACTACTGCTGTGACATTTATCATTTATCAATTTGGTTGGGAGCTATGTGGTTGTACCATCTGATGAGCAGACAGTAAAGTCCATTTTCTGATCCATGTCCAGGCTTTCTAGTTGTGACTGAATATATGGCCATCGACACAAGTAAAAGAAAAGAACGAAAAAGAACAGTGCACTAATATTGTCCACCAGATACGATTTTCATAGATCTACCTTTGATGAGATGATTAGTTTAAGGGTATTGTTGATTATTTTAGCAGCATCCAAGATGACCTGAATCAAGTTTGATGAAATCATGGAGCTATGCTATACCCTTTAGACTTAATGATTGCGTTACTAGTGTTGTCTTCGTGGTTCTATCTTTGGACAATCTCAGATCTTGTTTCTAGTCACATTCGATGTTAATTCTTTAATCCTGCATTAGCGTGTTTTATTGATCTTCTGATGATGTTGGGCCTGCTCTGGCTGTGTTCTATAGCAAGCTAAGAGTGAGGCTGGGGCTGCATTTGGCAATGATGGAGTTTATCTGGAAAAGTATATTCAGAATCCAAGGCACATTGAGTTCCAGGTAATTGCTGTATTTAAACATTGACAAGGCTTGCTGGAAATGATCACATTATGGAATTTAGTTGTAGAATATAAATAATAACCTGACTGCTCAGCCAATAAATGCTACTTTTATCTTTTTTTCAAATAGTATGGCAGAAATATGCAACTGCATTTGAGTGGTTTAGCCTTTGAGCACCAAAGAAAAAAAAGTGAGTGGTGGTACATCTAATATCTATTTCTTTGATTGTATTAGTGGATTTTGATCCAATTTTGGCTGCTTTACATGGCTTTTCAGGTTCTTGCTGATAAATATGGCAATGTTGTTCACTTCGGGGAGCGTGATTGCAGCATCCAGGTACTGCTGATGACTTCATTTCTCATTGCATTCAGTTGTGTCTAGGTGTGAGCATGTTCGTGGAGGGGCCAGTTCCGGGCTGGGACTCTGGAACCAGGAAAAGAACCAGATCCTCCCTAACTTTGGATTTCAAATCTATGTTAAACAAAGCCTAAATTAAACAACCGGGCAGAAACTGTTCTGCATAAAGCAATGCAGGTTCGAGGCAGTTAAGTATCAAAGTAAACTTGAAAAAATAGTGTTAAAGTGAGTAAAATAGTCGATGTTGGGGCCCAAAAAATGCTGAACTGCCTTCTGATGTTGGCACCATGTCGTGGGCCTCTAAAGCAACTATTGAATGAGTACTTGCAGGCCCCATAGTTCCACCTTGATCAAAAGTCATGGCATAGGGCTGTGAATTCCTACCATTGGCTCCCCTACTAAACTTTAACTAAGCCACAGCACTACATAATCTGAAACCAGTTTAAAAAGCTGGCCTTGGAATGGTGGCCTAGCCTGTTCAGTTTCGAGGTAGAACCACCTTCCAAGGCTGATATCAGAAACCTATTCAGGTATGGGCTGCTTCTAGACCTTTGGAAGAGGACCAGCCAGGCTGGTTCCGGCAGATTCCTACGTTGAAGCAGGGCGGTGTTCAATCCTAGTTATGTCATATTTGTGAGATTTAAGGTGCACGATGTTGCAAAATTGATCATGTTTATATCAAATATCAAATGGTATCTTGACCCAAAAAACATATATTGAACTGTATCTAAAATTAGAAGCATTGGGAAAGTATATGGTGGTTAGATTGGTCAAATTGCAAGTCTTCAAATATTGAGTGCCTTCTGTATAAGACGTAGGTACTCACTTGAATTTTGATGAGGAAGTCTTACTATAGGAGTTTTCTAGGAAGTGATGTTTATTGGACTCTCTTATGTTTAGAGATTGTATCTACTCATTGGCATGCTATACTTTCAAAAAAACATATACTTCTAGATCCTGAGCATCTTTTTGTATAGTTGGAACTTGGAAGTTCTTATCATAAATTTCTGAGTTGCATGATTTCACCCCAAAGATGAGAGAAATCGTCATAACAGATAATCTCATATCAAGGTTATGTCTGATTGTCAAAAACTGTACTGGGCTGGACTTTCATTCCGTCATAGCTGCTAAATGTGTAGCTGAGTAAAACCTGGTAATCTGCTGATATGGTTGTGGCTGGGTATCATGTTTTATTTATTGGTTCTCATAAAAAACATCCAGACAACTTTCTAGTTTGGAAGTAAGAATATCCAATGTTTTCTAATGTCATTTACTGTTTTATTCTCTTTCACTGGCTGTTTATAGGATAATATCTGTAGTTCAGATAATATGCCAGCGTGACTATGTACATGTATGCAAAGTCAGGTTGGAAATGTTTGGGATTTCCTTCTAATCATATTAATCTTATCATAAAAAATAGTCCAGAAAATTATGGAAATTTCATCTTTTACTCCCTTCTCTAGCTCCTTTCATGCTGTTCATGTGTGTTTGTGTGTCATTTATAGGGCAGCGAAGTATGTTTTGGGGCCAACTGGGAAATTTTCACCCTTGAACTTGGGTTTATTACATATAACTTGTGATGCATGTCTTTCCTTGAATAGTGAAAATTTTCTAAATGTCAAAGTTTTTCTGAAGTCTTGCTTGATCTTTTTGTGTTCTTTTGGGAGAACTAGTATAACAGTAGCAGCAAAAAACTAAGCCGTTTTCCATTATGTGGAAAAATAATTCTAGAATTAAGACAGAATTTGCTTGCCATGGTCAAAACAAAAGCAAACCTAATGAAAAATGAGAGGACACGAAATATCATCTTTAAGGGATGGTCCATCAGTCTATTCCTTGCCAAGAGCATGTCAAGATCGCAACATACCCTGTGTACCATCTAAGTTTGCAATTTGTGGTTGTTGGATGTTCAATGAGATCTCATCCTTTGAGCAGGCTTGAACAGGAGTGGGGATTAACTGACCATTTATAAACCTTAGATCCATTACAAAGGTGTAGATTTTGTTGCTTCTAGCTTTAATCTTATAAATCTCATAAATATGATTTATCGAGCAGAGGAGGAATCAAAAACTTTTGGAAGAAGCACCTTCCCCAGCATTGAGCCCAGAGTTGCGAAAAGCCATGGGTGATGCAGCTGTTGCGGCAGCAGCATCTATAGGGTACATTGGTGTTGGGACAGTCGAGTTCCTTTTGGATGAAAGAGGATCCTTCTACTTCATGGAAATGAACACTAGAATCCAGGTTAGAGATGTTCTTGTGTTCTTAGTTACAGTGTTGAGGATTTATGCTAATTATCTTTAGAAATATTAATGGAATTTGCGCTTTTCCCCCCTTCTTTCTATGGTGGATCCATGTTCAGGTTGAGCATCCAGTAACAGAAATGATTTCTTCTGTCGACCTGATTGAGGAGCAAATTCGCGTGGCAATGGGAGAGAAGCTCCGTTACAAACAGGTATGGAAGGTTTTAGAGCCGATAGGCTGCTGAAGTTTGACTTAGTGTCTCCTTGTTTACATTTTTTCTGTTTGCAGGAAGATATTGTTCTCAGAGGACATTCGATAGAATGCCGTATAAATGCCGAGGATGCATTTAAAAATTTCCGGCCTGGACCAGGTACCAATGATATACTGTGATCCTTACCCAAAAAAAAAAAATGATATACTGTGATGAAACTTGGGGAAAATGATGTGAAAGATCTTGTATTCACAAGCACAAAAAATCAATTGTACCATTGCCTCTTTTCTTAGGTCTAAGCTCTTAATTGTTGTAAATTTATAATAGATTTTTTCCTCCCTTTATTGCATTCTGTCATAACCCATGATTTGACAGATAGAATTTTCGTCGCTTGAATGAAACATATTGTTTTTCCGCTACTAGTTTAGAGTGTGATTCATAGGTTCGTAGTTTGTAGTTGTAGTTTGTTGCTGTAGTCGTCAGATTAGGATAGGAATTGTGAATCAAAATCCTGCATCCATGTTTTGTGGATCATGAGTCGAATCGATTCATAAGATTTGGTGAAGCAAAAATTATTTTGTCATGACAGAGATACATATAAAATAAGTAGAGTTCACATTCTCCCATTTTCATTTGAATATAATAATATGCATGACCTCATTACCCGAAACCAATCCCAACCCATACTCAATCCAGACCTGTTTGATTAACTTTTATTTTCAATGCAATTGCTTAGCCCACCACCACTACCATTCCGGTTTAACTGCCACTGCCACCACAGTTGCCACATTTACCTCAATGGAGCACAAGCCTGTCATCACTGTTACTGCTCCCGACTTTGATACAGTTATAATCATGGCTTCTTCTATTAGAAAACTAATCTGTATAAACATATTTCTATCAACATTTGACCAAACTTTTCTGTATTTTCTGGCCCTAGCCATACCTATCGACTTGCTGTACATTTTCTATTTTTATTCATTTGTATGATATATTCATATTGTTTAGGCCTTAAATCAACTTGAGTTGCGAGATTTAGAGTTTTATCTGATAATATTGGTTATAGGTTTAAATCGTCAGCCATTTTAATTGGTTGGCTTCTTGTTGATTTTCCTTTACTACCCTTCGTGTTTTTTGGTCATGACATCTTATTTCATTCAGGCATTATTTTATGAATTTGTCTATATGAAATTAACTTGCGATCATAAATTTTCTCCTCTCTTGAAAACCAGGGAGAATAACAGTATACTTGCCTTCTGGAGGTCCTTTTGTTCGAATGGATAGCCACTTATATCCAGATTATGTGGTTCCTCCAAGCTACGATTCCCTGCTAGGGAAGGTTAGTCAAAATGTTGTCCCTCTCTGTTTTTGTTTTGTGAGATTATGGCATGGTTAGCCGATCAATGGTTCTGCTGTTGGGTCTTATGTTCCAAGCATCTTGCTTTAGATGGTAAACTTTCTAATGGTACATTGCTAATGTATTGTAAGCGCGAGGTTTTTTTTTCTCGCTATTCCGAAGCTTTTTGATTAGGATGATCAATCAAAAAATGGGAAAATTACAAAAAGCATCTTGAAGTTTACATATACATATAAAAAGCTATTCTCAATTTAAAAAACCTTCAATTTGCATCTCCTCCAAAGTACAAGGACACATTTGCTCCCATAGCCTACAACTATCTCTTTCCCCTCCCTGTTTCTCTTCCTCCACCATCTTTACCCAGTCACATATAGCGGACACACTCTCTCTCTCTCTATCCACCCCTCACCACCGCTGTCACCATCTCCCGACGCTGCCTCCTGTGCCCCTCATCTTGATCCCACCCTTTCCCCTCTTTTTCATGGAGCTCCCGGCAGTTGGAGGTCAAGCTTGCATGGGCCGCAAGCTCAACCGGAATGGTCTTGCATGAGCTGCCAGTTCAGCCCCAGGGCTCATGTGAGCTTGGCGAGCTCCATGACAGAGCTTGCGGCAGCCATGGGAGGCTAGGACCTGATCTGGTCCAGATTGGGTTGCGACCATTTCTACGGCAGTGATTGTTGCTGGCCTTGAGTCCGAGGTTGGCGATGGTGATTGTTATAAAGATGATAGCAAGATGGTCTATGAAGTTCTGTTCTTAGCTTTAATAGACGACACTGATTTGTTGATATTATTCGTCGCTCTTCAGTTCTCAAACTTTGCAATTAGTATCTCTAAATGCATGCTTCCGCATGACGATTTACGTTTGACTCTTATATCTCTACATGGTCACTGCAGCTTATAGTTTGGGGTCCTACAAGGGAAAGAGCAATTGAGCGCATGAAGAGGGCCCTTGATGACACTATCATAACAGGTAAGCACCGATTTGCTAGCTCTGAGCTCCAATCAAAGTATCATTTTCCACGTCTCCTTTTGTTGTCCTTTCAGTCCAATTTGGAAGAATAACCTTGCTCTGTGATTCTTTTGAGGAATAATAAGGGATTAGTTTGCAAACCAAGATATCTCTTATCCAAATATGCTTTCTATTCACTGCAGGGGTTCCCACAACCATTGAGTACCACAAACTTATCCTTGACATTGAGGTTCGCACACATCTTACACTCGCATGGATAGGATCATCCGACTGGTCATAAGGTTTTTTAGTCATTATGAAGCTATTGAATTTGGTTTCTTTTACTTTGCAGGATTTCAAAAACGGCAAGGTGGATACTGCCTTTATTCCTAAGCATGAGGAAGAGCTAAAGGAGGTAAGGGTTTGGAAAATCAGAGCATTATGACCAGACATGAATCTATTACTTGCTTTTCAGTTGAGTTGGTACGGTTTATCCTTACCCTCAACATTTTGTTTTGAGCATAGCCAACCATTCTTCGCCACTGTTTGTGTAAAAAATGACTATGATGCAAAAGAAATTGTTCTCCAAATCAAATCTTGTACTTAGATCCAAAACTAGATATCTGCGTATAAATTTGGGATGAAATTCACTCATGAGAATACTGAATTTGCTTTGATCTGCATCCGGTATATTGGCTCTCTCTCTCATGGATGTTCTTATGCATTTCCATTGGTATTGATGATGATTCATTTCTCAATCCTTGTCTTGACTCGTATTGTTTTGGGTTCGTTTGCCTTGTGTTCTAACAGCCTCAGAAAATGGTGTTGGCAGCACCCGCAAAGGAATTAACTGGTGCTACAGTCTAGATGAATCCTGTTACTCAGAAATCACTAGCATCCACAATGTTCATAGCTGGACCAAAGTATTTCGTCCTCAAACGGGGAGCTGAAAATCATCAATTTTCACCGGCGCAGCGGGTTTATCTGTTTTTGTTGGAATAAGTATGAGAGTTGTTGGATGAGTTGTAGATCTTTGTTCCGTCGAGTGGAAGTCCGTCCGTCCGATAGCATGTGAACTCGTTAATATTACTGAAGCTATCTATGGGGCTGTTTCTTTTTTTGTTCTGAACTTAAATTAAATGTACTCTTATATTTAAATTTTTCCCCAGTTATATTTTAGATTTGCCTAATTGGTTTCGCCACGAGGATGAGTGGATCAGTGTCATTTTCCTTTGATTTCCTACTCTGCCTATGTTGCATATCATGAATGTATCGGTAATATGATCTGATTGATCTTTTGGCTTCAAAAACGATCTTGAAATTTCTGTCTCCGTATTAATTAACCTGCACAATTGATGTTGGAAATCTACAATTTACATCTCCAAACAGAAACCCAAGATCAAATTAACCTCAACCATACCCAAATCCTAATCCTCCTGTCTAATATCAGCAATCTCCTCTTTGGCCAGCACCGCTGCCTTTGACCCACGTTGCCTCCTCCGTCAATGGCAAAGACGCTTCCGACATGCCGTTACCCCTCTCCATCCTTCACCGTCCTCTTTTTCACCCTCTCTCCCTAATGCACGTTGATCGCAACCGGCATGAAGCACGAGCTTGTTCTCGACCCCATAATAGAGCTCGAGTTCGATGCCACGGCCTTGTTTGAGCTTGATGACGTGGTAGATCTAGGGCTCAGTGCTGGAATTCGGATCTTGGGGCTTGAGCTTGACGCAATGACGGAGCTCAAGTCCTCCAAATCTGTGCCTGGAGCTTGGCGCCGGAGCTTGAGGCCACTCTCTTGGCGGCCATCGAGGAGCCACTAATCTCGTGGTAGACAGGACATGGGGAGGGAGAGACAGCGTAGAGAGGTGGCAGCCGTGGTCAAATCTCACGGATGGATTGCCAAGTCATCGATCCAAAGAGACAAGAACCGTTGGATCGGTGGGTGAGACTTGATCTCCACCATTAGATCTTGAGAAAAGGATTTGTATCCACCAAGATGTATTCTTATTATCGGATTCGTTGAGATGATAATTAAATCTCTCTACTGTTAGATTAATTGGTGGGAGTGAATCTCCGTTGCTAGATTGAACCTCTCTACTGTTAGATCGATTGGTGAGAGTTAATCTCCACCATTAGATTGGTATGTGACATTAGCTTGTGAGAATAAATCTCTACTATTAGATGAGAGCCGAGATCAAAGGTTGTAATTAGAAGGATTATTGGATAAATAGAAAAGCCGTCCCCTTATTTCTATCATTCAATATTTGAGCAATAGAAGTACATTCTCTTTCAGAGCTTCTCTCTATAAATACTTTCTCTCTCTATAATTTCAATGGGCTAAGTCAGTGAGTGATCGATCCTTGGGTGTTAGAGGCGACCAAGTCAAAGGGAGCCTAAGTGCTACATGGATCTCAAGTATCGGTCCATGACAAGTGGTATCAAAGCAATTTCTAGAGAGCGTGATCGAGAGACCTTTGTGGTGCACACCCAGTGTTCAAGAAAATGTGTGAGAAGCCGATCAAGTGCTTCTTTAGTGAAGGGCCACACCTTGCTTGGGATTGCCCAAAGAAGGGAAAACTTTTGACAATGCAACACATGGAGGAGGAGCCAGAAGAGAGAAGTGCGGCTTAGGCATCGAAGCTTCCAACTCCACGAAGACTCAAGAACTGCCCCGACAAACCTCCGAGTACAAGTTCGCCATTCATGGAAATCAAGGTTAATAACACAAAATTCAGTATTTGGTTGACACGGGCGTGTCAAACATGTTTATGTCGAGCCAAGCGGCGAAGGGGTTAGGACTTCGAGTGGAGCCAATTGGATATAGGTTCAAAAAGCAAGAAAATTGTTCAAAAGTCCTAAAACTATTGTGCTTTAATTTAGTTATAAAATATTCAATTTTGCTAATTGAGTGTTAAACCTTTTTAAGTTTTGCCAATTGAGTTTATGCGGTCAATTTTTGCTGAAATTCATTGATGTGGATGCTAACTATCATACATGGCACGACCATCGTACGTTTGACGCTGAAGTAGACAAATTTTAATAATATTTTGATATATTTTTTTATTCTTATCCTTCTTTTCTTTTTTTCCTTTTCTATCCTTTTTGTTTCTTCTTTACTTTTCCTTTTTCCCTTCGCCAGGCCTTGCCAATGACTGGCAAAGGTCATTAGCCTCAAGCGAGGGCCACCTAGGCTTGGGCTGGCAAGGATAATCCTCTCCTGGGCAAAGGTCACCTGCGCTCGATCTGGCGAGCGCTTAGGCGTGCGAGGACAACCCTCACTAGATTGAGGGCAATGGTTTCCCTCACCACCCAGGCAAAGATAGCCCACACTAGCCCAAGCAAGGCAATCATCACCCGAGGTCGGTGAGGGTAGCCCTCCCTTAAGATCGACAAGGGTCATGGGCGCCCTCACCTGAGGCTAGGGACCTTCGCCCTCCGCTGGCTATCAACGAGGCCTGGCAGTGGTCGGCGGAGGGAAAGGGTAAAAGAGAAAAAAAAAAGAAAATAAGAGAAAAGGGGAAAAAAGAATAAAGAAATAAAATAAAATAAGAAATTAACAAAAAAATAAAAAAATTACTAGAATATTATTAAAAATTATTTACGTTAGTGCTGACCATGCTATGTAGGACGATTAGCGTACACATCAGAGATTTTTAGCCAAAATTAGCTGGATGGACTTAATTGGCAAAACGTGAAAATGTTTATGATTCAATTGATAAAATTAAAAGGTTTAGAAGTAAATTGGAAAAAGTGTAATATGTTTAAAACTTTTTGGATAATTTTCTCATGTACCGACTGTTGGCATTGTTCGGATCGTGGAACTACACGTCGGTGATTGGAAAAGCAAATTCTATATTGAGGTAATTCCACTTGATGAATACAATCTTGTTTTGGGTTTTTAATTCTTCGGTAGGGCGGATGCCATGATCAATATGAGGACCAACTCTATCGTTACCAAAATGCCAATCGGTGATGCCAATGATCCTTGGGTTGATGGAGACCAAGAGTGTCTGAATGATACGACTCTTGGATGAAAGGTCTAGAGTTGAGGAGCCCATAGCCGAGTTGAGGGGGAAGCCACAACCTTTAGAGGAGCCAAAGGTGGGGTTGGAGCAGTCTACGCCAACTCAAAGGGAGATGCCGATTCATGTACTTTTTCTAGAAGTGGAGGATTTGCTGATCAACATGGAGAGGGCCGAACCAAGGGAGGAGTTACTTGTGGAACGAGTTGCGATTCAAGAGCCATATAGCCGGCAATTCAAGAAGGGAAAGACTAAGCGGCATAGGAGATGGAAGAATCATCAACATTTGAGGAAGATGATGATCCGAGGGAATGATGCGATCAGGCAAGCAAAAGACTATGAGTTAAGAGTGCCGAGGGCGTCGCTTGATTGGGTGGGGGAGAATGTCATGGACGAATTGACAAGTCTATCGTTAGATAAGATGGGAGATAATTCTAATTAGAAGAACTCTTATTAATAAATAGAGGAGCCATTCCCCTCATTCGTATCCTTCAACATTTAAGCAATAGAAATATATTCTCTCCGAGAGATTCTCCGCATGATCCAAATGGGCTAAGTGAGCGAGTGATCAATTTTTGGAGAAAGACTAACTTAGGCATCCAAGTAATAGGCGATCAAGCCAAAGATAGCCTAAGTTCCGAACGGTTCGCGACCTCGAGTATCAGCTCGTGATACGAGGACGTGGTGCCTAGGCTCACAGCGGCATGTGGCATGGCGCAACATTCCCTTTCTTTTTGAGTTTTCTTCTTCGTTCCTTTGGGTTAAAACCCTGCATCAAGATGGAAGATCGATTACATTTATCCGGCTGATCTTTCTTGCCCTCTACTCTGTTTCATGGAAACGGGCAGCTATGACTTGAATCGTGGGTGGAACAGAGACTCGTTCCTCAGTGAAGATGACTCTGAAATAACATTTTTTAGAACTGGCGCCAAGCGTGGGAAGATCAGATAATTTTTAAAGTATTTTTTAAATGAGTATTCTCAAAGCAGTAGTTAAGCAACTATATCAAGAAAGTTTGCATTTTTCCAGTGCCATACTTTACTCATGTTTTGTGTAGTAAGTCTTTTGGGAAATATTGTCTAAAATTCATAAATCTATTACACTTTTGACAGTCCGGTCTTAAACATTATAATTGTACTAATTGAGTCTTAAACCTATTTATATTTTGTCAATTGAATCAAGCTGGTCAATTTTGGCCAAAAATCTCTAATGTGGATACCGATTGTCTTACGTGACATGGCAAGCACTGACATTGACAATTTTTAAAATTATATTCAATTTTTTAATTTTTTTTCTTTTCTTTATCTTTTCTCCAAATGTGGCCAATGAGGTCACCGGTCAACCATTGTTGGCCATAGGCAAGGGCCAGCATCCTTGCCCAGCCAAGGCGAGGGCATTGCTGGCTCTCACTGGCCACGAGTGAGGGTCGTCAAGCCCTTGCCCAAATCCAGGTGAGGGCATTGCTAGCCCTCAACGGCCATGGGTGAGGGCATCGAGCCCTCGCCTAGATCTAGGTGAGGGCATCGTGGCCCTTGCCCAGACCAAGTGAGGGCATTGTGGCCCTCATTGGCTAACAGGCGAGGGTGTCGGCAAAGAAAAGGAAAGAAAATGAAAGAAATGAAAACTAAAAAAATAAAAGAGTAATTCGAAAAATATTATTAAAAATTATTTACATGATCGATTTTTGTTCTAAATTGACCGGACGGACTTAATTGACAAAATGTGAAAAAAATTTAAGACTCAATTGACAAAAGTGCAATATGTTTAAGACTTTTTGGATAATTTTCTCTGGTCATTTGAAATTTGTGAATATTCGTCATTTAATATGTTCAACAAGTGTCCTTAGACATTTTTTACCAAGACCCTTTTCTCAAAATTATGATAAAGTAGGAATTAATTCACAAGAAAATGAAAAGTAAAAGGACATCCAAAAAAATTGGAACCTACAGTAAATGTATTTTGCAAGATTCCACCAGAAATTGGATTCTCAAATTCCACCGTGTTGGCATTTTCCTGTGAAATCGGTCGGCATTTATTTTGTGTGAAATTGGTTTTCTGAAAGGTATTGATTGTAAATAAATGATAGCTTATTGCATTCATTTATTAATAAAAAATCTGATGATCTAGATGAAATTTCACTCAAATTATACCCGTGTGCAGTTATCCATAATTACTTCTATCCTCTTGCTAAACCACTTGTCTAAATCAAGACTTCATCTCCATAATTCACGCATTTTTTTGGAAACAATGACCTTCTTCACTTGCTTGATAATTATCCATAAATATCTATGTCTCAACCAAGCGCTTTTTTTTTTTTATAAGTGCGAAGTCCTAAAACTTATCATGAAAATATAATTGAGTCCTAAACTTTTCAAAAGTGCAATTAAGTGCTAAAACTTATCACAAAAGTGCAATCGAATTCTAAAACTTTTAAAAAGTGCAATCGAATTCTAAAACTTGTCATGAAAGCACAATTGAGTCCTAAAACTTTCACAAAGTGCAATCAACGAAATGACTTGATTGGACTAATTTGACAAATTTTAGTACTTGATTGCAATTTTTGAAAATTTTAGGACTCAATTAAACTTTCGGGACAAATTTTAAGACTTAATTGCACTTTTTGAAAATTTTAGAATTTAATTACATTTTCATAATAAATTTTAGGATTTCCACTGCACTTATCATTATTTTTTTAAGATATCTATCTATTATCAGAGAAACTCCCTACCCTTCCATAAAGTATCCAGCTTGCGAATTTTTGGATTTCCATGTTGTATTATTTCCGTCGATCCCGTGCGCACAATAGCTACAAAGTCCCGCTCGAAATGTCACCCGAATGCGAGCCGTCATCGGTGCGAGTTGGAACAGATCGACCTTTGATCACCTTATTGAAAAAAAAAAAACATTCGGAAGTATAACTCTTATCCAGCCGAGCTATTAAAGATACACAACCATCATACTCAATGTCCAATAAAATTTTATATTTTTTGGGTATTTAAAACACAAATAAAGTGGCGAGAAGATATCGTTATCCAGTGCGGGAGGGACGTTACTCATTCTCGGTTTCTTTCCACAAAGGAAGGGATGATGGCTGCTTCCTCTGTTTCCTCTCTCTTCCTTCCTTCCCCTGCTCCTGGTAATCTTCCACGCCCCTTTTCTCTCTCTCTCTCTCTCTCTCTCTCTCTCTCTCTCTTGCATTGTGTTCTGTTTCTGTTCGTTCCATTCGTTTGTCCTGTGTTGGGTTTCTCGAAGCGTTCAACGCTACTGCAAATAATCCTCAATTCAGCGATCTGCAAGCTTCGAGGTATCTTGAATAGTCGATCGTGCTCATCATGTGTATGCCCGTGGGGGACTTTTTCTGAGCAGACTCACGAGTGAGGACTCTCGGGATACATCATGTTGGGCATGTTGGTGCAGTCGTGTCATCTGATGCTAACGAACTTAAATCAAACTGTGGAAACAGTTGACATTGTTCCGTGCTCTGAGATGATCACACACAAGCACTTCGTTGATCGACATGGCCCGGTGGATGTTTGTGGGGCTTTATGCTGGAGTTCAATTGAGTCCCTTTAGAATCTACCTTAAGTCAGACCGAGTTTAAGTAGTTGGGTCGACCTATGTCGCTTGAATTTCCCAATTGGAAGCTACATTTTTGCATTTCTAGGACTCAGGCTGACATCTATGCGGGCCATGTCATTAGTTTGACAAAAATCTGTAATGACAGGCTGTGATGGAGGCTAGATTCCCAGTAATTATTGAAATAAATATGCTGTTCTTATAGAACTTACAAGCTTGCGCTCGAACTGAATTTCTGATCAAAGTGCGGTGCGGAACTCTTATTTTTAAGTTACCCCTGGTTGACCAAAAAAAAAAAAAGTTAGCCCTATAAAAGGCTGGATGAAGTTGTTGGCGTTGATTAGCAATAATTGGCTGTTTTCTTTTGCATAAAATGGAATATTATTCCTCTGAATGTCTTTTAGATTTTTCCTGTGTATATATTTGTGGGTACCAGATTTGATGAGGAGTTGAGATTTTGTTAGGTTTGGATAGTGGTAAAACCTCGTGTACGAGTTGTCAAAGCAATGCTGGGAGAAGACTTGGAGGCCCATTTGTGCGGTGTTCTGGTGCAGTACCCAAGGTTTCAAGTGCAGTGAAACGTGGTGGGCATCTAACCTCAGTCAAACGTCGGGATGCCATCGGCTTGTTGTGCGGACTATCTAGTTTCTTCATCAACTCATTTGATGTGAATGGAGCTGGCTTACCACCAGAGGAAAAACCCAAATTATGTGATAGTACTTGTGAGAAAGAGCTTGAAAATGTATGGTGAGATCACTTTCCCTCTTTTCTTATGTTTAACTAATTCAAGATGACTTGAGTCTTGAGATGGCATAGCATACTATCAAAGATGTTTTTGGAGTTACTGCTATATGCTGATAGGTGTTGATGCGGAATTTTGGGGGGCTTCATATAAATTACAGATCCATTATAGGGGACTTTCCCTTTGATGTAACACAGTGTTTTGGAATTTGGGCAAAAGTGCTAGAATCCCAGTGTGCTGATGACATTTCTTAATATGTGGAAAATCATCCAAAAGGATTAAGTCTGCTGCCTTCTATTTTTGCCATATCAAAGTCTAGAGTAGGACAACATACTACTCAGCTATTGCTTTGGCATATAAGTTCGTGTTTTAGATCAAGTATGGATATTGTGGTGGCCACGATCATTCACTTATTTATTTGATTCTTCTTTCTAGTTAATGGTCATTCTTAAGTTTGAAATCTTCTTTGCCATGAAGGTGCCAATGGTAACTACAGAATCTGGTCTGCAGTATAAGGAGATAAAAGTTGGCCAAGGCCCTAGTCCACCAATTGGATTCCAAGTCAGTAAATTGATCCCCTTCTGGAAATTGGTTCTTCTACCTTCCTTCACCGAGAATATTTATGAATGAATTGCCACCAACGGAATCTTAAAGTTCTCACATATGTAATTGCTACATGTCTTCTCCCTACATTTGATAATGATGTTGATGAATGATTCATGAGATTTATCTATACTCTATCTAGGGCACATGCATGAGATAGGCCTTATTGTCTTAGTTCATAACAAGAATAGGTAATTAATATTCTTTTTCTCCCTTTTGACAGGGGCAGTTTTTTTACATGTTTCCAAAACCATCAGAGTTTCAGCATGAATTAGTTTACTTTGGATCAAATTGTTTGAGTTTATTGGGTACTGAGTTAAAAAAAGTTCCGTTTAAACATTGAGCCGTTGGTAATTCCTCTCTTGTTTTGGCTTGGAATGTCTTATGGTAGTGGAGTTCCAGTTCACTACCATTGATCATGCGCTGGTGTGAATCAACATGTGCTGTCTAGCCATTTGACCTTAAATTATGAAAAACTGAAGGCAGAGAACTTTCCAAATTTAGTGCTGGCTCATGTTGACTATTAGCTTGCTTATCTTAGAAACTTATCCTCTTAAATTGACTTTCTTCATGTTCATATCACCACCCTAGGTAGCTGCTAATTATATTGCTATGGTTCCAACCGGACAAATATTTGACAGGTATGAGATATCATTCTTTTGCTGCTATCTATCAGTTTTTCTTTGAAATCTTATATGGAAAATAATTTCTTTTTAACATTAGAAGCTGTTGTCTGAAATCTTGAAAAGTTTTCTTTTCTCTTAACTGGATTGAGTTCATTTCGCTTCAATAAAAGGTATGTGTCCAGTTGCCAATTGAAGTAGGCGGTTTATGTGTTGGGAGGGACACTTGTGATTGGTGTAGGGAAAGAACTTTCTCTTCAAAGCCTAGAGTGTAGTGTGGATTCATGAGGTCATTGATCTTTTACACCATTGTATGTGCCACCAAAAAGCTGTAGGACAGGGAGAAATTATTTGCATAATTATGTCAGATGTTTCCTCGATGCTGGTGCTAAATTTGGAGGCAATAATCAAGCCAAGGTTCACTTGTTGATCTTTTTGTTGCTTCTTTTTGTCTGGAGAATGAAGATATTTTGATGCCAATTTTAAGCTAAGCATGCTTGATAACTGTGTATACTCCTCATCAACAGTTTTGTTAAAGTATCCCACATTGCTTGTCTATGGGAATTTTTTTTTTTGGTCAGATTGTCTATGGGATTTCCATGGGCCTTATATTCATGTAGTTCCACCTATTATCTTAAGCTTTTAGGTTGGAGTTTCTAATAAGGTTTATCAACAGATCTTGATCTTTTCAGAATCATTTTCATGCTTCACTTTGCAGCTCACTGGAGAAAGGCCAGCTTTATATATTTCGTGTTGGCTCTGGTCAGGTGTGTTCTGGATTGTCTTATACACTGTATGTTGTTCATCAGATCATAAAAAGAGTATGAAATTATCGTTCTTTATGCTCACCTCTTTCCTGAAGATAGAACGAGTGCACTGTTGAACGCTACTTCTGTTAAATGTTGTCGGAATATTAACATTTGTAGCTAAGCATTCTTTCTTGTGATTGCCAGAGTCTAGAAAATAAGCTAATCTTAGGAATCACGCAAATATGATGATCTTGTTTGGCCATAGAAGATGCACTAATCTTGGTCTTGCCTTTTGGTTTGTACTTTTCTCCTTTACAAGACTTGTGATCCCAACTAAGTATTGGCATTGCTGATGATGAGCTGGGGGGTTTGATCGATTGGTTTGATAGAACTGGGTTTGATTTGCAAACCTACAAATTTCCTTCAAACCCAGGTTGGATCTTCTGGTTGAGTTTTTTACCCCAACTTGCCTCACGTTCGTGGTTTTAATCTAGATTTATCACAATGGATATCAAAATGATGTATTGGCATCTCTTTTGTGTTTCTTAGGCAACTCTAATCGTCATGAGTTAATCTGGAAATGGCATTAGCACAAATTAGGAAGTATGGGCTAAGTTTTTTGCAGTTGAAACTGCATATTGATAATTTCAACGCCGACTTGTTTGAAGTTTCGTGTTTGATTCCTAAGGTTTTTTAATTTGGGAAGAAAAAAATTGATGCTGTTGAGACCACTTCTCAGGAAGAAAGAAGACCTTTTTTTTTTATTCACCAAGTTCTAGATGCGTGTAAGCACATGCCGGAGAATTTTGATTGCTTCTTTGCTCATGATAATCGTGTGCCATTTGTAGGATCAGCTTTTAAGAATTTGCAAACTTAATGAGTTCAAATTGAATCAGTAATTTCTATCTTTTTTTCCTCTGGCCATTTATTGGTACTTTCTATCTAATACAGTATCAATAGTAATTTCTTCTTAAACCAGAAGAGCCATATATATAGAATTTATAGTGCCAGTATTGTATCCTCTTTTTTTTAATTTTCATGTTGTCTTGCCTGAGTGATTTAAGAAACCGAAATGTCAAAGTTGCTACCTTTCTCCAGCTAATGGTGTTGATTTGCTATGTCTACACAACAAGCATACACATAATATGGCTTGTGTTGGTGCGCTTATGCATGGATAGATACATATTCGCACAGCATGACTGCAGATATGCCATGCCTATCATTTTGGAATGACAAATAGCAGTTGAAACACTGGCTTAGGTGATCAAGGGACTTGACGAAGGGTTACTGACTATGAAAGTTGGCGGGAAGCGTCGACTGTACATTCCAGGATCAGTAAGTTCCCCAATTTCACAATGCCTGATTTTCAATGGGAAATAGCTGTAGGGAGGGATCCCAAATAAAAGTAGGAAATGTGCTAGCGGCTGAATCATTCTTTATATGGGTTCGGAGGCGTCCATGTTAATTGTTCCTTTCATTTGGTGTGAAATTATGAATTATAGGAAAATAAGACAGTGGGCACTAAACTTGGTTAGCACTCAATCTTATCCCTCGAAACCAAACCAAGTAATATAAAGAAGTTAACTGTCCCAGTTCATGTAGTATTTTTGTCTCATTAATCAGAGGATTATGGTTTATGAAAACAATCTGGAAGTTGGAAGGGATTGGAATCAAACTTTCCGGTAGTTTAGCAGTAACAGGTAAATGCACCAAAGGGATTATTCTGGGAAGGAAAGCTTTTGGCATGTCATCTCTTATTTTAAATGGTTTGGAAGTCGAGTGCAAATTTATGGCTTGGCATTTTATCCTGGCCTTTTGACTACTTACATTTTGATCATCTGGCAAGTTAGCAACTTTTCGTTGTCATACTTTGCTTGTCTTTCAAACTTACGCGCATGTGGAATCAAGTACTTTTATTTATTTAGTGAAGATTCTCAAAGACTAGTCGAAAATCTGTTCTATAAATATCGGTTTCTGCTTAGTTCTGATGGTGTGATTCGCTTCCTCAACAGTTGGCGTTCCCAAAAGGTCTCACTTCAGCTCCAGGAAGGCCGAGGGTGGCTCCAAATAGTCCTGTTATCTTCGACGTCAGTCTGGAATACATACCGGGACTCGAAGTGGACGAAGAATGATAGAACCAGTTGGCCTTCTTCTGTACTCTGGTAACTGCACGAGCTTGGATGCTACATCCATTTCGCTACTTTCAAGGTGTCATTGGGTTAATTCATTGATTTGATTGCTACAACAGAGAAATATAGTCGACTTGGAAGTTATACTCCACTTAAAATATGTCTGGAAAATTCGAACTTTTGACAGATGGATTGGGTCATACCATTCGCTCGATAAAGAGAACCTTTTGTATCTTGTATTGAAGGATTAAACATGATTGGCATTTCGCGACTTGGGATATCACACTATGCTAGTCCTGCGACTCATGGCATCAGTTCTCCGAATAGCACACGAATATAAATGTAAATTTTCGCCTCGAGTGTCATATCAAGGAATGGTCGTTCGCCACTGTCTTCGACTCTTCGTTTCTTCTTTCATTTCGTTCTGCACCCGAGAGAGGGTTCACACGTTCATGGCATGGCTTGAGTGAGCGAGGACGCGAGTTGAGCTCGTTCACAGACCTGGATAAATGGCAACAAGAGCCATTAGAAGAGAGAGAACGTGCTTGACTTTTGCTTCGATGTCTCGCTTACCATATTTTATTGGATAAAAACCAGTGATCCCTCTAGTACTGCGCGAACGAAACTATCATTCCTTGACCTTTTTCTTTAGCTTTTTTTTGCAAAAGGGTCCGTGTACTTTTCAAGAAGGGGTCGTTTATTGCTGGGTAAAGTGTCAAAAAAATTCCTAAATCTTTTGTATTTATACCAATTTAGTTTTATATCTTTTTTTGTTGCCAATTCAGCCCTAAATCTTTTGTATTTATGCCAATTCAGTCGTAAACTTTTTTTTTTGCGCAAATTCAGTCATAAACCTTTTGCATTTGTGCCAATTCAGTTCTAAACCTTTTGCCTTTGTGTCAATTCAATCTTTCCGACCAATTTTAGCTGGATTTTGCTAATGTGGACGCCGGTCATCGGCATTGACATGGATAACTTTAATAATATTTTAATATTTTTTGAATTTTTCTTTTTTTTGCCCTCCCCTCCCCTCCCTCTTTCCTCCAGCCAGTCATTGGACTAGTGACCGGCTAGAGGCCAGAGGCCGGCTTTGACAAGGTCGACCTCGCCGGCCATTGGTGAGGCTTGCCCTCGCTGGCCACAGCAAAAGTGAGCCTCACCATGGCTGGGCGAGGCCCAACCTCATTGGATTTGGCGAGGTCGTGCCTCGCCCAACCGCCGACGAGGCTCGCCTTCACTGTCATTGGCGAGGGCGAGCCTTGCTCGTGGCCAGCGAGGACGACCTCGTTGGCCTCTGGCTGATCGCCGATCCAGCAATCGGCTAGGGGAAGGAGGAAGGGGAGAGGCGAAAAATAATACAAAAATATTCAAAAAAATATTAAAATTGTTTACATCAGCGCTGGTAACCGGTCGACCTCTATGTCAACAAAATCAGACCAAAATTGACCGAAAGAACTAAATTGGCACAAAAATAAAAGGTTTAGGATTAAATTGGCACAAATATAAAAAATTTAGTATTGAATTGGCACCATAAAAAGGTTTAGGACTGAATTGGCACCAATGCAAAAAGTTTAAGACTGAATTAGCACAAAAAAAGTTTTATGACTAAATTGGCACAAATACAAAAGGTTTAGGACTTCTTTGGCAATTTTTCCTTGATCCATCTGTCTCTAATGGAATGTTGACATGGACTCCGGAATAGCAACTAAAATAGACGTTGCACCCATGTCACTTCCCTATTTGTTCATCCTTATATTAAGTGCTGATGTGGCGCTAAGTCATCGTCACTTCAACAAAGAGAGAGAGAGACTCTACTGAGTGGTAACGCGATTATATAGAATCTGACACATGTTCGGTGCTGGATGGTTGGAAAGAGAAGTGTGATGAGGAAGTGTCACTCCCTGGACCCCACCAAGCTCGCGACATCCCGACCTAGGTCGATTATTGGATGCGACGTCCCAGGAATGTCGCCGACCCAACTCAAGCATCAGAGATTGGTACGCGCGGAAACAAATAACACAACCCAGACGATGAAATACATGACCAAGGGATAGAACATCAAAATTTAATAAACACATAACGTTATAAAGCATTCATTAATGCAAAATGGTAACCCGGCTTCCAAAATCAATCAAAATTTTCAAAAGGGGGCGGTAGTTGACAAGCCTATCTTCTCTACAAAAAGGTACTTAAAATACAGGGCAAACTGGTCTATTCTTCAATCCCTGTGGTACCCTGGCGGCATCCTCGGATCCCTCACGGTCGCGGATCTGAAAGTGGTTATATAATAACCGTGAGAACAAGTCTCAATAAGCAACAACCTAAACCTAACCTAGGCTAATGCGTACCCAGACCAGTCTAACATGCGAACTACCAACAAAACAATCAATTTCCCATGAGAGGCTTACCTCGCCTCGAACCACGTGCCAATCCTGCATATTAGTTCAAACATGACAATGCGAGGATAATTCACCCTCACATCACAGTCACTAGCACACACACCCTCACTCAAAATCAATCAATACAGCAAAGCAATCGCGTGCACATTCAGCCAATCCAATCAGTCACATCACGCATACGTATCCAACAAATTTTCCTCTCACGGTCCACTGCCAACACACCTCAATTCCGATCTCACCGTCACACAATTCACACAATTCTTTCAATCCCAATGGCCGCCGTCAACACGTCCCAAGCCATATCATTCACTCAATACTAGTGGCCACCGTCAACACGTCCCAAGCCACACTAATCAATCAATTCCAGTGGCCGCCGTCAACACGTCCCAAGCCACACTATTCAATCAATTCCAACGACCGACATAAACACGTCCCGGTCCAACATACCTTTAACGGGCCACCATCAACACGTCTCAAGCCCGCATCCAATTGGCACATCGGCCATTCAAGCCTTCACACGGACCGCCGTCAACACGTCCCAAGTCCGCATTCCAATTGGCCCATCGGCCGTTTGTACCTTCACACGGACCGCCGTCAACACGTCCCAAGTCCGCAGCCCTGCGATCGTTCCGGGCTTTATTCCTCTCAGGCAGACACACGCCACTTAATTAAATCGAATTCACACGCCACTTAATTAAATCAAATTCACACGCCACTTAATTAAATCAAATGCACGCCAAATCACATCAAATCATTCATACCCAACATTCCGTCCGAATTCACAGTTCGCCACCTCATCCACCAACCCGACATTCAAGTCGGTCACACACAATTTCCCAAATCGAGCATATTATCTAATCCAATTCAAATTGCATAATTAAATCATAATATCACTAAATTAATGCTCGTCCTAGCCGTTCTAACCCGAATCTAGTCAATGAAATACCCAAAAGACTAAGTAGGGTCTAGGAAGTCGCTTACCAAGTTTTGGCCCGGGGAAAGTTGGCTCGGGTCCAAAATAGCCCGGGCGAACAATGTGGACTAGGCGCGGGCGCGGGCCACACGGGCGCGCTGGCTGGTCACTATGGGTGCGGTGGCCGATCGGCGTGCCTAGTGCGCGGGTGCGGCGAACGCGCGGTGTGCCCGGGGTGCACAGGCGAGCGGATGGGCAACGCGCTCGGGTGACGGGGCACGAGCACGGCCACGAGCAACGGGCACGGCAACGGGTGCGCGGCTTGCGCACGCTGGCCACTGGCTTGGCTGGTCGGTCGGGCTGGTTGGCGGCGGCGATCGGTGGCGACGGCGACTGGCGGCGAGCGGCTGAACCAGGGAGAAGGAGGAGTTGGTCGGGCGTGAGGGTGAGAAAGAGGGAGAGAGAGGGAGGGGTTAAGGGGTAGCGGCTGGCGGATGGGCCGGCGACGGCGCGGCAAGGCGGCGGCGCGGGACCGGGCAGGGCGGGCTGGCGAGCGGCGATGACAGGGCCGGCTCGGGCTCGGGTGGAACTGGACCAGGAGGAGGCCGGGGAAGGAAGAGGCAAGGGGGGCTGGCGGAGCTGCAGGGGGCGGCGGCGACGGTGACGGGGCGGAGGTGGTGGCCGGACGACGCGACGGCGGGCTGGGCTAGTTCCAGGCGCGACGAACTAGTATAACAGTAGCAGCAAAAAACTAAGCCGTTTTCCATTATGTGGAAAAATAATTCTAGAATTAAGACAGAATTTGCTTGCCATGGTCAAAACAAAAGCAAACCTAATGAAAAATGAGAGGACACGAAATATCATCTTTAAGGGATGGTCCATCAGTCTATTCCTTGCCAAGAGCATGTCAAGATCGCAACATACCCTGTGTACCATCTAAGTTTGCAATTTGTGGTTGTTGGATGTTCAATGAGATCTCATCCTTTGAGCAGGCTTGAACAGGAGTGGGGATTAACTGACCATTTATAAACCTTAGATCCATTACAAAGGTGTAGATTTTGTTGCTTCTAGCTTTAATCTTATAAATCTCATAAATATGATTTATCGAGCAGAGGAGGAATCAAAAACTTTTGGAAGAAGCACCTTCCCCGGCGAGGCTCGCCTTCGCCGTCGCTGGCGAGGGCGAGCCTTGCTCGTGGCCAGCGAGGACGACCTCGTCGGCCTCTGGCCGATCGCCGATCCAGCGACCGGCTAGGGGAAGGAGGGAGGGGAGAGGGGAAAAATAATACAAAAATATTCAAAAAAATATTAAAATATTATTAAAGTAGTCCACGTCAGCGCTGGTAAACGGTCGATGTCTATGTCAACAAAATCAGGCCAAAATTGATCGAAAGAACTAAATTGGCACAAAAATAAAAGGTTTAGGATTAAATTGGCACAAATATAAAAAGTTTAGTACTGAATTGGCACCATAAAAAGGTTTAGGACTAAATTGGCATCAACGCAAAAAGTTTAAAATTGAATTAGCACAAAAAAAAGTTTTATGACAAAATTGGCACAAATGCAAAAGGTTTAGGGTTTCTTTGGCAATTTTCCCTTGATCCATCCGACTCTACTGGAATGTTGACATGGACTCCAGAATAGCAACTAAAATAGATGTTGCACCCATGTCACTTCCCTATTTGTTCATCCTTATATTAAGTGCTGATGTGGTGCCAAGTCATCGTCACTTCAACAAAGAGAGAGAGAGAGACTCTACTGAGTGGTAACGCGATTATATAGAATCTGACACATGTTCGGTGCTGGAAGGTTGGAAGGAGAAGTGTGATGAGCTTTGGAAGGAAGCCTCGGTAAATGGCGATAGTAACTCTAACTATCCTCTTTTGTGATGATAAAATGACCAGCTTAATTTAGGGATTAGAGAGGTCCATGACAGAACGGTGGTCGCCACCGGCAACAGGACAATGGAAATTCAACGTTGACTGGTCACGGATTGAAGGCAAAATAGAGGGGTCAACGGGTGTGGTATGTATGGATCACAGGGATTTGATTTTAGCTGGGTTTGCAAAAGTGGTGACTGCTTCTTCTTCTTTGGAAATTGAAGGCAAAGCAGTGAAGGAAGCCATGAAGCGGCTGAGTTGAAAAACGAATTTGCGGAGCATGTGAGCATTTTGTCAGATAATGAAACCACCGTTAGATTTACTAATCAACCATCTTTGAGCCCATGGGCTTTGCGAAGTCTTTTTGAGGAATGTAATGCACTACTCGCCCAATCTCAAGGTGTCTCTCTAGCCCCCAACTAAGTTGCAGACTGGATCGCTAAGTCCCATCGAAAAGGGACACTTCCAACCAAGTGGTTGTCCATACCACCCCAATCTCTTTGGGATTTATTTTGTATTGACTCTTGTCAACTTTACTCATGTGGTTTGTTTTTAAATGAATGAAATGGTATATGTGTTTTGACAAAAAAAAAAATTTAGGGATTAAAGCATCGTTTTCCTACGGCAGGAATAATTTGTTCAAATCCAATAGTAGGTGGAACTTAAATAGATATGGCAGTTATGATATTTAATAAGTTATTTCAACCACCTTCTCTTATTGATTTTGTGTCTTTCCCACCTCAATTGCTGTGGCAATTAAATGCTCGGACCGATGGTAGCAATATATTAATATTTTTTGGCAGTAGGATATTAAAAGTGCCAAAAGTTATTAGGGTACTCACTTTAGCGTCAAAAATTTTCGCCGACTCATTTACTAAGTGCCAAATCGGAGAAAAAACAATCACTTAAGTGCCTCTTGCGACAAATTCCAGCTAAAAAATTATGTTAGTTTTTTAAGTAAATGTTGATGCATTGGTGGCTTTTCCATTAGAATAGGAAAGTCCATGTGGACGATGAGGTGGCCTTAATCATAAAACGATGCTAGGTTTTACGAGTTCTTTCGTGGAATTGGGATTGTCCTCAAAGGGCTGGAGCTTTTGGTCACAGTCGAGGTCATGAAGGAGCAAATTGATTCTTCACAAATTGGAACTAACGATCGGGGACATCAATAACTATCCTTTCGTCGTGGATTGCAGCGTGAAGAAGAATATGATGCCGGTGTTTGATTTTTTTCTATGCCAATTAATCTCCAATTTGTCAATTTAGGGAAAAATGACAAACGAACTCAAAACGACTTTCTCTGTGTCAACTTTGTCCCTCGCTCGCTCTCTCTCTCCCCCATTTGTCCATGGCCTTGTTCAAGCTCCGACTATCTTCCTTAAAATGTATTCCTCTGTTTTCCTTTGTTTTTTCTTTTGCTTTTTGAGCTTGCAGTCTATGGCCGTCTTGCCTCAAATATATACCTTTGTGTTATTCTCGTTACAAAAGCATTGTAAATGAATCTGAGGTTCCTATTGTGATTGCTAACCGATTTAAGCAACTCTCTCAAGTACGCTTCACAACTTCATGGAGACATTTCAACAAACAGCCCGGATGCAAAGAGATTACGAGATTTAGTCATGAAATCGAAATTGTTTTCCATCTAAAATCAGTATTTAGAACAAAAATGTCATCATCAATCATCAACTAACAACTGAGATTTTCTATGATTTACTCATAGGTTCTGTGGACGGAAATTGGTCTCACACTTATTGAGAACAAGGTAGGAAAGAGTGGAATGAAATTACCTTGTCGAGGAGGGGTTCTCAGTTGCGTTTACTGGTTGAACCACACAAGGAGGTGTAGCCGGTTAATGCTGCTAGTTTGTGCTTGCAACAACACATGTTTGTGCAGCTGATGCAAGCACAAAATGACACCAGCACTTGTTTATGCTGGTGCATTCTTGACATTGAAATGATCGCTTTTTAATAATGATTGGCATTGAAGTGATTGCTTTTTAACAATAACTGGCACTAAAGTGATTGCTTTTTAACAACAACTGGCAGTCAAACGATCACTATTTACAACTTTTGGACAACACAATTTAGGGTTTGTATGTTGACTGGGCACATTTGTGAGCCATGTAGGATTGAAAAATTAATAAAATATGACCTTTGTTGGATTTTCGGCAACTCAGATTGGAATTGGCACTTAAGTAATCATTTTTTTAAAGGTGGCACTAAAGTGATCTAAAAAAAACTTTTAGCACTAAGGTAAGTGTCGTACACAACTTTTAGCACTTATACTATCCTTCTCCCAATAAAGCAAAATGGTCGAATTGATAATATAGGGAAAAATTACCAAAAAAGTCATAAATTTAGTACATTAGTATCAATTCAATCATAAACCTTTTAAAAGTAGCGATTTAATCCTAAACGTTTTCACATTGGTATCAATTGAGTCCATCTGGTAAAATTAGAAATGAAATCTCTGATGTGGATGCTGGCAGTCCTAAGTGCTACGGCCAGCACCAATGTGAAATTATTTGTTATTGTTTGAATTTTTTAAATAATTTTTTTTTGTTTTTTCTCTTTTTATTTTTCTTTTCGTTGCTCTTTTCTTTCTTTGCTTTTTTTTCCTTGCGCCGGCGAGTATCATCTACAACCCTAATCAGCCACAAAGGCAGTGCCCAAACTAGGTGACGCCTCACCTGCAGTTGGCGGAGCCACGGAGGCCCTGGCCTCACCAACCGCAAGTAAGGGCCTTCGAGCTCTCCCCCAGATCTATGGGCATGGTTTGCCTCGTTAGCGGCCGGTGAGGCCGCAAATGCCCTCACCCGCAATTGGCAAGGGTTGCCGGCATCCCTTGTCGGTACAATGAAAAAAAAAAGCAAAGGAAAAAAAGAAAATTAAAATAAAAAAGTTCAAAAAAATTTAAAAAATCAAAATTTAAAAAAAAATTACAAAAAATTTCTACATCAACGCCGACCATGTCAATTAGGATGAGTAGCATCCATGTTAGCAATTTTCAGCTAAAATTGACCATAATGACTCAATTGGCAAATTGTCAAAAATGTTTAGCATTAAATTGGTTAAATTGAAAGGTTTAAGACTAAATTAGCATAACTACAATAAATTGATGACTTGTTTGGTAATTTTCTCGGGTGCGTTCCAAACTTTCTTGTGCACCAATATATTAAGAGATATAATTTCGATTTCTTTCTTATTTCACATCTCGTCAATCTTTGTCTCATATTTCAGATCGTCTTTATTTGCTAACAGCACTACAGCAAGCACATGAGATATCAAATCCAGAAAAAAGTTCTGACGTGGAATTATCAAGAGTAAATTTTCAGTGGAGTTCAAGAAATTTGATGGGGACGATCTCGCAAACTCCCTCCCCTGGTTCCTTGGATTTCAGTTGCCATCGTCGCACAAGCGAAACATGAAACCGCCCTTCAAAAACTGTTCGAAATGTTTGCATGCTACGACGATAAGACAGTTTAGAATAAGGTTTCCGACGAACCATGAAATGGTAGGGGAAAAGTTAAAGCGGTTGACGATGGGTTGCGACCCAAACAAAGAAACCAAAAACATAACAAAACCCTAACTGATGAGACGACTCTCTCCTTCCTCAATAGATCCCAAAACTGCCCAACAAGAACCTTCAACTCTAGAACAAGGGACTAAAAAAAGGATAATAGCAGAGGAAAGAAGGAAAGAAAGAAAGAGAGAGAGAGAGAAGCCAAAGCTTCCTGCGGATACTGAGGTGCGTTGAAAATTCGTGACATTGATAAGGTGATGACAACGATGGTGAGCTTGGGAGGGAACAATCACAATGTGGCGGCAGTGAGGAGGAGAGAAGGCGAAGGTGGCGGTAGGGAAAGGTTGATAGCAGTCGCGATCGACAGGGACAAGACCAGCAGATATGCTCTCAAATGGGCCATCGAGAGCATCGTCTCCTCGCGAAACCGGACCCTCAAGCTCGTTCACGTCAAGTGCCGGCCTTCAGCATCCCCTCCATTTCCAGGTCCCACAATCTCTCTCTCTCTCGATCTCTCTCTCGAACGTTATGTGACTTCTGATGGATACGAGTCACCTATCTTCTCCGATCGACTGTTTCCATGAAACACAAGCTTCAGGAAAGTAAAAAGAAAAGGTCGACAAGTCAACTTACCGTGGCGAATACTACTGAATATTAGCGTTTTGCTTTTCTTCTTCACTTTTTCTTCCCATTTATCGATTCATATTTTGGTGCAGCCTTGTCGGAAGAGACGCAACCTGACGCCCAGACGACGGAGCTCTTCCTTCCCTTCCGCTGCTATTGCTTGCGAAGACATGTGCGTTTCCATTTCCTCACCTTCCATTCTTGTCCAAATTAGTATGAAAAACAGAGTAGTCGTACATAAAACATGAATGAACCATTGGACTTCAGATTTTGCCTTGCATCTAGGGCTGGTCGACAATATTTTTTCCACGAACAGTTCATTATATAATTTTATCGATCTCTTTTTCCTTTGATTGCAAACTGATAAGCATTATTTGATGAATCTAGTTGTCACCAATCTATATATTTATGAATTGTTACTTTCTATGCACATTGGCGTAGTAAAAAAGTTTCTCCACCAGCTAAGTTTGGATACTTACGCGTATTCAAGATTTAATTTCTACATCTGTCTTTATTTTGTTTAATGATGGATATTTTTCTTTCAACGACTGCATGTGTAAATAATGTTTCAAGCTAGTGATGTTGCTAATAGAAATCTTATATTCGTTTTGTTTTGCAATGAAGTTATTCAAACCGTTTTTATTTTTTACATTGAATGTGAACATAACTTATATTGATGATGTTTCTAATAAGTGTCTTTTATATTCCCTTATTTTTGTTTTGGTTGATTTATTATTTTTTCTAACTAAAAAGTTCCCATTTGGTAGGCTGGCAAGCCCACTAAGTGGGATTAAAAATTTTCATAGGGAAGTGGACAAAGGTTTCACGTATATATTATTTACCCCAATTTCTAAATAGATTTTGCATTAGAGTTTCAAAATCGTGGAAAAAGAAAAGTAGAGAGGAAAAGCTTGGGTTTTGTCGCATTCGTCAAGGGCGTCAGATAAAAAAAAAGTTCAGTTAAGTCAATTCGGTGACCGGCAATGGCAAGAAAATTCTTCTAACTAAATCTCAGAAATCCAAAATAACAAAAATCCTAGGGTGACAATTTGTCATTAACAACTTTTTAGGTCTTTTTCCCTTCAAACTTATTTTTAGCAACAATTTGTTATTCCACCGGACAAAAAAGTCATCCGGTTTCCTTGGGAGATTGCGGTGTGCAGATTGCACAATTGCTCTAGGCGTACTAACGTTGCAGTCAGCTAAGAATTTTCCATTCTTTCATTGTATTAGTAGCAGCACGCTTATTGTCCTTTAATTTTAAACTCCGACAGGTACAAAGTGAAGTGGTCGTACTTGAGGATTCAGATGTAGCAAAAGCTTTAGTTGAATATGTCTCAAGACATGCAGTCGACACTTTGTTACTCGGATCGGCTTCACGGAAGAGCATTTCCAGGTAAAATTTTTGAACATTGCCCCTCCATTCCATTGCATACAATACCACATTCTGAAATTTCGTGATACTTTATCAAAGCGAGCAATTGTTCCTGACGGGTTAAAAACCTTCCTTCATCTGTATTTATGTTCTCTTCTTTCAGATTATTCAAGTTTTCAGATACACCAAACACCATCTTGAAATACGCACCGAATTTTTGCAATATTTACGTAGTAGGCAAAGGAAAAGCCGTATCTGTGCGGTCCGCCACTCGTCCCGTCCCAAACTTGTGGACAATTGAGGAGACGGCACAAGTCGATACGCTTGACAATTCGAGGTGAGGGTTTTGGCACCATAATTCTTTGAGAAATGCGATGTAGCCGTACTTAATGCGCTTTATATATTCACGAGATCTGCAGCAAAGGTAGTTTAGTGTGTTTATATATTTGCATACATCCTAAACTTAATGAAACTAATGAAATTAATGTTTAAAAGACGAAGAGAATTCAAGTTTCTTGATAAGAGATGACGGTGGAAAGGCAAGGCAGGATGGAGCAGCGTGTTTTAAGTGACCCATGAAATTAATGTGACTTTAACTCGAGGATTTTGATATTTAGATCAAGGGTAATGATGAAAAACCATTGACAACTCCTGAATATAGACCTCATACCAGATTTTAGTACCATAGTTTGAGCCTGTTAATTGACATCTTAACAATCATGAACTCTGGCAGCCTGAGCAGCCAAACATACGATGAGCTCTCTACTTGCGAGAATGATTTATCCCGTGCAAACTCGGGGAGACTGAGCACCGACAGCAGTTTCCTTTCCTTCTATGAAGATCTGGGATTTGGATGCATAAGCGATTCTTTGGCGAGCTTGCCTTTTGAAGACAACAAGAGGTCCATGCGGTCGAATGCGTTCCATCTCTCTCCGGCAAGTGAGCCGGCGACGATGCAAGATGGTGAAGGATCGATGTTGTCGTCATCACCTACCGCTGTAAGGAGCATTTCCATGTTATAGGCAAACCCAAATTGGTTGACGATTTGGGAAATGAACAAGTAACAGTTGGTTACACTTCGAGTTGTCATTGGTTCTATGACTACGTAACTGACCGAATCTAGCACGAAAAAATTAGACAGAAAAAATCCTAGCCAGAAATAAGTAGTAGCCTCGAGGGCAACATGGTCTATCAAACACCTAAGCAATCTTTTTTTTCTGTACAAATATATACATGCGTGTGTGTGTGTATGTATATAAGTTATCTGGTTAATTGCTATATAAAATATGCAGGAAGCAGTGGAAGAAGAAATGTTAAGGATAAAATTGGAGGTCCAGAGGACAATAGACCTGTACCATGCAGCCTGCAAGGAAGCAATCCGAGTGAACCAGACGGTAATTATAAGTTATAAACTGCGTGTATAATTCAAAATTTTGCCCAAAGTTTAGTAAATACTAAGGGGCTGGCTATTCTTGGTAATGTGCAGGATTCGGTTTATATACATGAATCATGTGGATTCGGTAGTCTTTTCTCAATATATCTAATAACAAATTTATCCATTCTATATCATCTTAATTTATTATTCCTTTCTTTAATTATTCTAGCTGATATCAAAATTGCTGATCTCGCCATATGTTGTACTATCATGTCGCCGCGACATTTTGCAGGTGATGGATTGCCACAAATACCAGAACGAATTGGAGAAGAAGTTGCTAGAAGCGCGTTGGTCAGAGCAAGCCGCATTGACGGCGATGGAGAAGGAGAGAGAGAAATTCAAGGTGGGGGCAAAGGCTTGGCGACTGGCTGTCGCGGAGGCGGCGAAGAGCTTGGATGCTGAGGAGAAGGCGCACCAGGATGTTGGGTATCGGAGCTTGGTCCACATAATGGTGGTTTTGATGTTCTTCTATGTTTATTTCATCTATAAAAAATGACTCGTGTCCAAAGGGCTGGTTCAGTTTGTCATAACAAACGTCGGCTTCAGACTGTCTTCATAAGACAAGATTACGCAAAAACTGGGTGCGGGTTAGGGCAACAAGCTGATCCCACAAACCGCCCCAAAGTCAACCCAAATGCAGATTCTCTTTTCTTGATTCCTCTTTTTTTTCTTCTAAGTGAGGTACCAGGAAAGACCTCTTTCAGGTTTTGATTTCTTCTGCCTTTTTTCAATCCTTTTAGGGTAAATAGGGCTTTAAGTTTCTAAGAAGGGCACGCACGTGTACTTGTTGGGGATGTTCATGATCATGATGGTGGTGCGATCGCCGCCCTCGTCGACCCTGGCAACACCGGCTTCTTCCTCTTCCCCACCATGTCTCGGGTCTCCACGATCCTTGGGTACTAGTGAACATTGGTCGTCATGACGATGCTGCAACAGCAATGCGCGACGGTTGGCGGTCGTGGAAATCTATCTTCGGCGAGCTCAGCCAAGGCGCCTGTTTGTTGTTCTAGTTTCTCAAGCTTCGAGAAGTCATTTTTACCGGCCACCATCTTCGCTCACCCATCCCCAAAGCTTTGCATATGCATTCCCTGGCTGGGCGATGACAAAACGAGCCCATGCTTTCCTTAGAACCACCGTGGCTGAGAGGGTGTAGATCGTTTCGTTCATTCTGTTACCTATGGTCCAGTCGCAATTGAGGTGCGCGACCTCATATTTGAGGTCATGCGACTCAGATCTGAGGTCGCACGACTCCATTCATGGAGATTGCAAGGAAAGACAACGAAGAAAACAAAAATAAGAAAATAGGAAAAAAAAAAGTGTTTTTAAAAAAAAATAATTTAATTGAGCTTAAAATCCACATCATCAATGGAGAAAGAGAAGAATACGCGTCAACTTGATACATCAACTTTAACGACAATATTAAATGAATAGATGACGGGGACCATATTTGAATTTAGAGTTGAACTTCGTGATTTTTTATGAGACGAAAAAAATTTAGGTCAAATTTGAATATAGAGTTAAAGGTAATGCTTTTTAAGGGAATTGAGCCAAATTTAATGGTGGGCGAAACTTGTCTTTTAGGCTAAGTTGACATCTAAATTTTTGCACGTTGGTCTTTTTTACATATTTCAAAAAATAGGGATGTAGTTACATACCAAAATTATTTTGTTATTGCACATTACATTCCTGCATTTCATAGTTAATTACATTAATTGGAGTCATCGTGCACTTAAGCTCATCTTATATGCATAATGTACAAGAGTCTTAAATGATTATATTACATTGCTTTAATTGAGCTGACAATGTAGCCGACGTGGCGTGACATGGTATATGTGGTGAATACTTTTTTTTTTATTAAAATTATGGTACTTAAGCAATCAATTGAAAGTTATGATGCTTAAATGAACTTTTTTTTGGAAGTCATGACACTCGAGTGATTTGAAGAAAAAAAGGTTACAGCACTTAAGTGAGAGCCGTATAAAAGTTATGATATTTGAGATGTCTTATCCCATTATATTCGTTCAAGAGAGCAAATTCACTAATTTCTATTCAAGAATTGGCACTACTTGTTTCCCCCCTGGGTCAATATGTAATCTTGCCTTTTAGGATGATGGATCAAAGAGTGGAAGGTGATTTCTACATATTATGAGATATCTAGATATCGGGCATCAAGAGAGAAAACAATGCGGAAAAAATAAACACCGGAAAACAAACCAAAAAGGAGAAATCTCGGCTAGAACAAAGGTAACGCGAAAGCGGCGATTACGCACTTGTCGACTGTTGCTTCGTTCTAAAATTTGGAGGAGAGCATGTTAAGACAACCATATCCAGTATGTAAGAAGGAGAGATAAAGAAAAGGACTGCCGGACGGAATAGGGGATTCACCCTACACAATCGCGGACATTAGGCTGTACCGGGGGGGAGTTAACACCCGAACCATACATCGTTGGAAACTAGACTCAAAGATGATAGCCGTGGTGTCTAGTGGTCGTCGTTCGAGATCCATATCGATCCCGAAACATCCGAGACAGTACGAACTAGAAATCTGCTTCGCTCAACCGATGACTGATAGACTGTACGTACAATTCGGGTATGACCAGGTGCTTTCGAGTCTTCCTTCGTGTCCCGAGGGCTCCCTAAGTCGAGCACTCAAAGTCCTACACCATGCTCAAAGCGCCTTACGGATCCCCTTCACTCGAATCAGTCGAGGTAAGGTATAAAGCAGAAGACAGTGATAATTCTCTGTTTCCATTTTCTCAATTTTGTTCGCTGTTCCTGCTGGTATTTCATAGGAGTTATCGGATCCGACCAAGTCTGGTTCCACCCTAGAACTGGGAACTAGACCAAAGGGACAGGTTCCTAGTTTCTGGAATTGGGAACTGACCATCTAGACCGACTGATCTGGTCCAATTTCCGGGTAGGCTTATGGAACCAGTGTTTTTCAAATTTTTTTTTTTTGCTCTGTGTTGAATTTGGGAGCACACTATTTAACCTTGTGATAGTGCAACGTTTTCTTGACAAGTATGTATGGTACATGAATTATTGTTGCGTTTCTTTCTGTGGATTGTTTGAATTATTTGTTTCCTTTTCCTTTTCTTTCTCTTTTTCTGATGGAAGGTGCTAGTTAATGCAATACATTGTGAAGGGGCAAGTATGACAGATTTTATGCTTAAGAGTTTAGTCACAGAACCCACAAAAGCTGGCCAAGTGTTTCTTTTAGTTTTTACAGATTTGTTAGAAAATTAAAAAAAAAAAAGTCGGTCCAATCCTAGTGGTTGGTTCCACGCATGGAACTAGGAACTGAACTAGTGCCCTCGGAAACTGCCCAGAACCAAACAGTTCGGTCCAATCTAGGTTGTTCCTTTTGCTCATCCTAGTCTTTCATCGAGTCTCTGATATTTGATTCATATTGAAATCTTACATGGTATGGATGTTAAATCAGTTCTAAACCTATTGTATGGATGTTAATTTAATTCTAAACTTTCATATTTGGCCAATTAATCCAAAACCTTTACACGATATTCCAATGTGGTCCTTTCAGCAAATTTCCATGGAAAATCTTTGACATGGCAGTGCACCATGTAGGATGGCCTGTGATGACTAAACTACCACGTCAACAGTTTTGAGCAAAAACTGACCAAAAGGACCACGTTAGAATTTCGGGCAAAAGTTTCGAACTAAATTGGCAAAATCAAAAAATTTAAGATTGAATTGGCATCTATACAATAGGTTCAGTATTGATAAGGTAATTTTTCATGTTGGCTCATATATTGATTTGTCCATTGATTATGTTGTGATCTCCGTTGTAGTGCTTGTTGCCAGCTTCGAATCCCATCATGTTAATATAAATGATCGGTTTCTCGTTTATCTTTATTTGCACATCTTACATTATCATACATGGATGCCAATGATTTTCTTCAAAGGTTTCATAGTCTGACAACAGAACTTCCGACAAAAGAAATGAAGTAGCTGGGGTGACAATTTTGTAATAAAATTCAATGAAAAAGCATCATCGGCGCCCTTGAGACCAATCCTAATCAGTTTCTCATTGACCTTGATGGAGATCTTCAAAAACAGCATCATGGTATTCTTGAACAGGAAGAAATCCTTTGGTCCATGGAATCTCGAGCTGTTTGGATAGCCGATGGGGAAAGAACACTCGATATTATCATACGGCGACTGTCGTTAGGAGAAGTGAAAAATGCATTTTCTCTCTTATAGACTCCTAGGGTCATTGGGTCGCCGATGGTAAGGAGCTGTGACCAACATGGTTCTGCTTCATTTTCAGAATCTTTTTCGTACCAAAGGGATGGAATTAAAAAAAATCTTTGAGAATGGCAATCTATGTCAAATTAAGACCCTGCGTGCTGAAACTATAAGCTGCCTCGATGTGGATATCACTGACGACGAGACTAAAAGAGTTATGTCGTATTTGAAACCTCTCGAATCTCCTGGTCCTGACGTGCTCCATGCTAAATTTTTATCGAGGTCAGCGGGACGTGGTTGGTAATTCTGTCTGCGCGACTGTTAGAGACAATTTTTGGGACTAGACAGATTCCTCAACATGATAATGATTCCTCAACGGTTCCAATGAAAAGACTTAAACCTTTTGTAAAATAACATCATCGGTCACTACCAGGCTAGTTTCATGCAAGGGAGAGATACTCACGATGATGTGATTATTGTCGAAGAGATTTCTCACATGGTGCAGCAAGCTACGAGGAAAAAGGTTTTATTTTTCTATCAAAATTGATCTCCAAAAAATTATGATAGACTTGGATGGGACTTGATCAGAAGAACCTTGATGTCCTTTTAACTTCTTGGATGATTGGGTGGATTTGATTATGAATTATGTTTCATTTGCTTAAACTACAGTTCTCCTTAACGGGAGCATGATGGAAACTTTTTGTTCTAGTCGTGGTATCAAACAAGGGGACCCTATCTCCCCTTACAATTTTTGTACTCTGCGTGGAAGTTTTCAGTCAAATGATTGAAGAAGAATGTCGTACTGGACATTGGAGAGCTTCTAAAGGAGGTCCATCCTTCTCTAATCTGTTTTTCACAGGTGGCTTATTTCTTTTTGGAGAAGTTTCTGAAGCTGGAAGTGAATCTGTGATAAAACACTCTAAACCTATTTTCTACTGCTTCAGGACAAAAGGTGAACTCTGCCAAATCTAGAGTTTTCTTCTCTAAGAACGTGTGTTCCTGATTGTAACAAGTATGCAGGGTTATCGGGGATAAGTGCATTGAATGATTTCGCAAAATATCTCGGCTTTCCTCTTCATATGGGGAGAGTTGAAGGTGAGAAAGAAACTTCCAGGATGTAAATCAGGTATGTTATCTTCTGCCAGTCAATCTGTCTTTAACTTGTGAATGAATCTATACCTGGTTATTATATGAAATTATAAAAAATATCAGTTAGAACTCGTAACATCCTGGATGAGATGAACAAGGATTTCCCTGTGGGATTCTACATACGCAAAAAGAATACTTCACCTTGTGGGGTGGAAAAGGTCACCAAGGGTTAAAAATAAGGGTGGTCTTGGCTACATGGCCCTCCTTGGAGAATTCGTCGGAGAGTCTTTAGGGATAGGAAAGCGAAATGGGGGAATTGGTTAGAAAGAAGTACATAGCCAATACAAATTTGAAGAGAGTCTGTGAGGAACTGGAAAAAATGTTGGAACAAGGTGATAAAGTCTTAGGAAATGGCTGAGACATATCTTGCAGAAAATGGCAGTAACTAATTTTTTTGAAGGACAATTGGACAGCGGTAACTCCTGTTCCTAACATTTCAGCGGGACCTTGACTCACAGGTTAAAGATTGTTTGATCAGCCCTGGGACTTGGGACTTCTCAATCTTCCTGGTGATTTACCTCAAGATATTATTCAAGTAATCAGGGGAATTCCAATAAGTCTGAGGGGAGGCAGGAAGGTCAATTTCTGTTGGAACTTCTCCAACACTCATGAGAACAGCCTGCGTTCTGCATACTAAATTGCTGTGGATTTAGACCTGAGAGACGGTAAAGTGGAGAACTGGAATTGGGTGTGGAAATGTGATGTAACCCCTAGAATGTTATATGGTTGGTTCTTCATAGCAGTATTTCCACAAGGCATCAGCTTGCTCAGAGGCATGGATGTGCAAGATGTGTATCCATGTGATACTCATGGTGAGACTATAATTCATTTGCTAAGAGATTTTCCTTTTGCTCAGAAATCTAGGGATGGTATTGGAATATCTCTTTCTCTGGCAGGGAGCTACAGTAAGTCCTTAAGGGAGTGGATAGAGCGCAAGCGAGAACTACAACTCAGTACAATAGGCCTAAGATATCTTGAAGTACTGATTTCTTGATGGGATTGAGGGTTCTTTGGATATATAGGAATTTTGTCTTTAATCATAATTCCATGCAGGGGAACAAAATGTTAAATTAAGAAAGATTAAGCAATACTGAAAGAAGTTCAGATCAGGAGTGAAATGGCAAATTCCACAAGCTGGCTGGTTAAAATTGAATTCTGACCAAGCGGTGGTGGAGAGGACTAACGTTGCTGAATTGGAGGCCTAATAAGGGATGATCAAGCAGAATGGGTGAAGGGTTGACTCGCTGTTTAGGAAAAACTTCAGCGTTTACTGCAGAAATGTGGGCTATTAAGAAAGGTCTCCCTATTACTTCAGATCTCAATATAACCAGTTAGAGATTGAATCTGATACTTGATATATGCTTTGTGGAATACTAATGTTGATGTCCCTAACTTGAACTCGATTTTGAATGAACACGGACAATTTAGCTGCATTGTAGCAGGTGAAGATTAAGCATGTGTCGGGGATGCAAATCATTGTGCAAACAAGTTAGCAAAGATGGGATTGACAGCATCTATGTATGATATGTCTACTTTTGATTGTATTACCTCTCATTTACAAACTCTGGTTGTATGGGATAAGAAAAGAAAAGAGCTCTATCCTAGGAGACTCAGACTAGGCGTTGGCCTTGGTTCGTACTATGTTATTTTGAGTACTTATATAAGCATGTTTCTACTGGAAACAAGAAAAATCTACAGTAATAGCATTCTCTTGTTGTTGCCTGAGTTGAACAAAAAAGAAAAAATTACAACACGTGTTCTCATTAGTTCAGACCGCGTTTAAACAAATCGTTCGACCAACCCCACCTTGATCATGATCCGCAGCAACTTTTGCCCCCTTATATATGAATGAGTTTTGACAAAAGGTACAAAATCAGCCACCCCCTAGCTAGTATCAACCTGTAGAACACTTAAATTCCTCCTCTAAAGTGTCAGATCGCTTCTCAAACTTGAAATTCTACGAATTGCTTCAGATGGGGATAGAGTAACTGATTTCATCAGATAGCCCCCTCGACGAGCGAACTTCACTTTCGCTTGCGTAAGAAGAGTAGAAGTCCTCGTCGCTGTCCTTCTCTCTCACATCCTCGATCTTCCCCACGACCTCCCTCAGGTCCCACCTCTTCTCGACATCAACCTCGCAACACCTCAAACCAATCTTCAGGAGCTTGAGCATCTCGCTCTCACTCCCGCTCTTGGCCCTCATCTCCTTGTCGAACACCTCGGCCGGCCACCGATCAGCTTCCCCAGCAACCGACCTAACCCACGTCACCAAGTCATCCTGATCACTTCCCTGTTGACCCTGCTGCAGGAAGTTCGCAGGAAACTTTCCTGTCAGGATCTCCAGGATCAGGATTCCAAGGCTCCAGACATCGGTCTTTTTTGTGATGCGCTTGTTCTGAAGGTATTCGGGCGACTTGTAGGCAACCATGAGGTCTTGAGCGTTTTCCTGATTGATCACGGGGATGAGCCCATAGTCGGTGAGAAGAGGCTCGAAGGATTCGGAGAGGAGGACATTGGAGGACTTGAGGTGACCATGCGGGGCAATGAGGCTGGGGAGTTCATTGTAGAGATAGGCAAGTCCTTTGGCCACTCCCTTAACGACCTTCAGCCTCGTCGGCCAGTCAAGAGCGGGCTTGCCTCGAGCATGATTACCTGTAATTAATGAAGCAGGTGGCGTAAATTCCGTGCCCATGAAACGTCCCAATTATTATTATTCTTTTTCATATTGAAATCAAATCTGTGTGCACTCGATCTAATTAAAGCGGAGCGACATATGTTGAATGGAAATCTATTTCATAAATCACCTCGCTGGACACACTTATAGCAGAGAAAAACACCTAGTGAACTTATGAAAAAACAAGTGCCTCTTACCAATGAACTTACCGTGTAGATAAACAGCCAAGCTTCCGTTCTCGATGTAATCCGACACCAAGAGCTTCTCTTCCTTTCTGTAGTAGTAAGCCACAAGAGAAAGCAAGTTGGGGTGTCTCAGCCTGCCCAGCCTCCTCATGTGTTCTTGGAACTCCTCTCTGCCAACATTATTCATTTGCCGGAACCTCTTGACCACCATGGCGGTCCCACTAAACAGGGCTGCTTTGTAAGATGACCCAAAGCACCCGCTCCCCAATATCTCTGCCGATGCTTTCAGCAAGTCCTGCAGGTCGAACTTCTCTCGGTCGTCCCTGACGAATGACAGCTTGAAGTTCTCGGCCTTCTTGCCGTTACTGGAGTGGTCGGAAGAGCCATGCCTGATATGGCTTTCTTCCTTGAAGCTCGCCTTCTTCTGCAGGTTGGACGGTGGAGGGGCCTCGATCGATTGTGAGGTCCGGTTCCACCTTCGCAGGCACAAGATCAGCAAGACAAGGGTGATCAAGAAGAGTACACAGGCTACGATCGCAAAAATCATGATGGCGGTGGAACTTGAGCTGCCCTTTTTATCTGGTGATGCTGGAGCATCTGCAGTCGTGCACGGACTTAACGGTGCTCCACACAATCCTTTATTGCCTGTTGGACATATGTTTTTAGGAGTTTCCTCAAAAATTGGTTAGAGCAATTGCTTAGTTATTCTATTGTTTGAAAGAAACTTTTCATAGTTATGTGGGAGTATGTAATGATCTAATGTTTGTTTTCAATGTGGACGAATTCACAAATTGCATAATAGTGAGTCTGTATGATCAAGACGTAATTTTAAGAAACCTTCTGAATTCTAAGCTGATTAAGCATTTTGAAGATGCTTAGCATGCTCAATTAATCTTTTGCAGTAACTGGGGCCTTTTCGCCGTATAGAACTTACCTGAAAATGAGCTAGAGTTCATGTTAGCAAGGCTTGCTGGGATTGGACCGTCCAATTCATTGTTGGATACATCCAAAAGCAAGAGATCGCTCTGCTCAAATTCCGGGACCCGTCCCGTGAATTGGTTCCCTTCGAGCCTCAGCTCCAAAAGCCTCGGCAATTGCTTCAACGACGAAGGTATGGCACCCCTGAACTGGTTTCCCGCCAAATGCAGCTTCTTCAAATACGACATACCCTCGAAGGAATTGGCGGGGATCTCCCCTGAGAAATGGTTGTATGACAGGAACACAGATTTCAGAGCCCCGAGCTTCTTGATCTCAGGCATCGGACCATCAAAGCTGTTGTTCATGAAGCTCAAAGTCCTCAAAGATGGCAAGCCCATCAGGGAGTCCACGTCAATCTCACCCTCGAGCCCCATATTCTCGAGTTGCAGCCCCCACACGCTGCCATTCGTGCAAAGGACGCCGATCCAATTCGCCTGGTCACCAATGCACGGGGAGCCACCATTCCAATTGGCCAACGCTTTCTTGTCATCTTCCAGGGAGCTCTTGAACTTAAGGAGGACATCGGCTTCCAAGGAGGCACCGAAGGTGGTTGCCGCTCCGTCAAGCAATAGGATAACAAACAAGAGGGTCCAAGACTTTGCTCGAGCTTGGGGAGCCATGGTCGACGATGGTACGGCTATGCGCACTCGTCGTCGGGCCGCCGCGTGCAGCGCCCTTCCGAAGGGGCCAGGCTGCAATTGAGGGAGGTTCCTTTCTTAGTGGATTTTTTGGGGGGCGGGTGAGAGGAGGGGCTTGGAAGGGAGGTCGGCAATATTGGATGGACAACACACAAGCACAAAGCAAGCCCCCTTGAGAGAGAGATTGCCAAGAATAGGAAATGAAGACAATGTGGGAGGGAGGGAGAGAGAGAGAGAGAGAGAGAGGAAGGGGAGGCAAAGAACAAATTAAGGAGGGAGGTTAATGTCTCACTTTTGCATGAGCTGTACCAAAATGCTGTCGCTAGGAGAGAGATCTCAGGCTGGCCACTAAGTTGGACAGACAAATTTGGCAAAAGATCACTCTTCATCTAGTTGTTACAGTTGGCTGGATAATTTTGCTCATCTGTGATGCAGTAGTGATCAGAAAGAAACTAACCCTGGTGTTTGTGAGCTAGAATTGGTCAATCACCATATAGGATCCCCTCACCCCACTTTGATAACAAAGGACTGGTCCTTGAGTCTTGACCAAGTTGAGAGACTACCTGATAATTCGCCATGCAAAGGAATTGTCATGAATCAGGAGTAGAGGTGATGTGGTGAAATGTGCGGTAAACTCGTCGCATGGTATTAATGAGGAAAATATTAATGATATCATTATTAAGTGAGCATTGATGTTCAATTACCAGATTTTTTTCATTTTTATATTCTCTTATCACCACAAAAAGGCCGACTCTATTTCCAATCCCAATATGGAGTAAAGCACACATTTATTACTTAAAAAGCCTAAGATGCCCTCAATTCAAATAGGCAACAAAGTCGGCCGAAAAAGGCTAGTAAATTGGGACCTAAACACGCAATTCAACTCCATCTTCTTGCCAACGAAGTTTAAACTTGTTTGTTGGCTTTTACTATATATATTTGCAGCTTATCTTCACGGGATTCTTAGTTGGGTTGGGTGTGTAGTTTTTGAATTTTTTCTTTTTGGCTTCGAGATGGTGTTTCAATCCCAATTTACTTACCTTGTCTGGCCGATTTAGTTCTCTAGTTTAATTGAGTTTTAGACTTTTCAATTAATGAAGAGTGTGTTTTAGCCATATTGAGAGTGGAAATCCCATTAGGACCCCCCCCCCCCACAAAAATTCACAGGTAGTGGCCCAGACTTTTGTAACATGATGAAGAGACCAAGGATTGAGCAACAGAGTGCACGAGTCAAGTCTCGGGTTGCTTCATGCTTGGTTTCTTTCTTCAAGTATGGTGAATTCCTTCGGATTCAGATGATTCAAGACTGAGATCGGGATCGAGATTGAGATCGGGTTGCTTTACCTCTTGGAATTTCATTAATTAAGCGTGGACATTACAAATACATTTAAGGTAGCTCGGCTCGGTGGTGATATTAGGGTAGCTCAGTGCGTGAAGCTCCCGTACGTGCATGGTGCGGTTGAAAGGTAAGGCTGCGTAGATTAGAACCGAATTCGTCCGATCCTGAGAATGTCAAGAGGCTAAGATAATGTAGAGCTAATTTACAGAAACATGCATACTGCTCAGAATTTCATCACTAACAACAGTAGTAACAAGTCTTTTGCCAACAATCGAAAACATTCACGATTTTACTAACACCAAAACTAGTAGGTAAATAAATAGGTGGACTTCATCCAAGAACTGATGCTGCTTTAGCGGATCTAGTAAAGTCATCTGTCTGAACTATCTAAAAATTAATTTCAATGATGGTTCCCACATGACTTATTCCCTTAGTCGACAATCCTATGAAGCATGACAATTTGATAGGATCAAAACTGGCAAATATCTGTCCACAACGGCAGGGATTGCAGGGAAAATGGAAGACGAAAATGACTTTATATCAAGAATAATTTGGTTAATTCATGACACAACACGGATACGAAGTTCAAGATCCCTTAATGAGGCAAATTTTCGGACTGAAATCTGTATACCCGACATCAACAAGACACAGGCCATCAGGAGGAGCTGGAGGAGCAGTCGCACGTCTACATGTTGAATCCATCAGCTTCATCAACACATCCTCCTCTGAACCTGCCGTTGCTTCTCTTATTGATGTCGCAACAAGAACCCGAACCATCTGCACAACGATCAACCACCGCAAGATGTTTTTAAGGCTGAAACTAACAGTAGATCAAGCTGATACAATGACAGAACTGAACAATCTTAGAAGTACGAAGGTTAAATGAATGATTGCATAGGAAGACGAGTGAATCAGCAATCATGATAGTTCAGATCTTTTATCAAATTCTATAGGAAAAACCTATAGAATAGTACATAAAAAGCTGCAAAGGACTGCTGACCAAATAAAACTGAATTGACATGCCCATGCTCTCACGAGCAGTAAATAGACATAAAAAGTACCTTCCGAAGGAATCGATTAGCAATCAGCTCAATGCACATAACTTTTCTTCCTTCTTGGTGATCCTAGTTTAACATAAAAGAGAGTGCTATTAGCCATAAAACTGGAGAACATAAAAAAAACCGTACTGCATCTTTCAACCAGCTCAAAGCATAAAAAACACATGAATCAGATTGATAGTTGATCAAGCATTGAAGTGAATAAGAAATATGAAATATTGCAGAAGGGAAAATACTTACCATGCCTTTTAATCTGGCCAAAGCAGCACGAGCATGATACAGGAAACATTCTGTTGGTGGGCCACTAAAACAGAAGAGATTTTCAGTAAGGCACAGAAGCACAAGTCATGCATGCAAGGTTACAGCAGTAAAATGCCAGAGCAAGGATCCTCAAAGCACTGAGAAATCAAGTTATCCACGGATGCATATTAACAATTCAGATAGCATTCTTTCCAAGGGAATCAAGCAATAATCAGGTACACTACCATCCAGACATAGATATCCACTATTCGAATGAGCTCCCTACCAGCCGTAAACTACCGCTTTTGATATCTGGTTCTTTCATATTTCTCAAGTTCTCTACCAACCCAGGCTCACAACTTTGAGACTTACCATTGTATATTTGGCATCTTCCTCACAGATTTCCAGTTAATAGTTAGATCTGCTCAGCCGTGTATCTCTTCAGGAGATACCTCTGTCTTGGCTCCAATTTTTCTCTTGTTTGGCTACAGATTCTTAGACAAGAATTAGATTTTACACATCTATCTTGAATAGATGAACATCACCTTCCCCTGTGAATGAATTGTGATTTATTAAAATCTTCTCATCTATTAATGTTCATGATTGCTTAATATCTCTTGCAAACATGAACCAGTTAATTTTAACCAAGGAGCACAATATGCACCTGAAAATAAAAACTGAAGCTCTGGTTTCAGAGTGACTCCTCCAAGAGGTATTGATTAGATGTCTAGAAAAAAGAAAAACTTTTCAATTTAAAAAAAGCGAACAATGTACACTGGCTCAACAGACTGCTATTACAGTGAGAATTCTAAACCATCCTCAAAACAAGCCTTTCTTTTTATACGCAAGGAATCGACAACAGTAGTATTATAAAAGAAATAACATTCAAACACCAATATGATCAACGTATCAGATGTTCTATGGGGTAACAAATATAGAACAGCACACGTGATCTTTTCCTTCAATACTTCCTAGGTGCCCTCCCTAATCTCAACAAAAAATCACCGCGTGAGCACAGTAGATAAATCATACAATACAAGCAACAATCAGATGTAAACAATATGAACAATTACGTATCAAGAGAAAAATAAGATACAGATCCCTCGATAATCTGAAGAAAAGATCAAAAACATAATTATTACTCATCCATACAGAAAGATTCAACAGTAAAAAATGACTAAAAGAAGTTTTGGAAACAGATCATTTAGACTGCAAATATCTATAGGACTAAAGTTTAATTCAAGAAAGCACTAGTAGTATCTTGAGGCTTGAAAGCTTACATATTTCTCGAAGCCTTAGTATCTCGAGCAAACATCTTGTATGACAGTAATTTCCCTTCTAGAAGCTGCAAAAATTGATTCACCCGACTAACTTCAAAGCTCACTTGTTTATTTTGACCTTCAAAAACATCATCCTTATCAGATAAGATTAAACTCTGAAGATCCTCATTACCAATATCATTCCCGAATCCCCTGCTTCTGAATGCACTATTAAAATTCTCCTTAGTCCCCTCGCTTGGCTCCCCATTTTCTCCGTCCTTGAAAGGAAATATGTACAAATAGCGCCTCCACTTTGCAGAGAAATTGGGATGGAATGAACGTGATACCTACACTGACCTTCCACATCAGTGTTCTACGCGAATTAAAAGTATAAAGATCTTCCCAGCAAAATAAAATCAGTTAATTCTTCAGGGAGAGTCCAGGAGCTTCTGTTGCTAAAAGTAATTAGCAAACCGTTACCTCAGAAACAGATAAAGCCCTGAGTCTCCTTGGTGCTGCAGTATTAACGGCGAGTTCAATATGTTGAGGTTCAACATCCTTTCTCCATGTATCTGGATATATGTAGCCGAAAACAGTTACTTAGTAGGTCCTCCCAAAAATATGGAATAAAAGTAACATCATGGATGATAAGTGCATCAAAGGTTTTATTTGCTCATCCACGAAATACCAAACTCATCTGATCCAGTAGTAGGACCTACTTGAAAACAAGTTAGTAAAAAAAAAAAACGTTTTTTTATCTAAGAGCATTGGGGTGTTCATAAAATTGTGTTGTAGAAGATTTTATAAGATATGAAAATGCCATATGAATGATAAAATTTTCCAGTAAATATCTGGCTTGTGTAATTTTAAAGTGTATACACTAATTATAAATTTATCTGCCCTACACCTAAAAATGTCAAATTTTCGACGTTATTTGTCAAATTTTTTAGTTGTATTTGATTCAAAGTGGTATCAGTTACTTGGATTGTCCACTAATCTTTCACATGGATGTTAGTTTAATAGTAGGTTGTGTTGACCCGACATGAAATAACATATATTATTTTGTGAACCATGAATTCCTCTATCCTACATGGGCCATGTTGTAAAAGATTTTTACTATGCTTGACTTAATAAACTAAAGCTCTCCGCCACTTGGACAAATACTTCATCCTACAAAAACTATTTGGGAGTCTAGTAGGGTGTACCTTGGTTTTAAGATCAATGCAAACCTCTCATTTTTACATATTCGGACTTGCTAGCTCAAGTGATGTATTAGGCTGAAGATTAGTTGCAATATACCTGTTTGGTTCAACTTTGAAAATACTACTTGGGGGAATGCAAATACCTTTGGGTGAAAACCCATTGGGGAAATGCAAATGGTGTTTGGTAAAAATATTTTGTAAAGCTACTTTGGCCAAAATATAGTGTTTGCTGAATTTTTTTTTGCAAATGGACTTTGGGAATAAAAAAACCTAACTTATCCTTTGCTAGAGCTAGCGCCGGCGGGCTGCTGGCAAGCTAGATCTGGCGCCGGCGGCCATTGCCTGAGGTCGGGCGACTGCCGGCCCCTTGTCGGCCCGATCGGGCACCGGCCACCTCGCCGGCCATCTCACGAAGAAGAAGATGAACAGTACACACGAGGGGCAAAAGTGGGTCTTTAGACAAATTTTAAGTGCAAAAAAGGCAATTAACATATTTTCATTAATTGGGGTATTAGCATTCTGAGAAAGCTGAAAGCTCAAGGCACCCCCTAGGGTGCCTTGAGCTTTCAGCCTTGAGAAGGCCAACATTTGGCCAAAGAGTTCCAAAAATAATTTTCCAAACACTCCATAATTCCCCCAAAAGGCTTTGGAGGCTCAAAACTCCTTCACAAAGCCGAACCAAACACCCCCAAAGTCCAGCAAGTTCAGTTTCTTAGGTAAACTTGTGAGACTGTTGCCAACTGTTCTAAAAATTTATGGCATGTGTGTTTGCATTTAAACAAAAGCAAAAAGTTCCTACCAAAATTTCAAATAACTATTTGAATTCCAAAAAACTGTCGCAAAGTTATATGTAAATTCTACATGTCGACACTTAAGTATATAAAAAGTTTCAGGAGTTCCAAAATTAGAAAAAGAAAGGTCAAAGTCCGTGAGATACAAAATTTAAAAGCAACAAGCAAAAACCTAAAGTCAATCCAAACAGGCCCTTAAGCAATTATATGAAGAAGTGGTCTAACATTTTATTAACTTTCACGCTCTCCCTCACGCGTATGTTGGACATTGGCCTAAGACTAAAGCATAGCAATATATAATAAGGGAGACACATAGGGACACATAGGGGCCTAGAAAGATTTGAACTAAAGATCTCCTGCTCTGTTACCGTGTCAAATTTTGTAGGATCACGGTCAACTTCTCTAAAAATTAATATATCAAATGTAGGTGTGGTTGATAATTAAAAACTTTTAAGAAGTTCAACACTAGTTCAAGTGTAATTTAAATACGAGCTGACAAGGTATCTTGGTTTTGACTCGCAATATCTTACTATTTTGCGAGTCAAAATGCGACTTTTCACTACTTTGCTTAAAAAGGCTAAAAGCCTTTGGCAATCTCAAACAGACAGATTAAACAAATCATGTTGAGAATAGGTGAGACCAAATATGACATTATGTAGAGCAACATTGGGAAGTCTCCATCTCCGATATCATTTAGGCAATGACCAGTCTAATCAATCTTTTGTTTTCTTTTCAGGTTTACAATAGTCATAAAATTCCATTAATGGGTACCAAGGGGTTGCAAACCATTTACAATCTAACTACAAGAAGAAAGACCCAAAAACTTCAGCAAGTAGACAGCCCAGAGAACAGCTCCTACAATACCAACAAAGATATAGTGAACAGCTACTTATCTTTCACAGCACATGAAGACCTTTCCACATCATTGAAAGTGCTTACAAGGAATAAAAAGGATGGCATCAAAACCAAACAACTTTCTTGACTCAAGCTAATCACCTACAAGCTGTATGCTCCATCTTCACTAAGCTTGCAGGAAACCCAAATCTCCAACCCCCCACCTCCCCCCCTCCCCCCAACAACAACAAATGATTGAAATATATGGCTCTCCTTTGATTGAAAAAAAAAGGGTTTCTCATACATCAAGAAAGCATCTGTGAACAAAGCACTTTCAAGCATGCAGCAATTATAAGGTATCAATTACATAGAGCCACACAAGGACCATTAGCAACTCCAGCATTTTTCCTTCACTATTCAGGTTTATGTTCCTTCATTAAAATAAAAAGAGGTAGGTTACTACTCTCTTTACAATCGGGGTTGATTTAGTGTTGAGGAATGGTTTTATAGCATGGATTAGAGCATAATATAAGCTCAGTTATCCAAACCACCAAGTGCAAACAGTATTATGTTTGGCCTTGAACTGGGATTCGACTTGTGTCTTACATATTCAACGAGGAATGCGAGGCACCTCATAGGCCTAAGATAGAAACTGTCACTACAATAATCATATGTGTTTCTTATGTTCCTTGAGAAGTTAGATTCACTTTTATAAAATATTAAATAGGATTCATTTTGGTTGAGATCTTACTTCAAAGACAAGCCATGAGATATTACTCTCTCGAAGTTGAAAAGACAACTCTGATCTAGCCAACCGAGAATCCATGTATAAATCTATGAAGAACCAGAAAAAACAGGAGGGTCCAATGTGGACCTGTTTTAAAGTGCCCCTCTCATTGCCTATAAAATAAATATTTTAAATTCTTGAAAATGAGAAGGATAACTTTCACTAAAACTGCCCTAATTAATGCAGCAGGAAGCAGATAAAGTTTGTCATGCTTGATATTCCTTTACAAGAAGGAAAAATGAATACGTTTGAAAGGAAGTCACTCAAAAATTGAGAGCTGTTTAATAAGATAGACACATAGGAAAACTTTGATGAAAATGAATTATAAAACATACAGAATGAACAGACTTGCCCCAAAGCCGTTACTCCTTTATCAGTACGCCCAGCAACCATAGCACAGCCCTCCACTGGCAAGGACTTGTCCTTTAGGAGCTTAGCTTTCTTCTCATCCACAAACTCCCCTAGAGATCTTTCTATTGAGCTGTCCAAAATAAAAGTTCATATGTATAGATCATGTCAAAGTTTTAACCCAAGGTTCAAGTCAAGTTTCACGACTAAGAGAGGAACATAGACGCCAGGATTAGGCACAGAAATAGGAGAGAAAAATTGCAGCATATGGCTTCACTTTTTATTAGTTTGGTGAGTGGATGCTAGTAAGTACATATGAGTGTCCGCAAGCGTGCTTTTACTCTCCCTCATGGTGAGTCGTTGGTTGCCCATTAGCATATTTAACCTCCCAAAAGACACTTTAGAACTGGGTCTACATGCTGCAGTGGAGGACTAATTGTTAAAGTTTCAAGTCAGCGCCAAAGTTGGAAATTAAATAGTTGTCATGAGGGGGTTATAGATTACAATGTTCATATAAATGACAACTATAGGGAAGGTAGGCAACATCAAAAAATTATGACAAAGAAAGCAAGGTATTGATAGTAAACCAAATACAACATAATACGCAGATAAGATGACGCATTGAGTGTAGACTTAAAACACTCAAGGTAGAATCAGAAGGTGAAACAACTTACCCCTGGACAGTGTTTAAGCCAGGCTGCTTTTGCCAACCATCAAAAGAACCACCATGATAAGAAAGGACAATCTTATATGTTCTTCTTCCCCATCTTCCAGACCTATTCCGTCCTGGAAGACTCTCTAGTCCGGACTTCTCACAAGTCTCTGGATTTTTTGTAACATCATGAACAGGAGATCTCTGACAAGAAAATTCCCTATATTAAGTACCAAGAATTGAGACATTACACATACCTATTACAATTAATCACTAACACCACCAAAAACTTGCATTAACAAATTTCCACACAGAGAATCCTTACTGCTATCATCCGAATTTACAGATTATCAGATCAGCCTATTCTATACAGATTGGGCAACAATCAAATTTCTTCCAACAACTTTTTGAACAGACACCTTAATGCGTATCATTTTGCAGATTGCATCTATTAAACTGATGCAACTTCTTAGTCTCAATAATACACAATCTAGAGGTTTATATTTTAACTAAGATGAAAGCATAAATTAACCAATTGATTTTGTACTTTGCATATGAGAAAACTTCAGTGTCTTATAAGATCATCTTAAATTAAGCAGACTCATGTCATGAGGGCTATTCCCAGGGCATCATGGTAGGACAAGATTGAAGTATCGCGATTCCTTTTCCATCTGCTGTAATATTAGCAAGAACTACTGCCAATTTTTAACAGAGGTAAACTGTATATGCCTTTTTTGCCACACTAGAGCTCAGTAACTTTTCCAGAGAAGACATTGGAAAAACATATAATGGACACATGCTAATCCATCCCCTGCAAAATGTGTACTGGTAATTCAACAGTACATGGAAGCACTTTAATTTCTCATTCACAAATTTCTGAAGCAAAAGTTGAAAATTACAACAGGAGGGTATATGACACATATCAACAAGCTAGATATTAATTTACACTGATACAACAGAACAACTTGATAATAAGTTCCTCTTTTGTGCACGCCCTACTCCTTCACTAAAAGTAAGACGAGGAGAGGGGCAAAAGAAATCAAACATTAGATTCTAAAATCTCGAAAAGGGTGGATCACGACAGGGCCAATCCTTGCGAAACTATTTGTTCAAACTATTGCTTCTAGAAAAAGTGTGTGTTCCGTCAAAAAACTATTACCTTGAGAAACTACACGAAAGACAGGAAAAAAAAAAAAGAAGTTTGTCTCTCTTGAGAAAAAGTGAAGAATCAAATTGTCGTGCTACTAGTGTTAGACATGATTGCGAAGAGAATGGAATTATTTGCATCAAAGCAACACAAAATTGAGTGCATAGTATCTTCATTGAAGAGTTGTATTAAACTAAGACACATTAAAATAACCAAAGGTGTATTGCATGCTTCTGAATACGAGTCAGTGCTGACTTCAAATATCTAATTGTTTGATTATTTTACTAACAGAATGCATGTTAACTAGCCGGAGAATGAATCGTAATTCTCGTCCTGAGTTTTGAGGATCTTGTCATGAGAATTTCAATTTAGAAAAAAAAAAGTAGACAAAAAAGGAGAGGGGGTGACATCAGTACATTGAAGATAACAAAACCATATGGTGTCTTCTCTCAGTAGGCCATCCAAGTCCAAATAAGACCCTAAACTCAAATGAATGGAGATAAGCATTCGATGGCTCTAAAACCAAAAACTCTATCACAATCAAAAAATGGAGTTCTCTGAATCACGAGTTAAATTGATTCATAGTCCTTCATAACAAAAATAACTATAACCAAATTTAGTAGAGAAGCTATGGTGAATGGCTGATAGGGGAAAAAAAGGAAAAAAAGAAGGGGGCATCACTTAACGTAACAGATCCTTTTGCTAATATAATTACGTCATGTTCTAACTTCTGAAGATGAACAAATTATGAGAAATCAAAAAAGAGACGCATGGAAGTTTTGTGATATATGAGTGAACAGTAACGACAATAAGGTTATATACTATAAAGCTCCCGCATCAAAATATAAGTGGAGACCGAATATCTGTGTTAATTATTTCAGATGGGGATTGTAGTTTCTTCGCCATCATTGAGTTTCTTTGTCGTCATCATGCCATAGACTATAGATTATAATAGAACACAAAAATTTGACAGATTGTGAGTTGACCAAACAGGTAGACTTGCATCACTCCAATATCCTACTCAATCATAAACGGCTTCATAAATGGCTTTGGTCGAGATTTGGCTTAAGCCCACGCATTTGACAGGTACCAATTGTCTGACATTGCTCAAGAGTGTAAAAACCATAACTGGGGAAATGCTTGAATCCCATCGCTGCTCATCAGAGAAACATTACCCAAAACAGAATGCCCGAATTCTTTATCCAGAAACCAAGGTATAAACACCAAATTTGACTCTACTCAAAAACAAATTCCACTGAACTACTCCCCCTACGAAAAGCCGGCCCGGCAGTCAGATCATAACTTAGAATCAGCATCAGAAACGAAGCAATGACTAAACATAAACCATCACCTGGGTCCCGAACAGCTCGGAAACCGACGACCGCCCATTGATGACATTGGAGTAGAAGTCCCGAACTTCTTGCCAGGGCCTGTCGTGCATGAACTCGAAGCTCTCCCTGCAAGGAACAGGAGGAGCAGAAACACCCACCACCGATCATCATCTCCGCAAAGAAGGAAAATTTCAATCGCGGGTAGCCAGGATCTAGGAAGCTAAGAGGGCCGGGAGCGGATAAAGAGCTTACCTCGCCGTCCACCGCGCGTACTTGGAGGGCAGGACGTGGTCGTAGTGGACGTGGACCTTCTCCTCGCCGCCGCCGCCGCCATCGGCCTCCGCCGGCGCTCCGCCTTGCATCGAGAGGGTCGGAGACGGCGAGCGGTTGCGGGTCGCGGTGCCTCGGAAGCGTCCGATCGGAACTGAGCTCGCGAGGGAAGCTGGATTGCCACCACGAACCGGAGCGGTCAGCATTCATTCACCGCCGCCGGGTTTTGCAGCGGCGGATGGTGGAAGAAGTGCGCGCTCGCGAGTCACCGCCGGGTTCTGGCGGGGGGCCGTGGTCCGCGCAAGCCGGTGCGTGGTTTTTTTTGGTTTTCTCTTTCGACCCCAAGAAAAGGACTAACAATGCCATATGCTCCCTTTAACGCCAATTTTTCAAACGGTCAGTTAATTGTCGTTAGTTTGTAGGGTTAATACCGTGGCGAACCCAAATTGATAAATTTATGATAAATTTATTTTTAATTAATTTATTAATCACTAAAAAAACCTGAATACATATATGTAATAAATTTATCCTTCATTAATTTTTGATAAATTTTACTATCAAATTTCTGAGTTGGATGATACGTAACAGTTGACAAGTTTACTAGTTTGGGATTTTACCCCCTCCTTTTGTCACAGATTTATCAATTTGTAATTTTTCGTAATATTATCCAACTTATCGGAAGGTAAATTTGTCCAAGTATATCAGTTTAGAGTTTTTTGTGATCAAAAAATTAGTTTAGGGTTTTTTGGTGTTCAAAATATTAGTTTAGGATAAATTTGTCACAGATGTACCAGTTTAGGATTTTTCGCGATATTAACCCTTACTCTTATAAAGCATTTAGGAAATTTTTCAAATAAGGATTTGAAATAGTGCTCTTTCTTTCATAAACTAAAGTAAACACATTAATCTTAAACAAGGATCTGAACTGGTTGTAGAAACAAATCTTCGTGGGTCAGGTTCTTTTGGTAGTTTGAACATGCGCAATTTTGTCAAAAACTTTCAACTGGGTAAAAACAAAATGAGTAAAATCCCAACAATTAAAAACCCCAAATTGAATTTTTAGTTTTTCGTTGATTCCTCAATTCTCTAATGCTCAAACTGTCAGTTCATCAACATCAAAGTCTATTTGAGACTAAATTGGGTCCATCGACCCACAGCAACCCTAAACTCTCAATCCGTCAACATCAAATCCCTTCTCGCCCCCTCTTAGAGGTAAACTCGTAAAAGCACTACCTTGTGAGCGCGCCCTCTAATTTCTTTGTTTCGACCAAAAGAAGGCGATTGCAAACATGTCAATAAGGTGCGGGGATATCATGGAATATACCAAGCCAATGGCATTAACAACATAGTGATGGTCGAAGGAATGTTTTCTTTTCTTATTTGGGCAAACATGTGGGTGCATTCCATCTCCTTTTGTGGGAATCAATGCATGCGGCTGCATTTTTCAATGGCAAGTGGAATCCGGCATGCATTATCTAATTGGATTTGCTATCGTCATGGTCACTAGTGCTGGTCATAGTCCCCGATTTTACGGTTTTCTTCTGTGCAAATCGTGCAATTTTTTACTGTTCTCGTTTTGTTTTTCTCATATATGTTTGTCGTTAAGGATCAGTCCGCTAATTTAATGTAAAAGACCCCATGAAGTCATTAATTTGATTTTTCTTGGCCACCATCAACTCTGTGTTTTGGGTCATTTCCTCTAGGTTTGCTTTGGTTAATTAGGAATAACATAGACATAATAATACGTTCTGAGAGTTCACTAGTGCTTCTGATGTTGTTCTTCTGCATCTGCAAAGAACTAAGGAGGCAAGCTCGCAGTGAACTTTTATTAAGTGAAGGTTGAAGACAACAGTCTATGGATTTATGCTAAATTTCCACACTGATCATCTTCAATATGAGTAGTGATCCTCAAGAACTGAGTAATCGTGTTCAAGCACCGTGAAGTCCACAAAACTGGTGACGATTCATTTTGATGCGGAGTGATGTCAAAAGAAAATAGTATTCATAATTTTGAAGCAATGGACATTGCTGCAACTGTGAGTACATAGCCTTTTGATATATAGATTTGAACAAGAAATGGCCTTAAGCAAATGCCAATTTAAAATGGTTTGAAGCAGCTGATTTGACATTTAAAGAAGTGAGAATAAATTTTGTGGGAGAAATGTGAAACTTGTCCAGCTTTACAAGTTTAATAACTTCATAAGTTTGAATTAATCCCGTCTAAATTTTATAATGTGCTGTAATCATAACTTGTGTTTTTCAATGTACAAATATGAGTTAGTATGATTATGGGGAATTGGTATAGGCTTTGAAACATATTGACCTTGTTTTAGCAACTTGCGTTTCTTTAGAAAAATATTAACATGTTTTTTTGCTTCCATTTTGCACCAAGTGAGGGATGTGAAATTGTGAACTAATCTGTGTTTGATATAGGTTTGCTAAAGGGCTGAAGAAGATGGGTTTGACATTATTGATCTTGATCAATTATACTAAAAAAATGTAAGATGTGGCGAAGGTGATGGTTCAATGGAGAAGGATATGAACGTTGGGAACAACAGCCTATATGTAGATGTGTTAGCTAATGATGTAGATTTTCTTAATATGAGTAGCCAAAATAAGTATAAATATATTGAGTTCAATCCTAAGGTTGATATAGAGAATATTGTCTTCAAGTTGGGGATGTGTTTTAATAATGCTAAGCAGTTCCAAAAAGCCATTAGGAACTATACCATAAAAAATGCGAAACATGTGAGGATCAATTAGAATGCACCAAATAAGTTAAGGGCAATTTGTTCTAAGGGCTATGATTGGCTCTTATATGCTTGCAAAGTGCATAGGCGATGGTTGCCATTTGTCATCATGTTACAAGGATATACTTTTAGCACCTATAGTCATAAATGAAAACAATTAGATTAATCCCTTTACATAGATAGTTGTGGGACAAGAAACATACAAGACATTGCACTAGTTTACTAGTATAATTGAAGAAAACCTTGGATTAATGATTCTACAAATTTTAAGTAGTGGAATTTTCTTGTGCGACAAGGAAAATGAATTGGTGCAAGTACTAGCAAATTTAATGTCTAAAACAAAACATAAATTTTGCTTGAGCCATGTTTATGAGAACTTTATGTCACGCCCTGAACCTCATCGAGCTCGTGACATCTCTCTTCGGTCGAATATCGTGACGTCCCAGGAGGTCGCCGACCCCATACACACAGAGATAAAGCACTAGCGGAAGCAAACATACACCTAGACAGTATAAACATGGGGTAATAGGGAGAGACAAATCACCAAATCACCAAGCACTATATTATACCGTGATATATACAATATCCATTATAATCCATCACAACCAGCAACTAACCACTTCTATACACCCGCTATGTTCACAATAAACATATTATACATGCAAACCGGCTTCTACAGTTCACACCACCAACATCAAAAGGGACCAGTAGTCTAGGTATATACTAATTCCAAAAATGGGCACTTCAAAAAGAATTACCCTACCCCTATTAACCCCTATGACCTCTAAACGATGTCCACTTTAAGTCGGTCTCCCCAAAACCTGAATCTAACTCTCTTTGATCCACCTGCTCCTCTGAAGACTCAGAATCCACCTCAATCTCAATCTGATTATCTTCATCTCCTGACTCCAATGGGACCTCAATCAGCTTCTCTTCTTTAGGCTTCTCCTCCGGTTCTTTCCCGGGTTTTTTCTCTGGCTCTTCTTCCGGTTCCTCCTCAAGTTCTCCCTCATGTTCTTCTTCGGGCTCCTCTTCTTCTAAATCCGCGTCCATCAGATCGAACCCTGCTTGTGACTCTTCCGACTCTAGTTCAGGCTCAGCCACCTTGGGTTCAGGTTTGGCAGGTACAAGCTAAAAACCTGACTGTGCTAAACTAGTGTCGAGCCTGGTCATCTCACCATCAGGAGGAGGTATAGCCGATGGATCCCAATCTCCCACTCCATCGAAAGGGGCATCGAAACCATGAATCGGACCGAACTCGTCCATACCCTCCCAGAAACACCAAGTTGTATAACTAGGGGCTTGCCAAAGGAGTTGTCTTATATCTGCCCAAACTACTGTGGTATGCTTAATCCAAGCCATATTGTCATCTATGGGGTACTCTACTACTGCATTATCGGTATGCATAGGTAGGCTAAAACGCTGAGGCGGTGGCAGTAGAGGATTCATAGTCCAGGTCGGGGTTCTGAAAATGTTAGTTATACAACTATGAGACAAGTCTCAATAAGCGAAACCCTAAACTCCACCTAGGCTAACATGTATCTCTGGGCATCTTCAAGCACACAATCAATCAACAATTGACATGCTATAACATTCACAAGCACACTAGCCTTACCTCAGCACATGCACCACCCTGCACATTAGTCCAATCATTATAACAAAACAGTCATCACAAAACACACTCATCCCCATAACAAGGCCAATGTAGGCACATGTATCATTGATAGACCGAACATTTTCCATTCTCACATTTGCCTAACAAACACAATATCATACGATTCCCATTTCACTCGAGCACATGCATCCAATTCATTTCTGACCCATGTAAATACGTCTCAGGTCCACTTTCGATTCACAGTCCACGTACAACCGTCTCATTTTCACAACACGCTTTAGCTCGCGTTATAGTACATGCCTCGGCTTATGTCTCTTGCCCGCGTTACAGTACACACCTCAGGCTCAACATCCTCCACCTACGGCACAACCCACGTAAACGCATCAAGTTGACGGTCTTCCGGTAATACTGGGCATCGTTCCGCATTACAGTACATGCCTCAGGACCGGTTCAATTCCCTGCATTATAGTACATGCCTCGGGGATTATATGATCAAGTGAGCAGGTCAACAAACCACATTTTATATGGACCCCGCGTTACAGTATACGCCTTAGGGTCTTTAATGATCGTGCAACACGTCGGGTATCTAATCACATGCCAATTTCATACGACCAACTCGCATACGACACCCAAAGTATTCAAACCACCAACAAGCCATATTAACCCACAAATTCATCAATTCCACTTGTACAAGCTCAATTTAACACAATTTTCATATTCTAGGCCAATTTTCACCTATCAAGGGCGTCGCACTCGTGCCACAGATCCCGATTCACCACATATAGTAATTTAAACATAAGCACGCCACAATTCATCCACAATAAGCACGTCAACTCAGCCACCACAGAAAAATTACTAAAACATCACATTTAGGCTCATTTTTTATGCAATAATTCCCGATAACAATTCGTAATCATCCCGATCACCAACTTAATCCATTCTAACCTCAATTCCACCTCTAAAATTATCCCAAATCCATCCAAACAACTCAGCCAACTCAGTTCACCAATTTCTCCACGAATAACCCATAAAACTCGCTTAAATGGCCCCGAACTAACCCGAAATTACCCGTTATACTAGGCAAAGTTTAGGATATCACTTACTCGGAGTCCTAAGCTAGATTTAGCAACCAAGGGTGGCTGAACAAGGACGGCGGCATCAATGAACGGCGAGGGGCACCGTCGGCCTCACGGCGACCGCGGACGAACGGCAGCGAACGGACGTGCGGCAGTGGCCAAAGGCGTGGCCAGCTAGCCACTTTCACATGATAGAGAGAGGGAGGGGAATTCGGCCAAGGGGAGAGGGAGAGAGAGGGAGGCATGAGAAAAATGAGGGGACAGAGAGAGAGAGAAGAATAAATAGGCTAGAGAAAAAGGCTAGTCTAAGCCTTCCCAAGGTGAAATTACCATCCTACCCTACTCTATACTTTTCATCCGACGGCCAAGATTTAATCTTATCCAAAAATCGACAGCCAAGATCAATTCTCACAAAAAATATCCAAGGGTAAAATTTGAATTTCACAAAAAATGCAGGGGCAAAATCGTTCAAAAATTTATATCTCTAAAGTTGGTATGAAATAACCAAAATGCCCTTATCACATTACACTTGGTCTTCACAAAATCCCAGGAGCAAAACGGTCATTTTCCACTTCCTGTCAAAATTTCAGTTTTCTGACGAATCCAGACAAATCCGAGGCTGACCACATTAATAATGACGTTGTCCAATTACTCTGTCATGACTTTCAAAATTTTCAACACCCAAACTCAGTCTCTATTTAATGGCCAAACTTAAATAAACGCGACTTGAACTTATCTTAAACTAACGGGCAGCTTTTGGGAAAATTCGTACATTTGACCCATGGTCGATACTAAATCGAGCCACGTTTAAGTTTACTTGAGCCATGGTGACCTCGATTATTATATAATTGTGATGATCAATCACTAGTTCTAAATAACGCGATTGTTTGGCATAGGTTTAAGATCGTTTGCAAATTTCGTATTCTGGCATGGCGGAATCACCCGCAATCTAATTATACGACATTCGCAAATCGATCTATGACCATCCTTAAATCGGTCTATATTAGCCCAAAATATCATCTCGACAATCCTTATGGTCGAAAGTCAGTCCATAGTCAGGTTCTATGGTCGCACGAATCTAGATCCCTAATTAGCCTTTCTCTACTGGTTAGTGTCCCAAAAGTGATCAAGTCTGGGTGAGATTTACTATCAGTGCATTATTGAAATTACGCATTTCATAAATATCAAGTGAGTCGAAATTAGAATATCACAAGTGAGTCAATATTAGAATGTCACATTTTAGGTTCCTTCACAAAGAACTAGAATTTAAACTATTGCTTTAAAAGACTAACATGACATTTAGGATATGTGATTTTAACTTGACAACAGAAGAGTTAAGGGTTGTTCATGAGAACACTTATAATTGGTTGTCCTAGAGGCCTCCAATTCGATAGAGTAAGTCCCACTTTACGACAAGCTTCAAATGCAACATTCCCCTAAATAATTGATGTGAAAGCTTCAACATAAGCATCATTGACGTTGGGGACCAGCATATCATGACAATGCTTGAAGCTACAAGGCTATGTTTAGTAATCGGGATAAAATTCAAGATAGGATAAATTTTATCATATCCCATGTTTGGTGTTTACTCAAGATATGATAAAGTCAAATATAGAAGGGATATAGCCCGGATAAAATTATCCTATGGGGGAGGTGAGATAAAAGTAGATAGGATTTTCAATATCCATAATGTAAAATAGCAAACTTGTTAAATTAATAAAATTAAAATAATATTTGAATATAAATAATATTTGAATTTTAATATAAAAAATTCAAAATAACAAAAAATAACAATAATTTCGTTTTTATGAAAATGATGTGAATGTGTGGCATGCTAGACTTGGTCATATTGGCCAACAACGAATGCAAAGATTAGCCAAAGAGGGCTTATTAGGCAATATTGAAAAAGTCGATTTGCCTATTTGCGAGCATTGCCTGGCTGGGAAAACAACAAGGAAACCATTCGGAAAGGGCACAAGAGCTGAGCTTCCTTTGCAACTAATCCATTCTGACATCTGTGGTCCAATGAATGTAAGAGCAAGGCATGGGGCTGTGTATTTCATAACATTCATAGATGATTGTACTCGATTTGGATATGTCTATTGATTTCTCATAAATCAGAGGCATTGAGTTGCTTCAAGAAATTTATGAACTTAGTAGAAAATCAATTAGATAAGAAAATAAAAACGTTCAGATCTGATCGAGGTCGAGAATATTTATCTGATGAGTTCTGAAATTTATGTGATGAAAAAGGAATAAAAAGACAGTTGTCTATTCCATATACTTCTCAACAAAATGGTGTTGCCGAGAGGAGAAACAGAACCATATTGGAAATGATTAGGTCTATGATGGCACAAGCTAATTTACCTATCACCTTTTGGGGTGATGTTATGTTATCTGCTGCCTATGTACTTAACCGTGTGCCTTCTAAATCAGTTACTTCCACTCCGTATGAGTTATGGACAGGTAGAAAATTTGATTTAAGTTTTCTTAAACCTTGGGGTTGTGCTGCTTATACTCACGAGCCCTCTCGTAAATATGGGAAACTGGGTCCCAGAGGCAAAAAGAGTATTTTCATAAGATACTCAAAGCACTCAAAAGGGTATGTGTTTATAGGTGAGCAAGAAAGTGGGAGTATAACTGAATTCGAATCACGAGATGTCACATTCTTAGAGAATGAGTTTCCTACTAAGGGCGAAATAGGTGAGGACCGCTCACTATTTGAAACTTTGGATCCTGACAATGAAATTGATGAAGTTCATCCAAATGGGAGCAATGTGAGAAATGAGGAATTAAATTCGACTCAATCTCAATTGCAACCATTTGATGAGACGATACCGTCATTATCTAATCCAAGTGGGAGCATAATGGAGAATGATGTGCCACGTGTACAATCTCCCGTACGGCGAACAAGTCGCAAAAGTGTTCCCCGACGACGTTTTGATATTGAAGGAGAAACTTTCATCGTCGCTCCACAAGATGAAGATGAGCCAAGGAATGTAAATGAGGCTCTAAAATGCCCTAATAAGGAAAAATGGATAGATGCAATGGAAGAAAAAATGGAGTCAATGAAGTCAAACCATGTTTGGGAACTGGTTGATCTTCCAAAAGGACGCAAAGCTATTGGGAACAAATGGGTTCTTAAAATAAAGCGAAAAGCTGATGGCTCAATAGAAAGATATAAAGCTCGCCTCGTGGCGAAAGGGTATAATCAACAGGAAGGAATTGATTATGAGGAAACTTTTTCTCCTGTAGTGAGATTTATCTCAATTCGCCTTATTTTGGCAATAGTGGCAAGTATGGATCTTGAATTACATCAAATGGATGTGAAGACTGCTTTTCTAAATAAAGAATTAGAAGAAGAAATTTACATGGAGCAACCAGTTGGTTTCAATGTAAAAGGCCAAGAACAAAAGATATGTCGACTTTTGAGATCAATATATGGCCTTAAGCAGTCTTCGAGACAATGGTATACACGTTTTCACAATGCCATAGTGGTCTATGATTTTACAATGATAGATGAAGATTATTGCGTGTATATCAAAAGATCCAAAGATCAATTTGTGATCTTATCATTATATGTTGATGATATACTGATTGCCGGAAGCAATAAGGAGTTGGTTAATACTATTAAGAGTTGGTTATCATCTAATTTTGAGATGAAAGATATGGGTGAAGTTGCATATATTCTTAGAGTTAAGATTTCAAGAGATCGTTCCAAGAGATTATTGTCTCTTTCGCAAGAGACTTATATCAACAAAGTTCTTGAACGATTTAGTATGCATGATTGTAAACCCATGGATACTCCTATTGCAAAAGGTGAAGGATTGAGCCGTAGGTTGTGTCCTAAAACTCCACAAGAGAAGGAACAAATGAAACGTGTTCCTTATGCTAGTGCTGTTGGGAGTTTAATGTACGCTATGATGTGTACGAGACCTGACATATGTTTTGTAGTTGAAATAGTAAGTAGATACCAATCCAATACAGGTCAAGCACATTGGAAAGCCGTTAAAAGGATCATGAGGTATCTAAAGGGTACTACTGATTATTCTCTGAGTTATCAAGGAAAGGATCTGCGACTTGAAGGCTACTCAGATGCTGACTGGGGAGGAGATTTAGACGAAAGGAAATCTACCTCTGGATTTGCATTCTTACTGAATAATGGCATCATATCTTGGAGCAGTAAGAAACAAACATGTATAGCATTGTCCACCATGGAAGCAGAGTTCGTGGCATTGTCAGCAGCAGTACAAGAGGGAGTTTGGCTTAAGAGATTTTTGGATCATTTAGGTGTTATTGAGCATGCTGCAAGCTCTTTGTCAATCAAATGTAATAGCCAAGCAGCGATAGCATACACTAAAGATCCGAAATATTATGGCAAGACCAAATATATAGATACCAAGTACAATTTTGTTAAAGATATGGTAGCACGAAAAGATGTGAACTTACAGTACATATCTACGCATAGTATGATAGCAGATCCTATGACAAAGCCAATTTCTAGAGATGTTTTTGTTGGTCATGTAAAATCTCTAGGACTGCGTAGATGTTGATGTACTGAAAATTGTAATTTCCCTGAATGTTCACATTCAAATGAAATTGTTATATCATTGTTAATGCCTATGATATTTTTATTTATGCATATTAATACTTAGTGTATTGTGTCGAGAAAGTATGTCGGACAGATAAGATTAGCCCACTCACACGGGTAATTGCCTCTATTTACTATGTGAAAAATAGAGATGAGACAAATTTTAAGCTTATTATCTAGGTGATAATCGAGAGCTCAAGCTTAAAATATAAATGTTGCCTTAGCTAAGTGCTAAAATGAGGACATAAAATTTACTATGTCCGAAAGTAAAATAATTCACATATTTTACTTTTATCTGTCTTTGATGCCAGATGTGAGTTCTGATGGATTCTTTAGAGGAGTAGATACGTGAACTCGAGTTTAGACATTGGCTATATCTAAACTATCATCTGTACGGTATTGAATGTAAATACATACGCTCCACGGGAAAGGAGTTAATACCGTAATACATATTTCATACTACGTATGCATAAGACGACCGATAAGGGTGGCAAAAGTTTTTTATCTCAACTTTATGCCATGTGAGACTCTTGAGGATATGAGTTCCTCATTTAGTGCCCTCACGACTCCAACTTATTCTCAAAGTTTCTATTCAGTGTTCGCTATCTTAGGATGTTGTCAATGGTCATGAATGATTCGATCTAATGGAACATTCCGAGAAAAGCGAGCTGGACTGAAATAGAGAGGTTTAAGGAAAGAGGAAGATCAATTTATCATGATGTCACATTCTATTTTTGTATTCACAAGTCGACAATTATGATTTTAAGTAAATCATAGTTGTGAATACAATATGCGATATATTAAAAGAGATCAAAAGAGATATAAATGTAATTGATTGATCTAGGGTACTGCATACTATATCTACTCAGAAAACGTTGTATCCAATTTTGAGCTGCTATGTATTCCTAATAGATGCATCGCAACGAGCTCTCGAAGTATGCTGGTCGCACGGATTATTTGCTAGTATGAATATTGCAAAGAAGAGAGTTAATGTTTAGCCCACCATGTGCAAGTGGGAGATGATGGGTTTTATTTGTGAGGGTCGCCCATGATGGGCCAACCCAGCCCATGAAGGAAAGTAACTGCACTTGGCAGTTATTGTTTGGAAACAAAACACACATAAGAGAAGAGTGTGTTGTAAGACATTTTACAATCAATCAAAGACTTATTCTCACAAAACAAAAGGACAAAAAAAAGAAAGAGTTTTTTGTCAGACAATCCAAGGATTGTTCACTCTTTCAAGGCTGCAATAAGGGTATTTAATCTGTGGCGAAAGAGGTATGTTCGTTTTTGTAATATACTTCGAACGATCGGTGATTCAAGTATAGAATGGGCACGTTTTTTCGCAATTTTCGTATTATGTTTAGGAATTTGTTTCCATCACCTATGTCGTATGACGAATCCACGCAATACGTGTTCCGACTTGAAGAGATAACTTGTTTGAGTACATTGAAAAGAGCTTACTTTTCAACTTTTAAAGGGAAAAAGAACCTCATTTCTTGTCAAAAATTTTTAAATCACTTATTCATTTAACGATTTGAATCTTTACATTTATAAGTTTGAAGTAATCAGTTATTAGTAAAGCTTTTTCCCATTGCCACACCGTCCTTGCTCCAAAATATAGCATAAAGTACACGACTCTCATTTTTTGGGAGAACAGATTGATGGGACTTTAGTTGCTCCTAGTTCACTAAGTGGATGGAAAGGCTGCTTTGCGGATAGCTGGTTGGTTTTCCGAGACGTGGCCAATCTCAATGTCAAAGGATCAGGACAAGTCGACGGTCGGGGCTCACTCTGGTGGGGTGGAGCTATGGTCAGTCAACACTCATCACCACGTATCCATAAGTGCAATGTCAATATATGTTTGCGTATAAGTTCAACGTTACTTTTCATTGTCAAAAATTTGTGCAATCTAAACGGAATTATGATTTTCATCTGCAAGGATCGACGGGCTGCAAGAATAGACCAACTATAAGAAGCCATTGTCCAACGCCTTGAACCGATTCAAGATTTTTCTATTAGCCGATATAGTGATGGATACGAGAGCTTGATAACTTACATGATGTTTTATATCTCCATAAATCTTGAAACTTTTGCTTGCATTGTTATTCGGTCTACTTTTCCAATTCGTTTTGTGGATGACAATAACAACAAAACTGTGTCCGCAGGCCTTAGCCTTCTTCCGTTGCGTCAATCTGGTGCTAAGCGGACTGCAACACATTAACAGTCCGAGGAACCACATCTCCATCAGTGGTTGTGATGGTGGTACCATCTCCAATCTCCGAATAACTGCACCTGGAACTAGCCCTAACACAGATGGAACCGACATTGCTAGCACCAACCACCTTAACATCCACGACCTTAATATTCAAACAGGTAAAGAAGATCTGATTTTATTGCGGTAAAGTTTCTTCGTACATGGTAATGATTTGTCGCACAATGCTATGCAATATAGGGGACGATTGCATCGCTATTATTGGCAACTCCAGCTATATTACCATCACCGGAGTGTCCTGCGGACCGGGCCATGGTATAAGGTCAGCTGTCGTGTTGTCAATATGGTCGAGATGTGCTTGATTTGATCCGGGCTAATAGTCAGGATATATACATTTGAAATCTGATGGGTTGTGTATCTATGCATGCGTAGCGTTGGAAGCTTAGGTGCACATCGAACCCGCGACACGGTCAAAGAGGTACATGTGCGCAATTGCACCTTCGCTGGATCTATGAATGAAGCGAGGATCAAGACTTGGCAGGTGATCATGGGCTCTATAGCTTAAAAAAGAATGACGATAGATCTCAAGGAAGAAAAAACACGATTACATAGATCTCTTACTCTTTTCCGTTTGCTCCCATTAACCTATCTCCTGTTCTTCACATGTATACAGGTTGGTTCGGGATATGCCAAGAGTATCATTTTCGATCAAATCACGCTCAACGCGGTGAAGAATCCAATTATCATCAACCAATTCTATACCAATGCTGTAGCTGAAGAGAATGCCGTAATCTCACATAGAAATTACGAACATGTTTGTGTAACATTGCGAGCCAAAAGAACTAACAATGTACAATGTGTTTTGTCGAGCATTATCTACCGAGGCAGGAGCGCCTCTCTAGTAAAGCCTTCCACAACCTAGCGACCATACACATGAGATTTTTGATTATGTAGCAGTGTCATTAGGGTTAAGGTTCCTACATTAGTGTTCCGACATGAGATGTTGAGGTGATGTGCGCATGTCGATGCAGGCATCGGGCGTGGTGGTGAGCAACGTGACGTACAGCGGCTTTCGAGGGACCAGCGCTACGGATCAAGCCATCACGCTCAGCTGTTCCAGCGCACGTTGCTCGGATATCATACTGGACAACATTAAGATAACATCATCGACGCCTGGAAGAACGGTCACTGCCTCGTGCATGAATGCCCATGGATCAGCTACTTTGACCAAACCTCCTGTGCCTTGCTTGCTTAGGTAGTTGCTAAGCACATAAGCAAGCTGCGGTTACCACGTGTAGACATACGTCTTCATCAGTTTATAATAACTCCCGCAGATGTCTCCCAATTTCTCAATCAGTTTTTGATATTCTATATGAGTATTTTAATTTCAGCTCATATAAAATGATGATATGTATTCTCCTGTCATTTTTAATAAAAAGGAAGGCTTTTGTCAATAAATCAAATTGACGGATATGAGTCGAAGCAACTGGTGATGATTTGCACGTGTAATGCGAAGTCATGATACGATAAGTGGTGTGTACATAAGAAAGAGTCACGTGATTGATACCATTTCTACATCATTTAATTTTGAAATGTATTATTGTCCAAAAGAAAATCTAAACGTATTATGTATGAACTTCGATGAAACTATCGTGGTAAACTCACTTAATTGATCGAATTCGATATTTCCGTCACAAAGGAATGAAATGTATGGCATCTAGTCTCCCTCTTTCTTTTTGAACCAACCCTCATCAGCAGTGTAAAGTTTGTAGCTTTTGCAACTAATTTTCAATTTATCACGACAAATTAGTTTGTGTCCCTAAAATGGTAGAGGTCGAAATGATAGACTTAATCGGGTAAGCGACGAGAGTGTGCAAAATTACGGGTCTCAATTCACAAATAATTTGACCAAAAAAATTCACAAATCAAAATTTCTACGGGCCATAATAGAAGGTAATCTCAAAGTGCTCTCGGAATAGTGGAAACCGACAAGTAATCTTCTTTAATATAGAAAGTATACAAAACAGAAATTTGGGAAGGTATTTAAACTAAGCTAATTTGCATTATCGTACCAGTGACTAACATGGGAGTACATCAATACATGGTTGTTTTATGGTGCAAGAAGTCGCCGTGGTATGTTTCATATGCCTCGTAGTGCCGTCCATTGTATGCCTTAGGAACGCGGAAGGATCGCCTTTCTATAACGTGCATGAAGCTCTAATTGATGAAAGCTGGATAGAAGCAATGCAAGAAAAACTTCATCTATTCAGAATCAACGAAGTTTGGGAACTTGTACCTAGACTAAAGAATCATCCGGTGATTTGAAAAGAATGGGTGTTCAGAAACTAACTAGACGACAAGGAAAAAGTTACCATGAACAAAAGCTTGTGGCCAAATGATATACACAAGAAGAAGGAATTGACTATGATGAAACCTACGCACCAATTGCCATTTTAGAATCCATAAGGCTCCTTCTAGCTTATGCTTGTTTACATAACTTTAAACTATTTTAGATGAACGTCAAAAGTGAAGTCCTGAATGGTTACATTAAAGAGGAAGTGTTTGTGGAACAAACCCAAGTTTTGAAGAGCTAAGAAAGTCTAATCATGTCTACAAGCTAAGGAAATCACTTTATGGTAAAAAAACAAGCACCTTGTGCTTGGTATGAAAGACTGAGTAATTTCTTGGTAGAAAATGAGTTTGAAAAATGCAAAGTAGACACAACTCTCACCGTCAAAATATAAGGTAAATATATTCTACTTGTTTAAATTTATGTTGATGATACGATTTTTTGTTCTTCTAATGAATTGCTTTGCAAAGAATTTTCTAAGTCTATACAAAATCAAATTGAAATGAACATGATGGGAGAACTAACATTCTTCCTTGGACTTTAAGTCAAGCAGACCAAAGATGGTCATTTTATATGTCAAGAATAGTACACCAGAGAGAGAGTAAAGAAGTTTGGAATGCTAAATAGCAAGAAGACAGAATCACCAATGTCTCATTCTTCCAAGCTGGATAAGGATGGCAAAGGTAAAAAGGTTGATTAGAAGTTGTATAGAAGCATTAGGATCATTGTTATACCTTATTGCTTCTAGACTTGATATTTTGTTCAATATATGTATGTGTGCCATATTCCAAGCAGACACAAAAGAATCTCATCTTACTGCTTGAAAAGGATTGTTAAATATGTTGGAACATATCTAATGTTAGGATTTAGGTATCCCAAAGGTTCATATTTTACATTTTTGGTTATTCTGATGCTGACCTTGATAGTTGTACAGTTGACAAGAAAAGCACATTAGGAACGTGTCAATTGATGGGATACATTTTAGTAACTTGGTATTCAAAGAAGCAAAATATAATTGCACTATCAAGTACATAAGCAAAATATGTGGCACTTGAAAATTGCTGTGCACAGATCCTATGGATGAAACAATAGTTAAGAGGCTTCGGAATTGAAGAATCAAGCGTTAAAATCAAATGTGACAATGCCAGTGCTATCAACTTGACCAATAATCCAATTCTTTATTCTCGAATTAAGCATATTGAAATCAAACATCGCTTCATAAGAGTTTGTGTTCAAAACAGTGATGTGCATATTTAGTTCATAGAATCAAAACATCAATTAACAGATATTTTTATAAAACCGTTAGAAAAGAATTCATTTGAGTTTATTTGTGATAAAGTAAATATTACTTATCCTTTTGCTTAAGATATTTGAAAGACAGGAGAAGGAAGTTTGCTTCTGAACATCAATATAAGATCTTCCGCGTCCGAACTTATGTTCAGATTCAAAAGCATATTCAAACTCAAGACAAAACTTACAAAGATCCACATTCAAATTTTGGCGCATAAGTTTTATTTTTGCAAGGGAATCGTGTATGTATTCTAAATTTCCCTGTTTCTAAGATCAATATATTGATTGATTTTATTTTATTTTGATTTTTTTAATTTAATTTAAAAAAACTGTCGATTACAGTTTTCTCCATAAATTTCGGAAATCCTTAAAAAAAACTTCTAAATACAGTTTTTTCTCTTAGTTTTAAAAATCGCCACTCTTGGTGTTTTAGCATAATTTCTTTCGACTAGACTCTCTCTCTCTCTCTCGCATTTCTCTCAAAACTCAAAACCTTTCATCTCAAATCATTTAAAAAAACCACAAATGCCTTACCAAAAAAATAAAAAAACCACAAATGTCTCCAAAATTTGCAACCTCCTCAAGAGCTCGACTATCATCTCGCATTGTAAACATGGGCTCGAGAACAAAAGGAAGCCTCGAACAGTTGGAGATCAGCGACTCATCCATAACATAATCAGAGAAGCAATCGTCTAAGCCGTCCGGTAACCCTCAAATCTCTGGTAAACCTGAATCTACGTCTTCCAGACATTTTCACTTTAAAGATCCAAAGTTTTTGTGGAAAACTTATGAACCTTTCAAGAGGGGTGATGCTTCTGACCACCTGATGAATCAATGTTTTTAAGCCAAATGGGTTTGGATCTGAGGAAGACTTTGTCTTGGCCTCTACAACTCCCCCGCTTCAAACTGTGTTTTCGAGAATTGCAACGTGCAAGAAAGATGGTGTTTCTGGAAAGGAAAGGGAAAGGTAGGGGAATCGACTGCTTCTGGACAAGATTTTATTGTTGCTCAAACTCCAGAGTCTTAAGAGTGCTTCCGAATCCCGTTGGGAAGGGAAAAGAGAAGATGATGATGAGAGATTGTATAAAAATTTCATAAGGAAGATGGGAATTGCTGTTGAAGCAGAAAAACCCAGAGGGAAGCTGTTTAGAACGAAAATGCACAATGAGTATTACACCTCGCTTCTGGCTAGAGGTGCGATGAATCATAGAGAAGTGGATTTTCCGTTCCTTGAAAGTATTAGAATTTCTATTAGGCATCATCTTGTGAAATTGGAGCCGGAAGATTTTTGCTTGCATTCCTACCTTGCTTGTCCAGAACTTACAGCATTCTTCGAATCGAACTTGTCTTTTCTTTCTTCAGGCCTGATACAATTTACTGTGTTTGATAACGTTCATGAAAATTGGAAGTTCTTAGCTTGCCGAGATTATTGGTGTGAGGAATTATACCATTATTCCAACCAACATCACACCAGAAGATCCTTACAAATCTCTTACTGAGGATCTAAATTTTTCAAGGGAAATAAAGACGCGCATCTCCTATTCCAATTTGCCCGTGAACAACATTATCACTCACAAGATTATCATCAATTGCCTCAGGCCAAAAGGCTGCCTCAAAAACTGATGTGTCCAAGTTCGAAGCCAAAATGACTTGAGCTATTGTGAGTGAGGTTTCTTTCTCTTTGCCTCGTACCATTATGCTTCACATGTATAGAATTGTACTCAAGAACAAAGGCCAACTACCTTATGGCTTTTCGGTGACAAGAATTTTTCATTATTTTGAGACTAGCGTTCCCCCTAACTTAAGTACAAAAAGTCTTTCTACAATGACTGCTGGGGAGAACATGGCCTCCAAAATGAGGCGTAAAAACATTGAGGAAAGATGGCAGAGCAAAAGGAAGAGATCAGTTGAGCCTAAAGTCTTGCAAACGTCTACCAGGAGGAGAAAAGCTAAATCATCTACTGAAGGTTTATCATAGTCTTTAAAGAAGAAAAAGGCAATTGAGGAAAAGAAAAAGGCACTTGATGCCAATCTGAGAAGAATGGATGAAGAAGACAAGGAACCAGAAAAGGGTCGCTAAGAAGAAGGTGAAAAAGTAAGAGATGGAAATGAAAAAGAAGCAAAGGAAGAGAGGAAACCGAAACATTGAATGAACAAGAAAAAGAACCAGCAGAAGAACCCTATGAAAAAGAGGGTGTAGAACCGGATGCAGAGTTTGAAGGACAAGATTTTGGCGCCGAGGATTCAATAGAAAAGGAGAATGAATAATTGGATGCTCGCAATATTGACACTCAGATTCAAGATAGCAGATCTCCACCTCTTGCGGAAGTGATATAGGAAAGAAATGAAATTGAAGATACAGTGGGAGATGCTACTGAGGGCGCTGAGATTCAAGTGGAGTTTCAGAGAGATGAAGGAAATTCCGAACATCTTATTGCCTCTAGTGCAAAGAAAAAGAGTCAAATTTTGCGGAACAGTGGAAATTCGCGAGGACGGAAATCGAAAGATTGGAGCATGCTCATTATCACCAACCATCGAATCTCCATGATGAAATCCATGAAAATCAGAAAATTCGTGATCAACACCGTGTGCACGAAGATCAGGAACTTCTAGTTTAGTGAGATTTCCCAATTCATTCACCGGCGAAGCAGTTGTCTCCTTTCTTTATTTTACCTTGTATTTTTATCTTTTTTATTTTTTTTAATTCTTGGTCTTTTTTCTTTTATCCTTTTTTTTTGGTTTTTTGTTTTAATTTTTACATCTTTTATCAGTTTAAATGTTCAAGTTTTTTTTTTCCGATTTAGCGTTTGATTGGTGATCATATCCGGGCTACGTGCTTTTAGAAAAAGTAACGATAAAAAGACACATCGGCCCTTTTCTATTTGCCAGATTGGATGAAAGTAACTGAGGACTTAATTGTGCAAATCTATTAAATTTTAGAAAAAAGATTGTATTATTAGAAAAATTTAAAACTGTATTGAGTTAAACTTTGGGTGCGCTATTTCAAAAAGAGTTAATACCATGAAAAACTTCAAACTGATACACTTATGATAAATTTATCCAAAATTAATTTTTTTATTACGAAAAATCTCAAATTAGTATACCTGTGATAAATTTACCCAAAACTAATTTTTGACCACCAAAAACTCCAAATTGATACATTTATGATAAATTTACCCTCCGTTAGTTTCCATTAAATTGGATTAATATTACGAAAAATAACAAACTGGTACACTTATGACAAATGGAAGTAAAACTCCACCCGTCAACTACCACGTACCATCTATCTCAGTAATTTGACAGTAAAATTTAATGAAAATTAATGGAGGATAAATTTGTTACAGGTATGCTAACATAGGGTTTTTTGTAGCCAAAAAATTAATTCGGGCAAGTTTTAACGAATGTTCAAGTGGGGTTGTTTTTTGGGCAGTACTAGTCCTTAAAAAAAAAATTAAAGAAGCGAGAATGGGACACGTCAGTCGGCACCCAAAGTCCCGAACACAAAATCGGCCCGAAATCAGCACCGTCCAGTAGTAGTCCACTACTGGATCTGGATTGCCTAAAACCCTAAACCCTCGGCCCCCCTCGCCTGCCCCCCTCCCCACCGGGACTCGCAACGTTCCGAATTCGAATCCTCCGGCCAACGCCTCTCGTCGGCGCACTTCCTCTCTCGCTGCGGAAGCGATGGGGATATTCGAACCGTACAGGGCGATCGGATACATCACCGCCGGCGTCCCCTTCTCCGTCCAGCGACTCGGCACCGAGACCTTCGTCGCCGTCGCCGTCGGCAAGGCTTTCCAAGTGTACAACGTAAGGCCGCGCCCGCCTCTCGGCCGACGTTCTCGCGGCTTCTGTGTTGTGTTTTTTTTTTTTTTGAGATCGGTCTGCGTCGCCTGTCGATTTGACTCGTTGCCTTTGATGCTTGCAGTGCGCGAAGCTGAGCTTGGTGCTTGTTGGTGAGTACATAAACCAAGGGCGTGCGCTCGGGGCAGATGACCATCTTGGCCTCTGTTTTGCTGTCTCTGCCTCTGCGCTCCAATTCGTTTCATTTGTGGCCCTTTGGGTCAAGTACATTGGGAAATGGCATGGGCACGGCAGTTTTTGAGCTACTTGAATGCCTTTTTACATTTCTGATTTGGGCGGCTTTCGAGTTGTTTTTACGTCGGTATTCACAATCTCTCTTTTCTGTTTAGAAGGGAAAAAGCTAATTGGCAGTGCCCGTTTGGGAAGTATAACTGCTTGAAATATTTTGTAATGACAGTTTCATGGGCTGGGTTGTCAATAATATGCTTGATCATGCTATCTATTAAATAGGGAATTCCTTTACTTCTCGTTGCTTTTCGTTTTCTGGCACTTTCTTTAGTCGAGTAACAAGTAACATTTTTTGTGAAGGTCCCCAATTGCCAAAGAAAATACGGGCTCTCACATCCTATCGAGAATATACTTTTGCTGCTTATGGAAGTGACATTGGTGTATTTAAGCGTGCTCACCAGGTTTGTCATTGAACTGCTTGATAGAAGAGATTCCAAATAATGGATTATTTATGGTGTTCTCTTACATTGCAATGTGATGTTAGGTTGGGGCAACCATTTTCATTTTCCTTCCAAAGTTATAAATCATCAACAAGTTATTAATCATGATGAAGGTAATGATAGATGTGACAAAATCTTTAACATGAGTAGTGAAGGAATTTAACTGTGTAGATTTGTGACTAAACAAATGGAAGAATCTCCACTTTCATAGTGTAAGGAATTGTTGTGATATAAGATATGCAATGACCAAAACTCTCTTATAAAGTGTTTTGCCTTTGTACATTGCTGGAAGATGCTTGTTAATTGGTGTCATTTGGTAGGTTGCCTAGCTAGTGGAACTCGTATATTTCCAGTGTATTAGTCTTTGTTTTGTTGACAAGTGATCGACGGTGACAAGATAATAGATTCGTGATTCTTGGTTTTTCTTACTGTGCCCATGGCATGTGAGCTTTGGGATACTATTGATGGTACTGCTTATGAATGGTAGTGCTGGTTAGGGTGGTAGTGATGTTATGAATAAGGAATTTGCAATCATGGACAAAGTCAAGTTTGAAGGGGAAAAACCAATGGGCTTTTGGTGGCGATTATTTGGTTGCAGCTTTGTGTTTGTAGTAGTGGCTATCAGAGTGTGACTGTCTGATGGTTCATTAGTGTAGTAAAATATGTTAATTTTCTATTTTGTTAGCAGTAGGTGTTGATGGAAGACAATAGCTTTTAAACTTCCTAGCCTTCAGAATTGATCAAATGTGACCTGCTTTTCCCAAAATGGATGAACCTCATTGGATAAGCTCTGCATCTTAGTCAAGTTATGTCATTAATTTTCTGTTCAGCCATAGCCTTGGAGATTCGCTTTTGAGTTTGTTGGTTCTGATTTTGTGCATGTGGTTGCATATGGCTTTTTCGTAGGCATATAATTGTATCTAGCGGTGTCGTGTTCTTGTGTATATACAGGGACATATGCTTCCATCAATGCCATATCCTATGTTGTTAAATGCGCTAGGTGCTTCTAGGGAACATACACTCCCTAATCCCTGAGGCGCTAGCCACCAAACCAGGCGCTTGGATGTTGGCTAGCATTTATCTTTGAAGGCTCCTTGTTATATTCTAATTTATCCGCTGCCCTTGAAGCATTTTAAATTTGTTAGGCAGCTCTGTTTACCAGCTTGATATCATTTTCTTGAAAGGCCTTAAAGTCAATGTTCCCACTCTGGTATTTTGAGTTGGAACAGGTTTAAATGTCTGTATTAAAAGAGATTTCTTGGTTGCACTATCTTCTCGCCAGGCTTATGCAATTTTTTAGTTGAATGGCATAGGACTAGCATTATATAGGTAATTTTTGTCAATCAACATGTGAAGAAATTTTTTCTCAGATTCTATGCATGTTCTTGAACGGTCCGATGTAGACAATATGAAGACATATTGATGGTTAATGCTGGCTAGAGTTTATATCTATTTGTGAAGCAGATTAGTAATAGTAGAATATGATGTTTGGCTTATCCCAAACAAAAAAAAAAACAATACGACTTTTGAACTACTAATTAAAGATTGGTATGTGGTGGTGAGACCCTTAGTGCACATGCCTGAATTGCTAGTTAAAGATATTGCCAGAAAATATGTTGTGTTTTTCTTTAATAATATGCAGGAACATTTTGTCTATCTAATTGTATGCTTTAATTACAGGTAGCAACTTGGAGCAGGCATACTGCTAAAGTTTGTTTGCTGCTGTTGTTTGGAGAGCACATATTGAGTGTTGATGTTGATGGTAATGTGTACATATGGGCGTTCAAAGGAATGAATGAGAACCTTTCACCAGTGGGACATGTCTTGTTGGATAGCAATTTTAGTCCTAGCTGTATAATGCATCCAGACACTTACTTAAACAAGGTTATTATCCTCTTTGCCTCAAGAACTTTTCAGTTCACATTTGATAGAGATTATGGTTGAGCATGCACGTACTTGCTGAAGAAAGAAGATTCCTAAATAAAATGGCTACAATGTTCAAAGCTGACTTTTTCTTGTCCTTTCCTTTTCTCATGCACCTGTAATTAATTTGGAAAGTTTTCTCCATTTGTTTCCAGTATAAAAGATTTGAGCAAAGTAACAGATAAGCTGAAAAACAAAGCAACAATAGACGCAAACTGCGAAATTATGTATTGTTTGCTTTGTTTTATACCAGCAATTACTGCTTGGTATCAACAATTGATGGAAAAGTTCAATATCCATCATGAAAATGAGTAGATTTCTAATTATCTGTGCTAGTTGGCCATAGTCTTGATGCGGTACAATCCTTTTATCAATTACTTTTTTTAAATTTATAAAAGTAGACTTATTGGTTACTTAAGAATGCAATACTATATTGTATTTAAAGATAATAGATTTATGCATCTGTAATTAGCTCTTGATAGCAAGATCCAGCCAAAGGTCACTAACTTTTGAATCGTTATTTGAAAAAATTAAGCTGTTAAGGGGAAGAAGTATTCAGGGGTCCAACCTTGAAGGGCTATGGACTATTCTGGTTAGAATATTTTCACACATTTTACCCTAGCTATATTGACTAAATTCTGTAATATAGATTGATAAGAGGAGTTTGTGGTGTTGAAAGCAGCATGGTCCACATGTCAGCAGCTCAACATTTTGAACATGACTAGTCTGTCCAGATCTGGGAATGTGAAAATGACAAGAACCGGGTAAGCAGAAAAGAGTGTACCCCAGAAATTAGGGGAAATAAAATGTAGCAAGCATTGTTATGAAAGTCGACAACCTACTTAGGAATGTTTGGGTTAACTGAATGATCAGATCATAGGATCTGATAGGCATTCTTATCATCCTAGAAATAATACCGTGGGATGCTTAACATGAATACTTGTGTGACATCAACTGATTGTTTACCAAATTTACAGTAGTGTTGCCGTAAAGTTCTTATCATTCCTCAATCTATATACTTGTGTGCAATCCACTAGTTATGTCTTTGTTGAGATTGAAACTTCAAAGAAGTCTTACATTAAATACCTATATGATCTCCATCTCTGATTTAAAGTAAAATCCTTGTCATAACCCAAAACTCAAAGGAAGTCTGAGTGTGTAATTTTGTAATATTAAATGATAGAATGGATATGATCATACCATCCTATGGTATTTGTCAATTTGGATTGCGACCCTCTAAAGATTGTAAGTGGATACCCTATATAAGGTCTGGATTGTTTCTTAAGTTTTGAATTGTAGGGTGGTAAGATCCTAAGATCCTGATTGGATTTTAATGACAATTTGCACTAGTGCAAGCATGCTGCCTACGAGAATGCTAAACCAATTTGTTTGTAAGCCAAAGCTGGATGGTAATTTAGCAAAATAAACGGGTATTAGAAATTGTGAATGCTTAACAGCCATGTTAACAGTTTTAATGTGTCTTGTAAACAGGTTATTCTGGGAAGCCAGGAAGGGCCTTTGCAGCTTTGGAACATAAGCACTAAGACAAAGCTCTATGAGTTCAAGGGATGGAATTCATCTGTTTGCAGCTGTGTTTCATCACCTGCTTTAGATGTTGTTGCCGTTGGCTGTGCTGATGGCAAGATTCACGTTCACAATATTCGCTATGATGAAGAATTGGTTACATTTTCACATTCAATGAGAGGTTCTGTCACTGCCTTGTCTTTCAGCACAGGTATCATTCATATTGTTTCTCCGTCTCCCTCAAGTATTAAAATATTTCCTGCTATAAATCTGGTCATCTTCCTAATTCAAGGGTGCTTCTACACTGGCCATGTTTTATTCCGTCTACAGTAACTCTTCCATAGTAATTATTTAACCTCCTGTGGCTCTTATATGTTAGAAGGATTTCATCTGTGGATTTAGCAGTTTGTTTGTGCTTACATCTATATTCTTCCTTTAGATGGGCAGCCTCTTCTAGCTTCTGGTAGTTCATCGGGTGTTGTCAGCATATGGAATCTTGAGAAAAGAAGGCTCCAGTCGGTCATAAGAGATGCGCATGACGGTTCAATAATTTCTCTCCACTTCTTTGCTAATGAGCCCGTGCTAATGAGTTCATCTGCAGATAACTCAATTAAGGTAAGATCCACAGAGTAGTTTTCATGACCATTCATTTAAAACTTTCGTTGTCTAGTTAAATGAAGCCAGCAATGTTGGATGATTAGTATGACTTATAAATCTCTTTATTAATCTAAATTGTACTTGGTAAATCTATGTATGCTGTGGCCTGTTTTTGCTTCCCCTCTTGCAAGTAATTTTCCTCCCTATTTTCTGTTATGTTTTGAGTTTCAAGTGAGACAGATTAATATCCGTAGTTATCGGAGCTCTTTTTTGTCTCATGTAACAAAAAGAATATAGAGCTGATATTTCTCGATGACATAAAATCTAGTACTCATCAGTTTGCAAATGCAGTCTGCCGGTAGCTAGTTTGTTTTCCTAAAAAGTCTTTGTTTGTTTGTTTGTTTGTTTAATTTCTCCTAACCATCTAAGATCAGCCTAGGAGACTATAGAAAATCATTTGGCAATCTTGTCTTGTTTATGGTAACATTGACCTTGTGTGTTTTATTGCAACTAGCCCTATAGGGTTGGTCAGCAGATGGCAACTTTGAAAATCATTTGGCCTTCTTCTTTGACTGTGTAGGGTAGCTCTAGCCCTCATTGAATAATAAGCGGTGCAAAAATGGCTTAATCTTTTTCACCTTTCACTGGTGATAATCTGTGGATAATCTAACAGAACCTAGTTTTTCTCTGGATAATGGGGGTTGAATTTTAGATCTAGTTGTGTTATCTCGAAATTAGTACTGATTTCTCTTTTTGTGCAATAAATCACTATGTTTGATATAGATGTGGATTTTTGACACAAGTGATGGAGATCCTCGTCTATTACGCTTTCGGAGTGGTCATAGTGCTCCTCCACTTTGCATAAGGTTATAATTTTCCTTGTTTTATTTAGTGTTTACTTTAAGAGAAGTACAGTATTTTTGTGTATAATTGTGCCATTTCATTTTTTTCGGGATCAGAAATAAGAAGAATGATATGCCTGCAAATATGTATTGTTCAGAGTTTGTTTGGTCTGGGAATCACCAATCATGATGTGTATCTGCAGGTTCTATGCTAATGGTAGGCATATACTATCAGCTGGTCAGGATCGTGCCTTCCGGCTTTTCTCGGTTGTCCAGGTCCGTGTCAAGCACACATCAGTCTTTTTTTTTGTTAGTGTTACGGATACTTTAACATGGTTATATATGTTTGCTCTCCTCCATAATGAATGCGTTTTTTTATCCCTTGAATGAATAGTGATTATGATCTCCATTGATGGATTTAGTTTCCATTTTTTCACTTTTATGTTTATTTGGAACTAAAAGCACTTTTACCTTGCATATGAATTGCAAGAAAATAGTTTTTGGAATGTTTTGTCTGTTGTCATCAATTTCCTTATCAATTTCTTATGTCTTCTTCTATTGCTAACGGAAAATGCTCAAGAACTTATAAAACAAGTGTGATTTTTATTAGGGGTAAGCGGTTCCAAGTTTCACACAGGAACCTACCCATGGGAATAGGTTTCTCATTCTTTGGAATCTGGAACCTACCCTACATAGCTTAAAACCTAAAACCTACCATGTCACAAGTTTCGGGGTTGATTCCAGGTCTGTTTAGGTTCCACCTTTATTATTAATTGAACAATTGCAGGGAATCAACTTTAATGACCACCACCGCTTTTACAATCCACTGACCACAACTTATATTTAGACACACGAAGAATATGAAGCATTAACAATTCATAAAATGAAAGCTTAAACTAGTGGTTCCAGATTATACACTTATCATTTAACGCCATGAAACACTGTAGGATCATGTGAAGACATAGACAAAAAAAAAAAACACAGAAAACTTGTTTAAGGTTTCAGGTTTTATGTTGCACTTACCGGAACCTGAAACCTACCTGTCGAAACAGGTTTTCCAATTTTTGGAACTTGAACCTACCCGGCATACCTTGCAACCTGAAATCTACAGGTTCCCACTAGTCAGGTTCTTAGGTTCCAGGTTCTACCCTGGAACCATGCTCACCCTTAATTTTTATACAAGTAAGTTCATTTTTGTAGTAATCTGACTCCAAAAGTTGTGATGGTAAAATTTCCATAATTTTATGCAGACTATTGAATAATAGTGCGTGTTCTTTCCATGCATAATATAGATCTTGGCTTGTTTTTGAGATTTTGAGCTTTCAGGATACGGTAAGCCAATAAATAGTTTTTTGATGAATGAAGAGAGTTTTTGACAATCAACAAATTCCTTTTTGAAAGCACGGAGATGCTAATCCATAGATAAACTAAGCAAAAATGCAAATGTTTGTTATGTTAGTTGAACTTAGAAGTCATAATGATTGCTGAATAAGCTTGTGGCTTAGAAACATAGTCTCTTTGTGATTGAGAACTCTAGTTTTCACTTCTGTTACCCCTATCAGTAATATAGAGAAAGCATTGAAGTCGAAAGACTTTTTCCCCTTTACAATAGCTCCACCGGGTGCATATTTTACCCACCCATTCTGTTGTCACCCATTTGGTACCTACAAGTGCCTGCGACATTCCTTGCTCCTTTTTAAGCTATGCCACAGCAAATGCAGAATTGATGCTAGATTTTCTGTACAACGTCAATCTTGTCCACTCTAGCCAAAGTTTCTGATATCCTTTTAGGTTGCATCACCTTTAGACTAGTCAAATTGATAGACGCTCTACGAGCTATGTAGCACCGACACTGACACGCGACATGACACGACACGACACGTCACGACATGCGACACGTCATTTCTCAAAAAATAGAGAATTCCGACATGTTATGACACTTTGTATATTAAATATATATTTTTATATATACATGATAAATTATTATTTTTAAATTTGATTTAAATCCACAAATAAATAACAATAAAAAGCCTATAATTTACGTCATGTCTTGGAAAAATAAATAATAAAAAAATGATGGCGTGCCCCGGGAGGGAGAGGAGGATGAGCTATCTGCTAAAGGGGTTCTTGGTCAACGAAATGGAGGAGGGTGGTGGTAGGTTTAGGTTATGAGGGTGGGGATTTGGGGGTTTGGAGCTTGGAGGATGTGAAGGAAGAAGATGAGAAATTGTTAGGAAATAGATGCAATCGGTGTTCCTCTTCAAAGCCTTCCCCTTGACGGATGTCATTGGTTCAAGCGAAGAAGGGAAATCGCGAATCAAGAGGGCAAGGGAGAACATAGCGCGAGTGAAAGTGTTGTGAAGATGAGAACGGAAGACTAGGGTTTTCTTTCACCCTTTTCTTTTTTTTATTTTTTTATAAATTTACATTTTGACCCCTAATTTTTTGAAAATTTATAAAATTGACCACATGCGTGTTGGAATCGCGTGTCAGGATTCCGGCCTCGCGTGTCGGCAGCGTGTCCTGCGTGTTGACTGCGTGTTGGATTTCCAACACCTGTTGACCGCTTGTCGGAACGTGTCGGAGCATGTCGGACACGTGTCACGTGTCGGACACCGGCACGTCGGCCTCCTGAATGTGTCCGTGCAACATAGTCTACGAGGCAAACTAGCTAGACTTAAGCAAGCTTCACAGTGGAAACCACTGCTTGTAGGGCACTTACTATGTTTGAGAATAAAAAATTAGTGAAGTGTAGTAGTTCCCAACATCACATCACGAGAGATTAAAATGTTAAAACTTTTCATTTGACATTTTCAAACACATCAAGGTAGCTAACCAGTGTGATAACTGCTAAAGGCACTTGTTTGCATTCTATTTAAAAATTTTCTTCAGTTTTTCTCGTGGATTTAATCATCTTTATTACCATCTCACGGTGGACTTCTCTTTTTACTTAAATTGACAAATATTGTCATTTACATCCTCCAAATTTCACCTTAGAAACAAACCAAATAGTAATTCCAAATGTTCAAATAAACCCATAATTGTGGCGATATAAGACAAGTTACTCTGAGGATTGCAGTTTATCCAGAATTGTTGTAACCTTATTTAGCTCTCTGAGTCCTAAACAACCTGAGTTCCTTTTAAGTAATATATAAGATTGTTGCACTGAATATTAAATTTCTATAGCTGATAGTATGGTGCGGATTTTCCTGTTTTCTTTTCCTTATATGTTGTTTGGTGTTCATTTCCATTGCAAGAGCAGGATCAGCAAAGTCGAGAGCTATCTCAGCGTCATGTATCCAAGCGAGCAAAAAAACTGAAGTTAAAGGTATTGTTTATGTTGACAGTCACGTCATCACATGTCCATTTCATTTCCTTCTCTAGCCTCATTTCTTTCAATATTCAGCAATTAGGAACAAACATATTCCAATTTCCCTGTCATGTGTATTGCTTTGATGCTCTTTCTGGATGGACGGAAGTATTTTATATATTTGTTGTACTGTAGATGTGGAGGAGCAAATCAATCACTTCTTTATTAAGAGTGGTTTGCTTGCTTGGAGATTATCCACCTTCCTGTTTTAATTTGGATAAAAATTCTTAGCTTAACTGGTTTGATATGCCACATGCCTATTACGCGTGGTAAATCTAATGCGTAAGATGCTTATCTGGAAGGATAGTCCCAGCTCATGGAGCTAGCTTTCCCGTTCTCTGAATATCAGGAGAGTACATGTTGTCTATCATTTCAAGTTAAAAGTATCTTCCAATTGAAGCCAAATAGATGACATGTCGGATGGTAACCTGGTTGGTACTGCTGTCAATCAACCCTTACCTACATTTATTTGTGAGTTGGTTGTAAGAGAATCCTCCTCCTCCTCCTCCTCCTCCTCCTGCTTCTTCTTCTTCTTCTTCTTCTTCTTCTTCTTCAATTCCTCCTATTTCTTTAATCTCTTACCTTTTTTACCCTCTTCCTTCCCTATGCTCATAGAACGATAGTTTCAATTGTTTTCCCACAGCGTTTCAGATTGCGAGTCGGAAGTAGTTTCAGAAAATAAAACAAAGAATTTATCTCACTTGTCTGGAGTTTCATTTATCCTGTTGCATCTTTGATGATTGTAATTGACAAGTTATAGTCTTCTGATTTTTTTTTTTTGTAAATGAATCTGTTGGAGAAAAGCCATGAAAAATGGCAAATGAACTTATTATTGTATATTCTGTTTTTGACAAGCAGAAAGTAGTTTCAAAGCTTGTCCCTAGCAAGGAGTGTGTTTCAACATGATTTGATTATTTCAATTGTTGGCAATCCTTATGTCATAAGTGCGCTTTTGGTTGGTCGGGCCCTTATTTGTGCTGGAGAGCTGGACTTGTTCCCTTCAGGAGTTTGCTCTTAATAAACCTTTGTAGTCTGCGTATAATGTGTAAAGATCAGGTTGAGTTTGCGGAACTTTTTTGGTCATCTTCCTGTTTCTTCATTCTTAATACCTTCATTTTGAATTTTATCTGTCTCCATGCTAAAACAATATTGAGCTTATCCCGAGCACTCTTGACATTAATCTCATTATCCTTTGAACTTTGTCTACATACTCAGTTGAAAACAAATTTTTCATGATTTTTCAAGTTCTGTTATTAAGTACTTAAGTGCCATTCTAATTGATATCTATGTTTTGTCTCTCTTAAATGTTGATATCTTTGGTTGGCTTACATTGCAGGAAGAAGAGATAAAGCTGAATCCTGTTATAGCATTTGATGTTGGTAAGGATTTTTGTGCTAGGAACTTACATGCAATTCAGAATCACCAGCGAATGAGCAATTAATAATAATTGGTTTGATGATTCGACCTATCCATTCTAGCATTTTAGTCAAGGTTAAAATATGGTCTCTTGTAAAACATGATTCTATAATGCCTAGGCTTTTGAAACTGGTATGTTGGGCCTTTTAAGGCCATATCCCTACAATCATGTGTCTTTCAATGTGACTTTGAAGGGGATAACCTTTTCTAATGTCAATTTACTCATCCTCTAAGCAAAGATGTGGCAATCTGAAGTTTGCAATGGAAACAAACATGGGGCAGATTTCTAAAAAGTGGTGGAGAAGATGCAGAAAATTACAAGAGGAATCTGTTTTATTTGAGATGCAGTAATTCTGAGGAGGTGCTAGGGTGAAAAAGTGCTTTCGTTGTTGTGGAATAAGAAACACTTGGGTAGTGCTCCTGAGTCGAAACCAAAATAATATTCCTACTAATGTAATTTCCATTACAGATGGACAAATAAAATTGTAACTATTCCTTAATTACGGGTTGCTTTTAAAATTTATTGTATGTCAACTATAGGTTTTTTCTGTGGTCAAACATAGACAACTTCTTGTTTGGATGAGCATGAAATCACAGAAATGTACATTACATGTGTAGAGCACATCTTTTCTGAGCTGTTCATATATTTTATATTGATTTCCGCCCCTGCACATTATGCTTGAATTTCAGCTGAAATTAGGGAGCGGGACTGGTGCAATGTAGTGACAAGTCATATGGATACTCCACAGGCATATGTGTGGAGACTTCAAAATTTTGTCATAGGGGAGCATATTCTGAGACCATGCCCTGACGACCCCACACCAGTTAAGGTATAAGTTCTGATTTTTTACATGGTACAGCTTTAGCATTATATGAAACATTCAGCTCCTTAGCCAGAATTATTACCCACTGGGATAAAATACTTGATGTAGAAGCTGTATTAGTTTAGGGAAAACTACGCTTTAGAAACCTGAGTTCACATCATCAGTTTTCCATCCTGAGTTTGCAAAATTTTGTTTTTCCTTCTTGAAATAGATATGGTTTTAATCAGTCTATCTATTAAACTATGCTTCACACTTTAATCATACATTCTTGATAGTTGATGATGTTTATAGAATACAGAAATAGAGAGAAAAATAAGATATGGTAGCGTCAAAGAGAGTTGGTGAGCATAGCCTTGTGATGTATTCTTTTATTCGGCTTTGGACTGTTGTTCCGACCTTAGATAGTCTTGTGATGTTTTCCTTTAATTTTTTCTTTTCTTCTCTATCTTTCTTTCCATGTATGGTTCTGATGTACTTGAAACTTTAATTTTAGTAAAATCTCCTTTTACCTATTAAAAAAAGAGTAGGCACAGAGAGGGAGTGAGCGAGTGAAATATGCTAGCATGACCACAAGATTCCCCTTAGCAGATTGATTTATATGGTTATAAGAGCATCTTTAGCCTTTGGCCGTCATGGTGCTGAACAATGGAGGCAAAGTGTTAGTGCATAAATTGAAGGATGAAAAATGTGATTTATTAAACATGGAATGCAAATTGTTAGTTACTATACTATTTATTATAATATTCTCTTACTTCTATGATTGCTACTTAATTGGCAAGTATATCTCAAAGTTGTGTTTGACAAGCATATCTTGTTAAAGGCTTGCACGATTAGTGCATGTGGAAATTTTGCCATTTTGGGAACAGCAGGTGGTTGGATTGAGCGATTCAACCTTCAATCAGGAATAAGTCGAGGAAGTTACATAGATCAGTTAGAAGGAACAAACTGTGCCCATGATGGTGAAGTGGTTGGAGTGGCTTGTGATTCCACAAATACTCTCATGATAAGTGCTGGTTATGCTGGGGACGTTAAGGTCTGTAAATTTGTCCTAACATATTTTGCTTCAATTACTAAATCATTAATTGTTTGTTTCTTGTTAACCGGAAACAAGTCCAGCCTTATTTGTGACATCTTTGACCTACCAACTTGATCCTGACATATATTCAAGTGCTTCTTGTTGCATATCTTAGTTTTCCCTTTTCATTATGTACTTTACTGCTCACTGGATTTTGCTTAGGGTTTGTTGGTTTAAGCTTAAACAAGAGAGAGATGCAACACTGTAATTTTTCTGAAAATCTAAAATGATTTTTGATGTTAGAATCTTGACCGGAAACAAAAGCCTTATTACTTGTCCATGGAACTTGGCAAATTATCTAGTTTAAGTTTCCTTGTTATAGCTCATGTAAAACATGCAAGCTATGTTTTAATTTCATGCACATGATTTAGCTTTTCTACCTTCTTGCTGATCTTTTGGTAAGTGAAGATCTACCTGCGTGCATGTAGGAAGTGAGATCTACTGGCATGCATGTATTAAGCGAATATCTTCTGACATGCATGCACACATGACAGGGCAGCAAGGTTGAATTCGCTATAGTCTCTGAATATAAGTGTCTGTTAATAAAATGTAATGATGGTGATTATGTTGTGTTTTTATGTCGCTGGTCTTGCAACTCCAGCTAATATCTGCTTTCTTTTTGCATGCCTTTCATGATGATAAAATCGAATCATATCTATGTTTGATGCTCAAATCTCCATTGATGCCTATTATATGTTCTTGGAGTGTGCCTGTTTCATGCAAACTCCAGCGGAAAAATGTTTAAATTAGGAAAATTCTTCATTAAATTGAAATAATTCTAAGACTTGTATTGAAGTTGGTGTATACAACTTATTTTTTAGATAGCATTTCAAGATGGTAGTTAGCCACCCTACTTGGAGATTGGTGGCAGCACCAGCAATGATATCTTAGGCTGGCAGTATGTGAAGCTTCAATAGGCTAGCTAGAGGTAGTGGCGGCAACTGGAGATGGTAATTGTGGTCGTGTGGGTAATTGCTGTGGGTATAATGGAGCAGAAACTCATGCTAGCTAGGGAAAATGATTTCTTGATGCAGCAACAACCCTAACAAGAGATATAGTTGCCAAAAGTGAATGAGCAAACAGAAAGCACTTAACAATGGTTGGAAAGACTGTCTTCCAGAATTTAAGGCTAAGGGAAAGAAGGAATGACATTCTAGATGATGGATTGTGTTCAACCATAATGTGAAAAACCCATTATACATGAGAGTACTGCATGGAAAAGTGGAGCCGATTGTACTAGGATTTCAACTCACCTAAATATGCAGAAGACTCTAAAAGTAAACTTGCTGGATCTGATAAATTGTATCATGTTTTAATCCTATGCTCTTGCATCATTTCTAAAAACATGTTTCGTTTGGAATTGAAGATTGTTGTTTCGTTGATTGAGAAAATCTTTTCATTGATCAACCTTTGTCAGCGGTCAAAAATGAGGAAAATCTTATTTTCAGGTGTCTTGATGCTCTTAACTCTCTTTTTTCTCCATTGTTAAAAAGGTGCAATAGTTATACTTTTTTATACTTTAAAAAATGCTTTGAATACGCCTTTCATACTTGAAATGGATGTGTATGGCTTACCCCAATAGTGGATAAGGCTTAGTTGTTGTTGACGTGCTAGAGAGATTAACTTCAATAAGATGTAAATCTGATTCCTGGAATTATTTGTAGTGCAGGTCTGGGATTTCAAGGGACGTGAATTGAAATCTAGATGGGAAATTGGTTCTTCTTTGGTAAAAATTTCTTACCATCGTCTGAATGGTAATTAATGCTCTGAGCACTGCCCATCCCCTTACCCTCTCTTCTTTCACTGTGGGTGCAATTGCTTTTCTGTGTATACTCAGATACTCACACTATACACAGGCATGTAGTATTACATATGCACTAGCACAAGTTTAAACTATATATAGCGAAAAGAAAGAACTTCTATTATCCTTGTAACTGTAATGGTCTACTTTATCTTGATAAATCTTGCAGGTCTTTTGGCTACGGTTGCAGATGATTTTATTATTCGTCTTTTTGATGCTGTTGCCCTAAGAATGGTCCGAAAGTTTGAAGGTCATACAGATCGAATTACAGATTTGTGCTTTAGCGAGGATGGGAAATGGCTCTTGTCTTCCAGTATGGATGGCAGTCTAAGGATTTGGGATATCATTTTAGCTAGACAAGTAGATGCAGTATATGTTGACGTCTCCATCACAGCGTTATCTCTGTCACCAAATATGGATATTTTGGCCACAACACATGTTGATCAAAATGGGGTCTATCTCTGGTAAGTTGATAGTGCATCTCTAATTTTTCAATTAGTCATATACTCATGTTCATTGTTTGAAGTCACATTGGTTCAAGTATTTATTTTGGATTGATAGTTTCCAGAGACTAATTATATTAAGACGATTATGCATTCTTTTGTATCTAGACAAACTGATGAGAGATGGACTTTGATTGACCAGGGTTAACCAATCAATGTTTTCTGGAGGTTCTGATATCAATTTGTATGCAAGTGGGAAAGAAGTTGTGACCGTTAAGTTGCCATCAGTATCATCAGTGGAAGATTCTCAAGTTGAAGACGCTAACGAGCCTACTATTAGACATTCAGTGTCTAAAGATGTCCCTTCGTTCCAGCCTTTGCTTGAGCAAATTCCAGATCTAGTTACCCTCTCACTGTTGCCGAAGAGCCAGTGGCAGGGCTTGATTAATCTAGACATTATAAAGGTCCCCTCTCTCATGTTTTCTTTATCAGTCTTCTTTATGAAAGATTTGTTTCATTTACCTCCATTGCTTTCTTTGGTCTCTGTGAGATTGTCCTATGATTATATTGGGGACCTGTTGGAGACTATCTTTGCTCATCTTTTCTAATTTGTAGGTTCGCAATAAGCCGGTCGAGCCTCCCAAGAAACCTGAGAAAGCTCCTTTCTTTTTGCCCTCTATTCCATCTCTTTCTGGAGAAATACTATTTAAGCCAAGTGAGATGTCGGATAAGGGAGACATGAAAGCTGATGAAGAAAAATCTAAGATAACACCTGAAGTGCCGTCAACACAGTTTCTGCAACTGCTTCATTCGTGTTCAGAGGCCAAAAACTGTACGTGACAGTTCTCATGGAAATCTCAGCATGTACACCTATGCCAAAAGTGTCATCTGAGACACCCATGCTAATTCTACATTTTCTGGATTTGAAATTTTGCAGTTTCTCCTTTTACTGCCTACATCAAAGGGTTATCTCCCTCAACTTTGGATTTGGAAATTCGGATGCTTCAGATAATAGATGACGATGACGATGACGATGACGCTGATTGTGATGATCTACAAGATGTTGACAAGAGACGAGAGTTGCATTCAATTGAATTACTTATGGATTACTTTACACATGAAATATCGTGCCGGAGTAATTTTGAGTTTGTACAAGCTCTAGTCAGGTTGTTTTTGAAGGTATTGATCTTTCCAACATGTCATGTTTGAAGTATAGATCTCTGTTGCAGGAATGTGCTGAATGAATCACTGATTATGATGGCAATATTAGGAAGGACTGCCAATAGCTTTTGTCTTAGTCTTAGTCAGGTGCCTTGAGAATCTCCAGTGCCTATTATTAATGAGAATGATAATATACTATTGATTTTTTAGAGAAAAGCATAATTGCTTCCCTAAAGTTGGTAATGTGGCTTCTGACGTCTCTTTTTCTGTTCTGCAAGATACATGGGGAGACCATTAGACGCCAGTCAGTGTTGCAGAATAAAGCAAAGGTCCTTTTGGAGACTCAATGCTCTGTATGGCAGCGAGTGGATAAGTTATTTCAAGGTGCTAGATGCATGCTTGCTTTTCTTAGCAACTCACAGTTTTAGGTAATAAGCATATCACCTATTTATTCCCTCTTCTTGTTTTGATATTAGGCCATTTTATATACAGGAAACTTGATAATGTATTGTTTTTACATAGTTATGATTTTTTAACTGCAGTTACATTTATGTACATTATAGCAAGGGAAGATGTTATTGATGGAAAAGTTAGCTGGATCTTGGTGGTTTCCTCTTAGAGCTATAAATTCGCTCATTTTGTATCCGAGCAATCATCCTGTATCACTTCTTTCAGAAATTTTTAAAGGAAGCCTTCTATGCCTTCTTTATTGCGTCTGTGTTATGCTATTTGATCATATGCATTTTTCAGTGAATGTGTCAATGATCATTTCTCTTTTCTGATTTTTCCTGGTACGTTTTTTATAGTCCTCCAGGCTTCTGTACAGGAGTTGTGGCTTTTGGTCTATAGGCACTGGTATTATTCCCGGACTGGACTGGCCAGTTCAACCAGTGTGAATAGGGAATTGGCTGGTAATCTGGTTTGATTATTCACCTCATCAACATTCGTGAGAACCGAGACTGAACCTATTGATCTGGTTTGACGTGCAAATCACACCGGTTTTCATACCGGACCAGATCAGTTTTAAAATGAAGTGGGTACTGATCTGGCCTTCTAACAGCGCTGGTTAGGTTGTTTACCATCTGGGCTTCAGGTTTTTTTCGCCTGGAATTGAGTTGTTCCTCACTTGCTGGGCCCATTTGATGTTGTAGCAAATTAAACAGCAATGCTGCGGGCAGGTGATTGAACCATTGGAGCTCCAGTATCGAGTTCACCCGAGTCTACCATATGCGCGGACTTTTTCATGCGTCTAATGGTCACAAACATTATATGTGTATCATTTTTGCTTGCATTATTAGTGCGTTATTACATCTCTCTAAATGGTGGGTTTTAGTCTTCACATGTTAACTCAGCTGTTTTGGTGCCTTGATGTTGTTCAAGTATATATCAATGAATATCCTCCTAAATGAATCAAGACAGCCATGGGCATCGACATCAATCCCTGTAGCCACACATCATCGCTATTGGTGCATATCTTGTTTTCCAACACCAACGAAACATTATAGGACTCTTTTATTAGACCAATTTGATCGTTAGAGCTAGGCGGAAATACGTACGTGCGTCCCTAATGAATCATTTCATTCTTCTGTTCTTTTTTTATGGAAATAAGTAGATGGTATTTGCTTATTAGAAGTCTAAATACTTATCACGAAAATGCAATTGAGTCTTAAATCTTGTAAAAAGTGCAATCAAGTTCTAAAACTTGTTAAATTGATTTAATTGAATCTTAAAATTAACATCGTCTAATTTACTAATGGGAAACGCGGACGTGGCGTTGATGTGGCTTATTTTAATATTTCTCTCTCCTACGTGGCGATAAAGAGCTAAATTATTATACATAAGACCAAAAATGATGTCATTATGGCCTAAATTTAATTTCATTAATTTAAGCTACAAAATAAAAAATAAAAAAAAAGGGATGAGGAGAAGTCAAGTTGGGAGGGCTGCAAGCCCTCATCGCCATCATCATCGACGACAAGCGAACGCCTATAGGCCCTAGTCCAAATCGGGGCGAGGGGTCGTAGTCCTCTTCCAGATTAAGTGAGGGTCATAACCCTTGGTCGAGGCCCAGGGACCCTTGTCGGCTATCCCCCACCCTTGCTGGCCCCTCTTGGCGATGGTGGGGTGGCAGCAGCGAAGGCTTCTAGCCCTCCTCGGCTTGAGTTCAGCTCCTTTGTTTAAATATTTAACTTATTTTTAAAATTTAATTTAAATAAAATTAATATTAAAAATAATAGTAAAAAGTCATGTCATTGCCACGTAGGATAGAAAAATAATAAAAAAAAAGTCACGTCAGCATTTTTCGTTAGTAAGTTAGACAGTGTTAACTTTAGAACTTAATTGAATCAAGTTGATAAGCTTTTAGAATTGATTGCTTTTTTTGAAAATTTTGGGACTTAATTGCATTTTCGTGATAAGTTTTAAGGCTTCTAGTTAATATATCCCTAAATAGACCCAACAACAAACCCATTGGTCAATAAAAATTGTGTAGATTAGTCATGAAGTCGTAGTGAATGACGCAATGCGGCGCGTTGTTAGTGCTAGTGGAGCTCCAATCATGGACGATGTTGCAAATAATTGGAGCTTGGGCGCGACGAATAATGAGTACATTTTTTTTTTGTCTCTTATTTTCCAATTATCGTTTTTTTGTTTTTGTTTTTTGTACACTATTTCAAGGGTTAATTTAAGCAGAACGGTGCCTTGACATCCAGAATCTTTCATCTTCTTTTGCATCCACACAGTTCTAGTGGGGATCGAAAGTTTACAATACTAGCGAGCTCTAAAAGATGTTTATCTAAGGATTAGTTGGAAGCGATGATGATTGTGACATAGCTGAGGTCACCTTATAACAAACATATCATAAAAAGATCGCCGAAAATGGACGAATTTATATTTTTTTTTCCAAAATCTTTTGAGAGGATGTTTTTCTAAAATTCAATTGGCAAGTATCTATGAACTTTGATCGTCCTACGTGACAATCATTTTGACATCATCATGAGTATCTCTCTATGGCGAAAAAGGGTAAAAAGAAATCAGATTAGGCCTATGATGCCGTGTTAAAAAATGTAATTGTGAACTTTGATCGTGTTGCGTGGTGATCATTTTGCGGTTATTTTCATATACCAGGGGTATTTCTCTATAGAGGAAAGGGTGAAAAGAAATTGGATATAGTCTTTAATGCCATGTTAAGAAACATAATATGGGTATTGATCTCTTCTAAGTATTTGTAAAATTATCACATTGTATTGTAATCGTTTTACAACTATTGTCGCGATATCATCAGGTTATCTCTTTAGGCAAAAACTATACATAGAAATCGGGTTGAATCTCTAATGTCAAAAATACAATAGTGGATTGGCCTCATCTAAACGACATGCTTGATCACCCTATTTCAACTCTCTAAAGTTCAAACACCCAAAACATCAAGTGGAGCGCTTGGTTGCAAACATCACAAAGCTCATGGTAACCTCAATGTCCAAGCGACTTGTGAGACCCTCAAAACATAGAAACCAACAGCCAACTGCCGCAGCATTTAAAACAGGGAAACGCGTGTTGAAACTCCTATGCGGTACATATATATGCTCTGCCAGGAGATTCTTGAAGTATTTTCTCCTTGAAGCAGAAGCAAAGAATGAAAAATTGAAACCAGTCAACATTTTTTAAAAGGGTTAAAACCACATAAAACTCCAAACTGATATGTTTGTAACAAATTTATCTCTAATTAATTTTTTTGACCACAAAAAATCCCAAGCTGATACACCTACGATAAATTTACCCTCAGTTAGTTTTTGTTTAGTTTCCGTTAAATTTTATCGTTAAATTGCTGAGTTAGATAACATGTGACAGTTGACAGGTATACCAATTTGAGGTTTTACCTTCTATTTGTCCCATGTGTATCGATTTGTGATTTCTCATGATATTAATCTAATTTAGTGGAAACTAACAGAGAGTAAATTTATCACAAATACACTAGCTTGGGGTAAATTTTACAAGTGTACCAATTTGAGGTATTTTGTGTTTAAAAAATTAATTTGAGGTAAATTTATCACATCTGTACTAATTTAAGGTTTTTCGTGATATTAACTTTTTTTTTAAAATTCATCATACTGACAAACCTCCACGTGCTTCTTGGCAAATGTGTTTGTAAGGTTTTTCGAAACATGGGTTTCATTGCTCATCAATCGAGAAAACAAGATCATGGCTGCAGGAGTTAAATTTATTTCAAGCTGTCCACTGGTTGGGTCCTAGTCGTATGTGCGTATTTCATCGAATCATATGACGAAGTCTTGCGAACACGACGAAGGCCAATTTGGGGGGGGGGCGGCGGCGGGTGGTCGTGGGTTCTTTCTCTTCTCGGAGTTTTTGGAGGTTTGCTTCTCAGTAGGGTGATCGATTCTAAGGTAAGTTAGTTATAGACCTGAAACCTAAAACCAACCACATTATAACCGATTGTTAATTTTTAGAACCCAAAACCTATCATGTTTGCCTTGGATCCTGTTTTGGAGTCTACTCTGTTTTTTTGGTCTGGTTTTAGAGTCTAACCAAGAACCTATTTTTTTTTCTTTTTTTGGTTTCATTTTTCCATGTAGCAAATAGGAAAACTTATAATTAAAATCAAAGGTTATAAGTTTGATTATGCAAACAATCTTAAGTATTCATACAAAAGCATATTATCTTAATCCCAATAATTTAATGGACATGATAAAATAACATATGTTTCAGTTGGATATGTAGTTTCTTCGTTATAGAATAAAAATTTTAAGAAAAAGGAAATTGCTCCATATAATACTTACAAGCCCTTGAGTTAGACTATTTGCAAATAATGATCACCTCCCTCGTCTTTCCTCATATAATGTTTTGAATTTTGGTCATATAAAATTGCAAGTAGACCTCCATATAAAACTGGTTCTAAAACCGGTCTGGGTGGGTTTTCACTTGGAACCAGAAACTAGGCTGGTTCTAACCAGTTCCCAAAAAATGGAACCGGTTCCCACACCGGTTTAAATGGGAATCGGTTCCCAAACCTGTTTTTCAAGTGGGCTGGTCTAGTTTCCGAGTAAACCCGGTCCGGTTGCACACCCCTAGGGCTGGGGCGTTGGTGCCCATGTGCAGAGTGGAGGGAAAAAAGGTGGGAAGAACAAAGATTTAATGGCTGGGATTGACCACTAAAGGCGACGACTCATATGCGAGGTGCTCGGTCGGCTATGAGTTTCCGGCCCCAATTCGTCATGGTGATTATGGTTGTTTGATTAGTGGAACTTAAGACTCTTTCTGTTTCCATCCTTTTAATCAAGCCTTGCCCCTCATTGGTTCCATGGAATCAGAAAAGTGAATGAAAGGAAGGCCCTGCAAGTGGGAAGTTAAATTCATGTGACATGGCAGTAGAACAGAATGTCAGTCACATCTCAGCTAGGCTTGTAATTGCATTTTAGTTGAAAGTGGCCTACCTGAAACCAATATGATGCATCGAAGTGCTGATCGGGATAGAGAAAAGTCCGTGGCATTTTGTTTGCGACACCAGTTTATCGTGCATAAGGCGAGACCATAATCGATAGAATATCTGACATCAGTCTTACATTGTCTTATTAGCCATAGTTTTTAGCCCATTCTGGACTGTGCTGATTGTACATCTTATTCTTTTGGTCGATGAAGAGTGTATAATCTTCACAACTTAAGATGGACTGTTCTGGGGAGGTGAAGATATGCATGGTTAGATGCATCTGATGCACATGAGTACCCAGTGGGCTACAACTAATCAAGGGCTGAAGCAGATCATGTGTCTGTCTGATCTTCATTTCTTGTTGAAAGGTAAGGGCAGCACGCGGTTGTAGTATTCTCCGAGAGCCCATATGGGGAAGATGTTTCGATAGGCCGAGTAACTTATCATACAACTCTTGTTGAAAACTCCAATTATTTCCTGCAACCAAGCAGAATAGTAGTGAGTCTCTGTGCCGAAAGTCTAGCATTCTGTGCGAATTCAGAATCTTGTTCTGTGTCAGTTTTTTTTGCTGATATGGTTGGTAGATGTCGAAAACTGCTGGAACAAATAACCGATCGGTAACTTGAATGTATATAAAAATGTTCGTACTTTGAGAACTAGTAAAACAAGAAGTTGGCAAGTGAGAAAAATTATTGGTATGTGACAAATATTGGTATAACGGTCAATTTAAGATGGGCAATTTTCAATAAAAGGAAGTAACTTTGGTAAAACACAAAAATAAATGTCGATAGATTTATAAAATAGTCAGCAATGTTTGAAGTATAAAGAAATGTCGGAACTAAACAAAACCAAGCGTAAAAAGTTGGTAGGCAACCAAAATTTGTTGGTATCTTAACGAAAGAAATGTTGGTAAATAAGTCAAATTAAGGTTGATATTTCAAATAAAGTTCAGTAACTTCAAAAACATTAGTAGTCAACAAAAATACATGTCTGTACATTACTAAAATAGCTGGGAATCTTGGAAGTACAGATTAATGTTGATACTTATCAAAATCTATTGGTAAGTTACTAACGGGTAGCTGGATAAATAATTACCCGTCACTTTTTTGTTACCGATGTGATTTCACAGTTACCAACAATCTTAGCATGCTACCAACGTGGAGCTAGGTTATGTATTTTCCTATATGGAACATTGGCAGTCTGCTGAAATTATATGATCTCGGCAGTCCACATGTTATGAATGACTTTCACGTTATTTCTCTTAATAAAGCATCACCTGCTGTGGAAAATCTCCATTCTCCATCTGCAAATCGACCAAAACCTTCACTGCACGTTGCAACGGCGATAGATCTCTTTCAACCTACAATGATGGCGTTACCAGTTTTGCGCCAAAAACATTCATTACGTCTCTCTGAATTTGACCGAAAATGATGTATCCCGTGTACAAACCTGTCCGGCTTTGATCAGTGCTAAGATTGCCCACGAAGTATTTACCAAGTGTGATTTGTCTCCCTCTAAGCTTGTATAAACCTGATGAACTGATATTAGGAAGATAAAGGGGTGGATGGATGGATGGAGAGAGAGAGGGCCAATGAGAATCATGAAATTCAGTAGAAGTTGAACGAATGACCTTGTCTTGGCTAGAGAGATAGCTCTCTCCCCAACCACCTGAATCGAGCTGTTTCGAGAGTAGGAAACGGCATGCCCTTCTGATGCTGCTGCTGTTGGCATAAGTCCGACCTCCGGCCACTAGTCCCTTCACTCCAAACCATGTTCCGTAGGTGTAGCACACTCCCCACGAGCCATACCTGTCAGACAGTTGGACAATGCGATCTTCAATGTTTAGGTTCTCGTGTTCTTGAGGAATGTTTCTCGTTGCGCGTGCGACAACTAACAAATCCTAAAGTGATTATGATGATATACATTGTGTTCATATTATACGTATGATCTGTGGTATATAGGTCGTGGATTGGCTCTGTGATGGTCTAGAGTCAACTGGAATCACTCATTGGAGAGTAATAGCTTCTTGCTCTGTAATCTTTGTATGTCCAAGCATTTTGCTGAAATAAGAAAGGTCAAAATCGTTCCGGTCGTTTACATTTGATGATTTTTATAATTTGATCGGTACAGTTTTATAGCTCTATCAGATCATTAACTTTTAGAAAGTTCAAATCGCTTCTGAATCCTTACCAAAAAATAATAATAAAAAAAAAATCGCTTCTGAAATATTTTCAGACTATGTAATACTGGGGAGAATGTGTTAAAAGAAACCAGCTGTGATCTCTCTCTCTATCTCGCGTGTGTGCGCACAAAGTTGCACATGATGAGAGAGGACTTACCACGAACCATCAGGTAATTGAATACTCTCGACGAAATCAATCGCCTTAGCTATGCACGAATTTATTTCTTTCCTCCGATGATGTGGGTACATCTTCACAAACGATGTCAGGGCTTGAATTGCCGCAGAGGTGCATTCTGCATACCTGCACATCTACCACAATGTCAGCCTGCAGAACTTAATTAAACTCTACATTAGGTGGTACTAAGTATGATAGAACTAGCCTATTTTAATTTAGTTGATGAACTTACGGATAATCGATCATGATATCTCCAAATATCTCTGCAGGATTTATGATCTAAGATAGAAGGAAATAAGTCAAGCTCGACACAACACTTTCAATAATCAAAACAAGTATGCGAGAAGACGAGCTTTCACCTCCAACCACGGATAGGATCTTGTGAGCTCATATGATGCAAATCCTCCATTTTTGTTCTGCAAGAAGCTTTTCAGTTACCAAAATCCTCTTGTTTCTCCACACAAAAGACTTGGCTATATGAACTAAAATGAACACCATCAAATCTATTTAGTCGATTGCTTTATGTCATTAGGGAAAAGAGTACCTGTAAAGATAGTATCAAATTTACAGCATCAAACAATCGTTCTGCTTTTATTGGATCTCCCACAATTTCAGATGGCATTCGCGACAATAGAAGTGCAGCCTGCATCATAATTGAGTACTATAAGTCGAAGAATCCAACAAAAAAGAAAAGAAAAAAATTTGATGTTATGATTTTCCAGGTCTCAAGATCATATCTCAAGACAAGTTTATTACATCCATAATCCTAGATGTTAGATATCCCATAGATCCGTTCTTATACGGAATATGTACGAGGCAAAGAAGATTTTACCTTTAGGCCTTCCGAAGTACAATCTGAAACGGGCCAACCATTGTCCGGGGTTGAGAAAGGCCACCCTCCACTCGAAATATGCCGGTACCACCGGCTCAGCTCTCCTGAACTATTTTCTCTGACCTTCAATGCCAAAAAAGATTAGATGAAAGCCTTCTAAATCCGAAAATTGTTAGCAATAAAGATTAAAATTCTCCAAGAGCATAGATGATTGGAGTACTTGTGTGTTCTTGATGAAGTTGTGCACTTTCTTGAGCATTGATCGACATTCGTCGACGAGATTGGTGGCGAGAATGGCTTGAACAGCGAAACTGACGTCCCATAGCTGAGACCCGTTGTATCCCTGTGATGTGCAAGCCAACAGAACATAGGTCATGTGCCAGTTCCAGGTTTATATTGATTTTGTGGCATTAGCAGAAGCATAGTCGGCGAGTGATCGAAGCAGTTCATGGTAAATCAAGACCTGCATTTTCATTCCATCTTCAGCGACCCAAAGGTAGTCTTTGATTCTTGGGAGGTGACGTTTGAATGCTTCTGAGTTTGGGTCCTCCACCCAACAGCAAACCATGTTCAGCACCTGAGACAAACATGGACAAAATATGAAACCATAAACGGTAGAATCCAACTCAAAAAACTTAACCTTAAGTGGAGCGAGACCACATATAAACGACGATACAATACTTTAACATTCTCTTTGTGGAATTTGAGCAAGCAAAATAAACTGAGGCATAAACTAGCTTTGATACCGTATTAGAATGTCCAACCTAAAATTTAAACTAATAGGTGGAGATGAATCACATGTATATAAAGAGCATATAAATCCCGTAGGTATCTAATGCTGGATACTTTAACAAACTCTATGGTAGCATGTTTTTTATTTGTACTACCATGATGGCTTTCATTTGGATATATGAAATGGTTGAAATTACAACAGAAAATTACCACTTGTTGTGAATGTACGAGACAAAAAAAAAATGACCCTTAGAATTGGAAAATATAATAAATAATTTTAGAGAAGTATCAAAAGATGTTTTACCTTATTGACAGGTCCAAGGCAAATGTACCTAGTGTTCTCATCCTCATAGTGGATATGTTGCATCACATGATTGAGAGCCTTCTTTCTTAGTTTGGAGAGGGGCCATTGCATGAGAAGAGGCTCTCCTATCTTGTGAAGACCAGTCCAAAGCACATCTTGTACCCAAGGATGTGGATAGTATAGATCTTCCTACAAAATTGCACTCCATCAAATTAGTAAACGTGTGAAAAGAATAAAAGATTTCATGATAACCATAATAAAACTTGAACTTCTCATAATACTCTTTTTTTATTTTGGTCTCACTACCAAATTAGATTTGACTTTATTCTTTCGTGAATACAAATAAAGCGAAACGTGATTATGCCATTTGAAATTTCACTTGTCCATTCCCTGACCAGCCTTATCATATATTTTCACTTTTCCTTTGAATATCTCTTTTTATTTTGAAGGATTATATTTTTATCAAGAAAGTAGGGTCTACTTATCACGACTATAAATAATAGAAAAATGTTACATATGTGTACTAAGAAGTCTTACTAAAATCTTATTACTGAGTGTTGGTTATTGATCATTCAGTGTACGAGTCCCATTTGTTTCAATACCCATTAAGATTAATTGCTATATCATATTATAAGAGAGTTTTTGTAAGATGTCTTTATCTTAACATATATGTCTAGCATTGTTCTAAACAATAAATGGTAATACCGGTTGATCATTCATGTTGTTACTATGGTATTTGTAAGAAATCTAATTTATCTGACCCCATAAAATTTGTGCTAAATTACAATAAGACCCATTCCATTCTGACATGATATGCCATTCATTCCCTGTCAAATCAACCATATGGGGGTTTTTTTTTTCTCTTTTTTCTCTATTTTATTTATATTCTTCTCTTTATTTTCTGTGGGATATGGCACAAAATGACGTCATCAAAGGAAGAAGTAATATATTGAAAAAAAAGACATTACTTAATAAAAAAGCTCGAATTTTAAACTATCCTATTGATAAACATTTTCAATTACAAACACATTTTTTGTTTTCTCCTTTCTACCACATTTCGTTGTCGAACGTCATCATCGATACAAATATGATAATTATCGAAAATCACGAATTGTGGTCCATAGCATTAATTTATTTGTACTAATTATTTGTTGATGGTATGAAAGATCTCAAGAAGCATAGTTACCTTGGCACAATGATTCCTTGCCTTGTCCCAATCAATTTGATGGTAATATGTTGTGTAGAGCTCTCTTCTAAGTGACAAAACTGTCGAGTTGATGCGACCCACAAACCTTTTTCCATATAAATATGACATGGGTAGGTACACCATTCGACAGTGACACCAAAATCTTCCTGCATCATTGAGTCATCTCATTAATCGATCCTATGATGACCAAATCAATTTTTAAATAATGCCGATAGGATGAGAGGATCCTTCTCATAGCCAGCGCATGGCTCTATTAGGAAAATAAACATATCCAAAGTAGAAAATACCAAATAAAATAAAGGATTAATATCAAGAAGAATCCTAAACTGGTATACGTATGATAAATTTAGTCAAAACTAGTTTTTTAACAACCAAAAACCCCAAACTGATGCATTTGTGATAAATTTACCCTTCGTTAGTTTTCGTTAAATTAGATTAATAACATGAAAAATCACAAACTGGTACACTCGTCAACTATTACGTGTCATTTAACTCATTAATTTGATGGTTAAATTTAAAAGAAACTAACAGAGGATAAATTTATACAGGTAAACCAGTTTGTGAATTTTTGTGGTCAAAAAATTAATTTAAGGTAAATTTGTTACAGAGTATCATTTTAGATTTTTCGTAGTATTAACCAAAAATAAAAACACACAAATAAAAGTACGAAACATCTTTGCAGGAAATCAACAAAGTGGTCCCCGACCAAAAAAAAAGGTGTTCCACAAATCACTTTCAACAAGTATAATCTAGCTCAAACAGCATCTCAAAATTGATCGCATGGTAGACGTTCACTATCATTGGACATGCAAAATGAGTTAAGAATTTGTTGCGGTCCAATTTCTAGGAACATCAAGTCTATGTACATGTGTCTACTTTGATAAATATTGAATGAAACCCCCTCTTTACAATAAGAGTTACGAGATGACCATTCTTACACCTAAGCGGTGTTCACCCGGTCGATCACCTCTTATAATGGTTGGCGATTGACTTGATTGTACTTATGATAAACTAAAATTTGAAAAAATTGGCAAAAAATGATATTTAACATTTCAGAAAATAATGAAAAAAAATCAAATACTGTTGCACTTATCAAAAACTTAAATGTTTAGAAGGTTTCAAGAATTCGAGTAAGATAAAAGTCAAAGACCCAGTTTCCAAAATATATAAAAAGTCTTAAAGTTAAAAGGCAGAACTAAGTATCTAAGTAGAGGTTATGAAGGGTCATGATAAACTAGAAGATACCTGGGTGTATTGGGAGAAAATGAGGAAGTAGCCATATTTCTGGAAGAAGTGGATTGTTGCCACTCCACTCATACACGCCAAGTACCTGCACAATTTAGCCAAGGAATAGCCCAAAAAATTGACGAAACACAAAGGAAAGATTACCCAGAATCAAGTGAACAATCAACAAAGCAAAACGGAGATTGAATTGCTCACAGAAAGCCACATCTTGCCCCAGGAAGGGATGTAAGTGGCTCCACCATGATCGAGGATCCACTTCCTGGCTCTGTCCATCGTGCCGTCGCCGTCACTCGCGCCTTCGCCGAGCAACCTCAGAGTGATGTAGGAGAGCGCCGTGCAAAACATCGTGCTGTGCCCTTCAACGTGCAATCCCCAACCGCCGTCTGCGTTCTATATGCATTGGACGGGGTGATTCGAGTGAATTTTGGTAAATTTGGGGTAATAGATTCGTTAATTAGCCATTGTTGGGGTTGTGCAAATCCACACAAACGGTTCGGATCGTTTATGCCTCGAGTTACAATATAAATGTATAGAGTCTACATTTCTATGCCTGTGATTATTGAACCAAACAATAAGATCAATATCATATTATCATGTTGTCGGAGTTGGTGTACAAAAAGTACCTGGTGGTTGTATAGATAGCGGCGTATCTCTCGTTGATGCTCAGACGAGAGAATCGTTGTCAAGGCTCCAGTTACATGTAATGAAATTACCTACAAACATAGCAAATAGCAAATGTATGACTCCACACTCTGTGTGAAAGTAAAGATGGATTGCTTGTAACATCGGCCTAATCTATTATTCGGGGTGCATTTATTTCGCAAAAAACCAACATGATTCGAAAGATATTTTTCCGAAAGCGATCACTTATATCCCTTGAGATGAAAAAATATAAAGAACAAAGAAGATTCTTCTTGTCAAGGAAAAATCTTTGGGACTGAATCGTTCTTGACAATGGAAGTATTTTCCGTAGATTAAATTTTCTAAGCGGTATCAACCACCAATTTTAGGGGTATATTTTATAAATCATTCATTTTTTTTTCAAATGATATGTTAGGGAATTGCACCCACAAGTCATGATTCAATGGGTCCACCATAGACTAAATACATCTCAGTCCTTGATTGTGTGTATCTCATATGGGTCCATATCATGCCAACAACTAAGATCACTCAAATTCACGATGGATTGAATCTAGTCAAGTAGTTGCTACGATATAAAATATAAGAGGAGCGGTGTATGGACGATATAACCCAGAAAGGAAAGAAAAACGAAAACGAAAACGAAAACGAAAAACCTAGTGTTTTTATGAGCTGAATTAGAAGGTAAAGATAGAAAAGAAACAGAAAGGGAGAATGCCTACCAAGCCAGGTAGAAGGAACAAGGGACCTCCGTAGTCTCCAGGCCAGAAGCCATCCTCCGCCTGCAAGCTTGCGTAATATCTCAGACCTCTTCTCATTGTTCTCTCAATCGCCATCGCTTCGTCCATTTCCTCTTCGTTTTCCATTTGTCCTGGTTGTAACTTCATCGACTCCGCCATCGGCTTCTCCCTTGCAAACTGTTCTATATGTATCACAACCAGCCGGTTTCGACAAAATTGTACGTATGCAACTCTATACCATCGATAGAACTTATGCTGACGGTGTACGCTCTGTTTTTCTATCGATCGATTTACCTCTACGACAAAACATAGGCTGGAGGAATTCAAACACAGTTCTCGGGTTTCCATCTGTTTTTTTTCTTATTTTTAATACTCTTATGCCCTAATAGCTTTTAGGAGACCATGGACTTTCTGCTCTACGCTTTACACCCTATAGTTGTTGCACTTTTGCTGACCTTTGGCTGATGGTATTAGATTTGAAGGTCTGAAGTGTAAGTTTTTTAAAAACCTCATCATGCAAAGTGTAAAATTTTTGAGATTTAGGGTTCAAAAAGTATAAGATAAGGCGAAATTGATTATGACTTTTGTAAATCGGCCCTTGAATATAAGTCTTCTTGTAGCCTTGCTAACAGCCCTTGAATATAAGTCTTCTTGTAGCCTTGCTAACAACATATAACGTTAGGCCACGGTTGCATTAGCTGGGTCAGAGTCTATTATCAATGAACTCCATCTTTGAGAGGACGTTTTGTTAAAAAAAAATTACTTTTCACTCTTAAGATTAAGAAGGATGATTTCCCTTGTTTTGGTAATACGAGGTATTTGATCTTTTCAGATTGACTGATCTGGACGATGCAAGTAAATCGTTCTGTCCATATGTATCGGGTAATAAGACCTTACCCACAATGTGGCGAGCATGTTCCGTGGGTTTACTCTTAACGAGATCTGTCATGATTTTGAACGTCGAATTTAATGCATCCAGACTTAGTGCTTAGTAATCCAGCTAATATATTGATTTAGTTTTTCCTCTAGTACTCTCATTAATGAAGTGTAATTGGCAAGAGAAGGATCCTAGAAACATTGAAGAGAAAGCTAATTTTTTTTTACCAAAGTTAGGCTTAAATAAAATATAGAAAAAAGGAGGATTAGGACAATAAGATATGATTAAAAGAATACGAAATCAGTACGGAAAATTAAAAACTAAGCAGATTCTCTTTTGGTAAAATAACAAAGAAATATAAAAACACAAAAAAAAAATGGATGAAAAGTACATCAGCTTACCAAAATCAATAACTTAATTTCAGAAGATTTTCGGGCCCAGTTTTTTCTTTGCATCTTATAATTTTTTTTATGGATTTTTCTCGTGACAAATGATACGAACAGAAGTAGCTTTAGGGTGTGGCATCTCAGCTTACCAAGTTTGCTCTCGATGGTACTGAGGATGGTTTGTGTAACCAAAGAAACGGTCCATGAACATGTTACAGTTATCATTAACCTTTTTAAGGGTGCGAAAGGAACGGCGAGATTGCACCTGAAGTCTCATGACAAGATCAGAGCTATGCTTCGCTTGAAACCGGTTCATCCGGAAACGGTTCTGAGCCTCCTCTACTTGGGCGAGCTCTTCCTCAAATGCTGCGGGGCTTGGGTCGAACTCCCAATATTGTCTTCCGACGTGACGGTTCACGCTCGTGACCCATGCCTCGTCGCCTTGAGACAGCTTTAGCTTCCACATTCTCACTATCTTATCTTCTTCTTCTCTTCACTCGCCAAACTGATCGTGCTGCACCATCGAATTTAGGAGCAGAAAACTAAAGAATTACTGTATAAGTTATACATAACATGAGCATGTCGCAATTAGTTAGTGTTAAAATGGAGTGAAAGAACGAGAAGAAAAACCACAATATGAATTCTAGTCCTTAAACCACGTATATAGAAGCGAAAGATTAACCTTCTTCGTTTCGGCGACTCTGGTTGAGTCTTCGCATGGGAAATGGATCCAGACAGAGTCAATTTATATAGGGCAACAAATAATGTAATGGTGGGGCTCGATATGGGAAGATAATAATTTCTGGTGATGCCTATCCTAAGTTTTTCGTTATGCTGAAATCATTTGACGAGCATATTTTCGTCGTTGCTAATAAAGGGACCATATGTGTCTAGGACCACGTGTGTTGCTTGTGGGAGGTGAAGAGTAAAACAATAAACAATCCGATGGTAAGGAATTCGCAACATTATCATCCTAAAAGCTTCAAAGACTCCTAGAAGAGTAGGTGGGTTAGAGGTACGTGACAGATTTGATTCCCCGCACCAATCAAGTGAAATACGTGACAGATTCGATTCCCCGCACCAATCAAGTGAAATTAGACATTTTGTGTCCTGGCCATTCAAAATGGGCTTTGGTTCATGTCTTACGGGGTCATTTGTGGTTGATGCGATATTTGTAAAAATAACACTACAGTGCTATATTTTTTGTACGGCTTTTACTTTGTTATCGTAACTTTTTAATTGATCACTTGAGTACTATAACTTAAAAAAAAATATGTTTACTTAAGTAACATTGGCGATTTCTCTTGTTGAAAATCCAATGGGTCAGTAAAAATTATGACATTTATAGTAAAGTTATTTTGAGAAGTTATGATACTCAAGTAATCGATTGAAAAGTGATGACATTAAAGCGAGCACTGTATGAAAATCATAACAATTATGACATCCCATTCGCGGAGATATTTCATTGTTATAGAGTTTACCTATCCACGAAGATTGCTTCCTCGTCATGAAACAACAAAAGAAGAGAACATGCAAATGAGACGTATGATGTCCCATTCAATGCAAGTCGGCAATTGTACTTTGGTCCCCTAAAGACTGAGTCATCATATAACGTAAACCAATAGGGGCAATAGCATCTTCCACTATCTGGTCCATGTGCTTTCTAGTCATGGCTGGATGGATACTCTTCAACTTGTCATTACCCGAGTGTAATACAGATGCACCCAACGGTGGAGCAACCTTGTTATGTTTGTTTAGGTTGGAATATGTCACAATGGAGTCAACATGAAGGGGTTGTCTTTGGATTCCTAGGTTTTTGTTTTTGTCATATGGAAGATCGAATGCGTCAAATTCATGTTTCTTAAACTCTTACAATCTCCACCAGAGTTGGCGAATGTGCACTTTTTACTAAGACCAGAAGATTGTCCCTTTTAATTACTTTTGCATATGAAGATATTCATTTTTGGATTAATACTATGAAAAACCTTAAATCAGTACACCTGTGATAAATTTGTCCCAAATTAAGTTTTTGACCGCAAAAAATGTGATATCCTGAAATTTGATCCTTTTCGAGATATATGAAATGATTATTTCATCGATGCGCTATTAGTTAAATCTTGATATGAATTGATCACTTATAAGAAGGCTAACTAATAGGGAGAGGCTGTTCAAGAATTAAGTACGCGCGACCTAGAGAACTCGACTATGGATTGACAATTCAACCATAAAGATTGATGAGAGATAATTTTAAGCCATTATAGACTAATCAAAAAATGGTTATAGAATGATTTACTAATAGTATACAATTAGATCGCAGGTGATTTAGCCTGACCATTATATGGATTACAAACAACCCTAAACTAATTCCTAACGATCGTGTACTTTAGAACTAGCGATTGACTTCTTGTAAATACATAACAACTGAGGTCACCCATGACTCGAGAAAGCTTAAATGTGGTTTGATATTAAATTAACCACGGGTCGAATACTCGTAACTCCTAAAAGCTGCTCATTAGTTTGAGATATTTTAAAGTTACAATTAGTTGATTTTGACTATGAATTAGAATCCGAATTTGGGTATTGAATTTTTAAAGATTTCTAGACTAATATTTTGGGGCTGAGAATTGGAGCCCACGAGAAAGTGAGCTGAGCGAAGGCCCATTGGGCCTCATGCCCAAGGTGCTTCGGCCTTTGGGCCCAAACAAGTCCAAGTGGGCCTAATGAGGCCCACTAAGCCCACTTTACCATTTTCAAGCCCAATAGCAAATTTAAACCCAATTTGAGCCCGTGAACTTTTCAAGCCCATTCTCTATCCTTTTAAGCCCGAACTCGATTTATACGAGTTTGTACAAAATTCTAGCCCATATACGCGTATAGTATACTATACTTTGTGAAATTACCATTTTACTTTTCTTGCAGTATTGAACGAAGAGACAGAGATAGGATAAGCATTGATGATGAAGACTTTGGGGGCATTTGCATTGATTATGAAGACTTTGGGGAAGAGATAATATCTCCCCAAACTCTCTCTCTTGTCTCTCATTTCTCTCTCTTTCTCTCTCTCTCTCTCTCTCTCTCTCATTTTGCCGCCCCCTTTCTCTCTTCTCTTCCTCCTTTGGCCACCAGCATAACAGCCCCCCTTGGCTGCTTTTTTTGCCACCGTGGAGCCACCACCACCAACCGCCAAGCGTCGTGACTGTTCCCCCACCATGCGCCATTCGTTTGAGCCGTTTCCTCGCCAATTCGCCTCTAGTGCAAGCCAAAAACAGCCTACAGAAGCTGTGGTACTGTTGTCCATGCTATTGTCGTCACCTTGTGTCGTTTCCAAACCTAGCCATGCGTAATCCTCGCAGCCACCATCATGCCCGTGTCATTGGAATCGTTAACAGGTGAGTTAACACTCTAATCCTTCAATTAATACGTTAAACTTACTTATTATTAGTTTATATTAAGCTAATTAGGTGGTTAGTGATTAATGGTGATTAATTAGTTGATAGGTTATCAACTAGCGATAAGTTATCAGAAAGTTAGGTGATAAGCTATCGATATTTAAGTGATAAGCTATCACCAAGTGACGATAAGCTATTGCTAATTGGATGATAAGTTATCGTAATTAGGGTGATAAGTGGATTTTATATGAGTGTTTTTTGCTTGAGTTAAGTGTTGAATTATGCTCATTTCATGTTGTTTAATGCCTGCTTTGCCTTGAATAATAATTTCCCTACTTGGAACTTGGCAAAAACACTTCAGGACCAATTCAGTTTCATACAAGTGGTTCTCGGCCACATCTAGAAACACACAAAATCATATCCGTTACATATAAACGCCAGGAGAATATACCAAACTGAGATCTTCGACGGCGAACTTTAAAATGAATGACTACTAGTTATACCAAACTGAGGATTTCCGGTAGCAAAGCCTTCACCATCATGTGTTCAGCCATTGCATCCACAGTACTCCCTGCACGGTCCACCTCTTCTAATGCAACGCACTGCAATTTTCTGGAAGAATTTTAGATGTTGTAAAACTAAATAAAACATCCTGTGGGGCGTAGCCAGACCGAACACCTTATATATCGAGTTTTATATGGGTCTCTCCTCGGTGATGATTGTTAAAGTATTAATGAAATTGATTGTTGGTGTTGATAATTTCCCCATGAAGATAGAAAGAAATCAACACGAGTGAATTATGATGGGCTACGTGAACTCAATAATGAAGATCTGTAGTGAAGATCTCATTAAATGATTGCAGGCGCACGACTAAGAATGAAAATAAAAGCTACAAGCATTTAATCAAGACACAGGTTGTTGAAGAGTTTTCCACATATTTTCTATGCTTGTTTTTCAAATGCATTTATTGTTTGTGTTTTTTCTTTAGCTTTGTTGACTTTTTGTTGCTTCATTTAATGTTGTAAGGAGTGCTCAAGACTTCATAGCTCATTTAATATATAGTGACATTTTATCCTTAGGATACTAAGTGTGTGAGATGTATGTCTTTAGCATTAAATGCATGGTAAGTGTTATGCTATTATATATGGACTAAAGGGTGAGTGTTATATAAGCAGCCATCAGAAAGTATTTTAAGAATAAGTTCTCCCTCTAATTTTGTGCACTTATTCCAAAATTTCCACAATCATCATTATTTCTTTTGGTTCCAACAACAATGAGTCTTTTTTTTTAAGTAGATAAGTTAATATTTTTTAAATTATAAAAAATTACTCCTTAAATATCTATAACATGCTGAAATTATCTAGATCAGTAATGGGCGATATTGTCAAGAAGGAAAAAGAAAAAATGTCACTGCCTCCAACAGCTTGTGCATGGCCCCTTTCTCGTCATCCTCGACCCACAACGGGCCGCCGTACACTGGTCGGGGAGGCAGGGCGTGTGTCGTCCTCGCCCTTTGATTCAACCGAGGTGGGCCCCACACCCCTTTCCGGCGCCAAAAGGGATGGGCTCCATGCTGACGTCAATGACAGGAAACCGAAGTGATCTTCGGCGGTCCTCCGCTGCAGGGACGGGGATATCACGAGATTGCGCAACGCAATTGGCCTCCTTCTCTGTTTTTATTTCGAGTCAACGAGCATGGAGGAAGAACAAAGAAAAAGAAAAGACTTGTCTAAATCCGCCACGAATGCATAATTTCCCTAAAATCAATTGAAATTCATGTTTGCTTCTAATTAATTGTATTGGACATGGTCAAATATACCAGAGCTGAGCGAGTAAATTAGCTTTGTAGGTGCCCGCCCGTGTCCGGTTCAAACGGAAAATGGGTTGAATTTGAGTAAGTTACTTCTTCTAATTCATCAAAATTGAGTCGTTCTTTGTCAAATATCGTACCGAAAACTGTAAAATGTCAAACTTACACCTTCAGCGGGAGAGAGAGAGAACAAGCTTTGAGGAATAGAGGGGGCCCTCTCATGGGCCATGGGCCAAGGTCAAGCGTTTGATGGACTTGGGCTGCTGGGCTGAGGATGAGAGAATTGGACCTGGTTTTTTGGACAGGCTGGAGAGTGATGGGCAGAATTGAGTTGGCTCTAATTCCACAAAATGATCGATGGGCTTACGGTGATTTTACTGGGTTGCCCTTGTGGTTTAATGGTTTTTGGTGCTTTAGTTGTTTTATACATATACATATATATTTAATATCATTTTCTTTCTTCTCTTCCTCTATTATTATTATTTACAAAAAAAATGCATATTGAATTTGTCGGCGAAAATTCAGGTGTTGACCAATTCCTTTAGTTAAATAGAATGGTTTGATAATAAAGGGAATACTTGGGAGCATCTTACACGTCATTGGGTTAATTGATCATGTCCATTTATATAAACGATGAGAACGTTGGATTTTGACAGGTGGTTCAACCTTTGAAGCCTATTCAACCGGACTTTCTCATTATACATACTAGATATTAGTTTAAGAAGTCATCTTTTGTTACTAAATTAAGACACTTTGGCAAGTTATTGAAATAACAATAAACACTTCCATTGGCAATACATTATAAGATAAGAGAAGCTAATACGTGCATGTAATGTCCACTGGAAAATGCTTTGGAAAGCATACGTCTTTCGTTATTTTGTCTATGACTAGACGATTAGCAGTATTAATAGCAGTCCTTAATGAGAAGAGAATGAGGGATATTAATGTCATTTGAAAATACAAGGTTCAACCAGTAAAAAATTTTAGTATCTAAAGTTATTGAGGCATGTACCTTTCTTAATTTACATTTGTAAGCTCGATGTTTGTTGCTATGTCAGGGCACCCTTCGCCTACATGATTAGGAAGTCCTTGCTCTGTAGATGGCGTGCCTTGCTCATTGTTTATGTTGTCGTTGTCCCTTGACGGACTCAAAGGGAAGTTTGTATTTTCAAAAGTTTCAACGGCTGCAATCTCTTTGCCACCATCATCCGTATTTCTATCTCTAAATTTGGCTTTCCTGAAAGTATGGGAATTGAGGTCTCTTTGGCAAAATCTTCTTCCCAATGCAACAAGTTTCTCCCGCAATGAACCTGAACAACTTGTTACTTCATGCCAATTTCTTTTGATGAACATGACCATGAAAATGAAGAGAGCTAAAACTGCGGCAGCTCCAGCAATCAAGAATAGGCCCCAGAAACTATCAAGACCCAAGCTGTTGGAAGGATCTAGACAGTTGGATTTCAATGGAAGCCATTTGTTTTCGATTTCCGTCATTTCAGGCCCTTCGGTTACGTTAAGGATTACTCGTGAAATATCTGGTAGCAGTGGAGACCCTTTGGGAAAAACCTGTAAACCAAAAGCAGGACATGAGATTTTTCAATCAAAGTAATAGCGAATAATCCTAGTAATTGGAAATTTTCAGGGTTTTCTTTCTGGGCTAAAATTGAGAGATTAAGGACTTACGAAGCCAAATCCGGTAGATTTAAATGTTGGGATCATGGTATATCTATTGCAATATTGGGAAAGAGCAAGTTTAATGTAGGGGATTTCATCGAATGCTGCTGCAATCCCACCCATTGCACTTCCCTTGGAAAGAAGCGCGTCACATTCTTCAGAAGAATTATAAGGTATTAGTCTGGAATCATCAAACTTCATTTTCTTTAGCATGCCACGAACAAAAGAGCCGGCCTGGTATCCCACACTTTGTCCACTCTTCAGGAGCTGATCCACATCAACCATAGTCGGTTGAAGATTTTGCACCACCAAAAGAGAGCTCAAGCTTGCTGTATAACTTTGGGTCAGTATAAGTACCACAAAAACCCACACGATCACAACAAATCTGGATAGGTTACTAAGTACTCTCTCCCCTGCAATCCAAATTAAGGGAAAGCACCTAAATTATCCAAGAACGATATGTAAATTGTAATGTTCAATTAATTTATTAAAGTGAATGGTGATTACTTTGTGCAAAGACCATGATTGAAAACGAGAACCAGAACCTCGTGCCAACTTGATGCGCGGCCGGACCCCTAAAATCTTCGTTAATTTGGTGTTCGAGAATCCACACAACCAATGCTATAAACACAAAGAAGCATCCAGTTGTTAACCAAAGTTCCCAAGTGAGTGGCTTCAAGAAAACCCAAGCATTCTTGCTCCTGTTGTCCTTGTTTGGCACGAGCATTGCAACCCCCGATTCCGTGTATGGTACGGTAAAGTCCACGTATAATGATCTGTTGAAAATGATTGTTGTATCACCCACCACTGCATCGTAATTCTGTTCCAACAAAAGGAAGGGGAATGTTTTCTTTGTCAACCACATGATAGCATAGTAAGTTTCAACATCTAAAGTAATGAAATCAAGCACTTGCTCACCCGGTAAAATACTTGATCGATCATGTCATTGTAATTGCCAGCGCCACTTCCATCAGGCAAGGCAAATGGAATAAGGTCATAAGCCACAGCATAAGGCAATTTTTCTATCACAGCTCGAAAGATGTCGATACAGTATCCGGTGACTTGCGTTGTATTTGTGCTTGGATCCCAAGTCACCTTCATGAATTGATTGAAATTGTCCTTCACGGGAACTAAGATTTTCAACCTCTTCCCATGTGTAGCAATGTCCCATCCCTTAGGAACACAGGTGGTATCTCCTGGCCATATTATCGATTTGAGATTGATTTTCGAAGTGGAATATTTGCTTGCGTTGAATGAATACAAATCTCTTTGCAGCCCATTTTTTGGCGTCCAAAACCCAATCCCTCTGGCTGCATTTCCAATGATATTAACGATTTGGAACACTGATGACTCTAGCTGCCCATCAACGAGTCTGAAATTTCCAGTGAGGCCCGTGAATGTCAAATTGGCTAGTTCTTGGAGAAGTTTCTGACCATTTTGAGAGACCCCCATAGTGTCAAGATCCGTTGCATCTGTTGAAGCATTCAACATTTGGAAGGTGAAATTTATAGCACCCATTTCCTCGACAGCCATTGCTAGAGCCGAAGCAGCGTCATAAGCCCAGTATCCGAAAATGTTCACTGTAGGATTAAGGACAGATGGATTGTCTTGTTGGAATTTCATCTTCCATCGGACCATGAAGTTGTCTAGGTTTGGTGTGTCTGGGATATAAGTCTTGATGCCCAGTACTCCTTGCATTGAACTAGCAACAACAGATGAATCCATAGAACTCAATAGGTCAGTGATTCCATTAGTCAAGATCCATACATAACCTTCGCTCATCATTCCAACCTCGTTTGCTTTGGCAAATAACCGAGAACCAAGAGTAGGTAACATGTGCACGATGAAGACCCTCGTATGCATCGTCATTAACTTGCAAAGTTCTTGCAGGATTTGTTCATCCGTGGCTGAAAGAGAAATGATGCTCCTATAGAGCACTCGCGTGCCGACTTCTTCCAAAGAATTGCTAAGAGAAGTTAGGATGCCTTCTCCTAAGTCGTTGTCCCCATATACGAGGACTGCTTCTTGCCAGCCAAAAGCTTGGACGATTACGGTTATGGCATTCACTTGGGATGAGTCATTTTGCGGGGCTCGAATGAAGTACGGACTCCGAATTGAACTGAGGGAAGGACTAGTAGCCGAAAAAGAGATGATGGGCACATGAGATTTGTTTCCAAGGTGAATGAGGAAGTCTGCTTGCACTGAACCTTGGGGGCCTATTATGGCTTGGACTTGCTTATTCTTTATCAGATCAAGTGCTGCACGGTGAACCGAAAAAGACGATGAAACAATAACAATGTAGTAATATAAATTCTTGTTGTAAATGGCATAGAACTGATCATAAGTCAATTAAAACTTGATGCAATATTATAAAAATAGAAATGTTTAAGAAAAAGGAAACATAGGAGTTTGAAGTCGGGAAAGAACTCGTACTTGATATTATTTAAACAATATGTGTACTAATCACATAAACTTCTCCATTTTCTCCGTTTATTATAGTGACATTAATCCTTGTTAGTAAAATGTTTATGAAGTTGAATGTACTACTGAAGTTTTTTTCATCATGACTAGACTTTTAATTCAACATGTCCTTAAGATGATAAAATGTCAATTACTCCAACATGGGTAAGCGAAATCTCTTATTTTCAAGTATATACGAAATTGTACTCACGAAACATAGCCGAACACTCCCATTGGGATTTTAACATAATTTCATACATGATGCTTAATATTGTTCGAATACAATATTTATCAATGTCAAGGAAGCGCACTTTAATTAAGTAAACTTCAGATCCATGAATTTATTTGTACTATGTGGAGGGAATCGACGCCACGCGTCCATTTTTTGCCAACTGAAACCAACCTATGAGATTGTTGAAAGATTGATTTTATTAACGATAGGGCAGGCATTTGGTTGTCGCCTTTGAGGTTGTTTGCCATATGATGTTGCAAACCAAGCAGAAACTATTTCTTTCGACAAAAGTAAACAGTGGTGAGTGAACAGCCGTAAACAGTGGCTTTTGTCTTTTGTTGACTTTTCTTAAGAAGCAGGGGAAAAGTATCAAAAAAGTCTTAAAACTTTTGCATTAATGTCAATTTAGTCCTAAATATTTTTTTTAGTGCCAATTCAATCATAAACCTTTTACATTGGTGTCAATTTAGTCCTAAACCATTTTTTGGTGCTATTTAAATTCTAAACCTTATAAATTGATACCAATTCAATCCTAAACTTTTTATTTACGCGCCAATTTAGTCCTTCCAATCAATTTTGATCGGAATTTACCAATGTGGATGCCTGTCGGTCGGCGGCCGGTCACCGGAGCCGACGTGGATAACTTTAATAATATTTTAATATTTTTTGAATTTATTTTTCCTTTTTTTCTTTTTTTTTTCAATTTTTTTTCGGTCCACCCCTCCTTCCTCTGGTCGGTCGCTGGTCCGGCGATAGGCCAGAGGCCAAAGGCCGGCGAGCTCGACCTCGCCGACCACTAGCGAAGGCGGCGGCCTCACCCGGCAAGGGCCAGCCTCGCCACAGCCTCCGGCGAGGGCTCGAGCCTCGCTAGACCAAGGCAAGGCTCGAGCCCTCGCTGAAGACCGCGACGAGGCTTGAGCCCTCCGGAGGCCACAGCAAGGGTGAGCCTCGCCATGGTCGGGCGAGACCCAAGCACGCCGGATCTGGCGAGGTTGCTAGGAGAGGCTCGACCTCGCCAGACCATGGAAAGGCTCACCCTCGCTGCGGCCTCTGGCGAGGGCTTGAGCCTCGCCATGGTCGGGCAAGGCCCGACCTCACCGAATCTGGCGAGGTCGCTAGGCGAGGCTGAACCTCGCCAGATCCAACGAGGTCGGGCCTCGCCCGACCATGGTGAGGCTCGCCCTCGCTGCGGCCTTCAGCGAGGGCTCGAGCCTTGCCATGGTCGGGCGAGGGCTCGAGCCTCGCCATGGTCGGGCGAGGCCCGATCTTGCCGGATTTGGCTAGGTCGAACCTCGCCCGACCAAGGCGAGGCTAGCCCTCGCCAGTGGCTGGTGAGGTTGAGCTTGCTGGCCTCTGGCCTCCGGCCGATCACCGGACCGGCGATCGGCCGGAGGAAGGAGGGGGCAACAAAAAAAAGTGGAAAAAAAAAAAAGAAAAGAAAAAAAATAAAAATTCAAAAAAATATTAAAATTGTCCATGTCAGCACCACGTCAGCGCCGGTGACCAGCCGCCAGCCAACAGGCGTCCACGTCTGCAAATCCCGATCAAAATTGACCGGAAGGACTAAATTAACACAAAAACAAAAGGTTTAGGACTGAATTGACACAAATTTAAAAGGTTTAGGACTTAATTGATACCAAAAAAAGGTTTAGGACTAAATTGGCACCAATACAAAAGGTTTAAGACTAAATTGGCACCAAAAAAAGATTTCGGACTAAATTGACATTAATGTAATAAAGGGTTTAGGACTTTTTTGGCACTTTTCCCTAAGGAGCAAATTGGTCTATAATCTTCCGTGGCAAGTTGATGGAGACTAGTCAAAGTCCGTCTTCAACTTTTGTAAAAGAATTAGGAGACTCCACCGACTTAGCTCAGTATATATAGGTGGCTCCCCTTCCCGATTGCATTAACGTAGAATCTTGGATCGAAAGAGTACCCAAAAAGTAGTGTGCTTGTGCGCGAGAGTTGAGTGGTGAGTGAGTGGTGTTGAGCGTCTCTTTCTTATAATAACAAGAGTGTTTATTGTAAGTTAGTTTTCGCTAGCTCCTCAACAAGTGGTATTAGAGCAAGATGGTTAGGGACCGTGAACCCAACGATTGGGAGAATGGTACACGAAGATAGTGGTATGGGACCATTGCACGGGAGCAAAAGGTCAAGGATCGAAATATGCGGAAATTCTGCCAGATAGTCAGGGATTGTGATTGATTGGTCTGGGACCAAGCTTACTTGGTTTAGTGTTGAGCATTATATCCAATTTAGATGGTGGATATTTCAAGTTCGGTGAACGGCGTCGAAAAGCTCAACAACTCCGAGTATAATAATTGGAGTACCTACATGCAATTTTATTTGCTAGATCAATACTTGTAGGATATCGATGGCAGCGGTAACACCACACCACCCATGAATGATGGCGAGTTAAGAAAATGGAACATGAAAGTGGGTAAGGCCCTTTATGTTTTTGCTATAACTGTTGAAGATGAATTGTTACAACATATCAAGAGCGAAAGACCCCAAAGGAGGCATGGGAATACTTGGCAGTGATGTTTGCAAGGACAAACGATGCCAAGTTGCAAAGGTTGGAGAACGAGCTATTGTCGTTGTCGCAACAAAATATGACGGTGAGTCAATACTTCTTCAAAGTTAAATCTATTTGTGAAGAACTTTAATGTTAGATTCCCAAAATGCCATCTTAAAGACAAGGATGAGAAGAGCTATTATTCACAGGTTATGGCCAAAGTATAACGGTATTGTTACAACCACTCACGGATGGGAAAAAGAGCCAATTCTAACCAAGTTGGAGAATATATTGGCCAACCAAGAGGCTTTAGATAGACAATTATCTAAGGTTTCAGTTAAGGAAGATGAAAGTGTCATCTTCGGTAATAAAAGAGGGTTCAATGGTCAGAGGAGAAATGGTACAAGTATTAGAGATGGCAAACATAGGAAAAGTTACGGAGAATGGCAAAAGCAACATGAAGGGACTGGCCCTTGGCTAGGGGGAGCTCGTCGACATCACAACAAGGATGATAATGAAGATAAGAGCAATGGAAGGCGTAATGGACAGTGTTACATTTGTAGCAAAGTAGGCCACTTTGCTAGGGAGTGTCAAGTCAAAAAGAATTGAAGGAATCATTGTAATATCTAAGAAGAATGATAGCAAAGAGGAGTGGGATTTCCAAGCGTCTATTGCATTGGAGGAACAAGAAGAGCTTGCAGCCTCCTCTATCACTGAGTTAAAATGCGATAGCCCTCATTATCGTAAGTGAACAATTAATCAATTATGATAATGATTAAATAGTTGACTCAGGGTGCTCAAATCATATGATGGAAGATGAATGCAAGCTATAAAACATGTCTGAGTACATCGGCGGACGAGTAGTTGTAACTGTAGACAAGTCCAAGTTGCCAATTACCCATGTCGGTCGAACAATGACGACACCCCGATTCAGCTCACATCAAATTGAACTGCAAAATGTGTATCCCATGTCGGGAATGAAGAACAAACCTATTGTTTGTGTCACAACTCACACACTTGGGCAACTATGTGGTGTTTGGTCCAAGAGACGTCAAGGTGTACTGCATTTTGAAACTAACTAGTACACCAATCATGGACGAGCATTGACTAGCGTCTATCTACGTGATGTCAACACAGATGGCATATGTGGACAAAACTCGAAAGAGCTAATTTGTGGCATGCATGGCTTGAGCATTAAGCTACCATAAGTTAAAAGTAGTGATGAAGACAGGCATGCTAAAGGGTCTCCCTCACTTGGAAGTTCAAGAAGACGTAGTTTGTACTGGGTGTCAGTACAGGAAGGCACATTAGCTTCAATAAGAGGAGTCTACATTCAGAGCTAAGATGCCTCTCGAGCTAAGAAGGCAACCATCAGTCAGAGGATCAAAGTACATGATAATGTTCATTGATGACTTCTCTAGGTACATATAGATCGACTTTATGAAAGAAAAATTTGAGGCATTAAAAAAATTTAAGGGGATTAAAGAAAAAGTAGAAAGAGAAGGAGGAAAGAAAATATTAGGCCTCCGTACTGACAATGGGGGATACTTCATATGAACTCACAAAGTATCTACAAGAGTGCAAGGTACGTCGACAGTTTGCCTGCCCAAACACGTCATAACAAAGCGGTGTTACTAAAAGAAAGAATCACATTTGGCAGAGACTTGCGGGAGCACGTTGCATGCAAAGAATGTTCCACCTAGATTTTGGGCTTAATGCATGAAGACAGTTGAGCTCATGATCAACATACTACCTCAAGTAGTGCTTGGCTTTATGTCACCAAATGAGAAGCTATGGAATCGCAAGCCCACGGTAAGTCATTTTAGAGTATTTGGATATGTATGCTGTGCATTTGTGCCTGATCATGTATGTAGTTAGCTAGATAAGAAGGCAATGTGCCACGTATTTGTGGGCTATGATGGTCAAAGGAAAGGGTGGAAGTGTTGTGATCCTACAACAGGGAGGTGTTACACTTCTAGAGTTGTGGTATTCAACGAACTATCATCGTGGTGGTTGTCATAAGCTGGTGAATTAAAAAATTCAAAGCAAATTGAAGAGGAGGTTCATGACGAAAATGATGAGCTTGATAAGGACCAGTCGATTGAAGAAGAAAATGAACCCGTAGTTGGAAGGAAATAAGTTGGAGCACAATCACTAATAAAACCAAAGAGTCCATGACGAACTAGTGTACATCCAAGAATGATAGAAGAGCTTTGATCAGGTTAAATGGAAGAAATTGAAGAGCATGTACCTCAACTTAGGAGATCAACAAGGCAAAGAAGAAAAAATTCCAATTATGCAAATGCGGTGTTGACCAAAGATGTCAAAGTGTTTGAGCCATCAACATATGAGGAAGCCTCATCCCTCACATGGCAGGAGATGGAAGAAGGCCATGGAAGAAGAGATCCAAACATTAAGGAAGAACAAGACATGAGATTTGGTGCCAATACCTAAAAAGGTACATCCTATATCTTGCAAATGGGTTTATAAATTAAAACTTGACCAGACGGGTCAATATAAAGATATAAGGCATCGCTAGTTGCTTGAGATTTCTCTCAAAAGTACGGCTTCGATTATGCTAAGACCTTAAGCCCGGTAGCAAAGGTTACTACAATTCGAGTCCTATTAGCACTTGCAACAAGCAAGTCATGGAAGTTATAGCAAATGGATGTGAAGAATGCCTTCCTACATGGAGAACTAGATTGACATATATAAATGGAGCAGCCAAATGGTTTCAAGAATAAGACTTATCCAGACTATGTCTACAAGTTAAAGAAAGGTCTCTATGGCTTAAAGCAAGCCGAGAGCATGTTATTGGAAGATTGTTGAATTCATGATACAAAGTGGTTGTTCCGTAGTTCCACCATATTCGAGCTTATTTGTGAAGGCAAAAGATGGCAAGCTTCCTATAGTATTGATTTTTGTGGATGATGTAATCGTCACTAGAGATGATGAAGAGGAGATATGTCAAATCATAGCCAATCACTCGGTGCAATTTCAGATTAAAGAGCTTGGAGAACTGAAACATTTTTTAGGCCTTGAAGTTGAGCAAACTAAGGAAGGACTATTCCTATGTTAGCAGAAGTATGCACGAGATCTATAAAAATTTGGGATACTTGATTGCAAGCCTATATCTACTCTAAGAGAATGAAATTGAAAGCTATTTGCAAATGAAGGATGAGAATTAGAAGATACAACTATGTATAGACAAGTGGTAGGTGGCCTTATTTAGCTAATCATAACAAGGCCTAACATTGCCTTCGCAGTGGGAGTAGCAGTCGATTCATGGAGAAATCTCGAAAGCCTCACTTGGATGCAGTGAAGTGAATACTAAGGTATGTAAACGGTATAGTTGACTTTGGACTCCTGTATAAGAAAGAAGTATCATATGAGGTAGTGGGCTATTGCGATGCTGATTTTGCTGGAGATTGTGACACACGACGATCAACTATTAGTCTAAGATCAGCAGTAGTGTCATGGTGGAATAAAAGATAGCTAATTGTGTCTCATTGTCTACAACAGAAGTTGAGTGTAGAGCGGCAGAAATGGTAGCACAAGAGAGTACGTGGCTGGTTTAGTTGATAGATGATCTTCATCAACCAGTGGACCACTCAACACAACTATATTGTGACAATCTATCAGCCATAAGCTTAGCGGAAAATCCTTTGTTCCATGCAAGGACTTAGCCTGTAGAAGTACATTATCATTCCTTGCAACAAAAAGTGTTACGTGGATCGATTGAGATGAAATTCAATGGAATATACGACCAACTTGCCAATATCTTTACAAAGGGATTTATCGGATCTATATTCATGGAATTTCGAAAGCAGTTGGGTATGGCAAGCAAGAGGACAGCGGCAGGTGTTGAGGGGCAATATTGACTAATCAACACCTCTCTACTGGTGAGAAAGTATACACCTATGGTGCCACATCACTTTTGCACTAGTCCACTCATTGGGCGGCTCATGTCAATGTGGGCCCACCTGTTTAAGTCTTTCTTCACTCTTTAAGCTTCACTCTCTCTCTCTCCCCCTTCCGACTCATAATTCCACTCTGCGCTCTCCGTCCCTCCAAACTCACGATCGAGAATCTCTAGCTCTGCTCTCTCTCATTCAAGGTCAAAGCATGGTCACTTGAGCACGAGCTCGGGACCATGGTTGCCATAGCTCGAGCATGCAACCACGGTTACTCGAGATACAGATCGCAGGAAGAAGACGCAACAATTAATGAAGAGTGAAGAGAGAGGGAAGAGAGGCTTTCAAATGGGTGGGCCTATATTGACACATATCGCATAGCGAGTAGACTATAGCATAAGTGACGTGGCACCACAGTTGTATCCAATATTTTCTCCACTGGTGGTTAAGAATTCCAAAATTAGGTGCTATTTTTGCCGACTTCTTGAACAGCTGTAAACGGTGGCTTTTGTCCTTTTTGGACTTTTTTTAAGGTGCAAGTTGGTCTACAATCTTCTGCCACGAGTTATTATTAGAAAGAGACCCCAAAAAAGTAGTGTGCTTGTGCGTGAGTGGTGAGTGATGTTGAGTGTCTCTTTCTTGTAATAACAAGAGTGTTTATTGTATGTCAGTTTCCACTTGCTCCTCGTGTCGTTGAAAACTTAGCTGGGAATTCTTTTCACATTTCAAATATATAGAAGCTGAAATTTTCTTATGATTGCCAAATACGTCGTTACGAACAATAATTGGCTTCTTCTTGCGTCACACAAGCAGATGCATAAAATAGTTTATGCTCTTCTGCAATATGTGTATTAACCCAAGACCAAACCCCTTCAAAGTTCAAGCAGAGATTTAACCCCTTAAAATTCGGTAAAAAGAAAAGATTAACCAAAACAATCTTCAACACGATTAACAGAAGTACAAAAAATTTAACCCAAAAACTGGAGTCATCACATATTTTTGGCCAAGCATTGTGACTATTCAGTATGTTAGAGAGAGAGAAAGAGAGAGAGAGAGAACCTGCAGCGGCAGCGACAATCTCATCTTGTTTGGAGTCCCTAACGTTGAGGACGAGCCTGGTTTTGTAGGAAGGGTTAGAACTATAAAAGTCAGAGAGAGACATGTTGATGCAGCTCAATCCCATCTGACCCATCCACGTCTCCAGATCAAGAAGCACCCCAACGTTCACCGTGATCGTTCTTGGATTGCTGTTGTTACTGCTTCGCGCCACCGCTAGGTGAGTGCCATCGCTGATGGTCACAACAATCGCAAAAAAGGGAATAGCCAAAAAGAGGAGCTTTCTGGCATCGAACGAGATTGTTGGAGGAATCATTGAAAAGGGTTTTGCGAAAAGGCAAGTGTGTGTTTGTGTTCAGGAGAGAGAGAGAGAGAGAGAGAGAGAGAGAGAAGTTGGAGGATATGATGATGACTGTGATGTATTTATAATGGAGAAGAGCTTTGAAACAGTAAGACAAAGCATGGAAAGCTTACATTCAGGGACTGTGAGGAATGGGCGGGACCTCCAGTAGTACCAATAGCTGATGGTATTTCCTTGTCACCCAAATTCCTTGCCGCCTAAGTTGGTGAATCACCATCTTCATTTAACGACTAACATCCAAGAAATATTATGTGAGCATGAGAGAGAAGTTGTTATAAGTGCCTACATCATCGGGCAAAAGTTTCTCATATTCATCCACGATCGACCATGCCAACCGAACCGAGATTCGTAGCCGAATTATCATCGGGTGAGGATGGTCGTGGCCAAACTTGCCTAGTGTGGCTATGTCGGTGGCCCATCTCATGGGCTCCGTGGCTAGCACTGGTCGAGGACAGGATCGAGCCGACCAAGCACATGGCTGGTGCCTGCCCTAGCTTGTGGCCTTGTGGTAGGGTTGGTGACGCCCCTGGGACGTCGCAATTCAATGAACTAACAGCGGTTGTCACACGCCCGAGGCTTGGATTGATTAGGGTGCGGAGCGTGACATCAAGCGACCTTCGCCGGCCCTTTCTAGCGACCTTTGTCTTTGTCGAAAACTGCTTTTATTCGGTGTACTAATTTACCACCTATTCAGTGTGTAATTGAGCAGAGTTGGAAAAATAAGAAAATAGTTTTGCCAATTTACACTCAATCTTCTGCACAACTTTTCATGCTAGTAAATTGAACCGACCTCGATATATTTTTGGTGAAATGATGAACATTACAATTGGGAAAGATATTTCCAGTACAAGAAGACAAAATACCTGCTTAAAGAAAGACGTTAAGGTCTGATGTTTCTACTTTGGAATATATACAAGATGAATGTTTCTCAGTTCTCAATTGAGCATGGAACTGAAAGGCATTCTCCTATTAAGAACATTGAAATTCTACAGTGATCGGGGTCTTGATCAGCTCCAGATATCTACGCCGAGTTGAATTTTTCCAAGTCTAGAAGCATGTGAATCAAGCAATGCGATATGGGCGGTGCATTGTCTACTAGAGATTACCGGGAAATTTCCAAGATTTGTTGAATATGCTAATTACAAGAAATGAAAATATCATTAGTTCCATAGGAATTATTTTTAGGATTAATACCATGAAAAAATTTTAACTGGTACATTTATAACAAATTTACCCAAAAATAATTTTTTGACTACAAAAAACCCCAAACTTGTATGTCTGTGACAAATTTACCCTCTATTAGTTTCTGTTAAATTTTATCGTCAAATTGCTGAGTTGAATGATACGTGACAATTGATAAGTGTATTAGTTTGGGATTTTACCCCTCAGTTTGTCACAGATTAATCAGTTTGTGATTTTTTGTAGTATTTATCCAATTAACGAAGAGTAAATTTGTCACAAATTGACTATTTTTGGATTTTTGGTGGTCGAAAAATTAGTTTGAGATAAATTTGTCATAGGTATACCGGTTTGGAGTTTTTGGTGATCAAAAAATTAATTTAAAATAAATTTATTATGAATATACCAGTTTAAGATTTTTCGTAATATTATTAATATTTTTATTACCCTTCCACATGCCGTGGCTTGTAAGGGTCACATCAAGTGGGTAGGCATAAGAGCTTGTTCACATGGGAAAAGTCAATATGTGTCGTTTCTCCAGCGCGAAAATTTGACCACATGGGAGGAATAGTACTAATTGTCTTTCTGCTGTTCATTTCAATAAGTCAAGAAGATAGTGCCATACGGGAAGCATCTTATTGTCCTATTTATTGTATTTTCTTCCAATTTGAAATTTTTATTAATTTTTTTTTGGTAACCCAGGAAACCCCCACACGGTTGACAGCCGGGAAGTAAACCCTGGGGGCGACACGTGCTAGCCACCACACACGTGCCACCGTGAAATTTTTATTAGTCGTCTCCAGCAACAACAAAAAAAATAAAAGCCATTTTAATCAGCAATATGAGATTGTTAAGTGAAGATTTGCTTATGAGATGGTTATAGAATTTCTCAATATATTAAGTTTGCTTCATTAATAAGTATGTATTTGAACCTAGTATTGCATCCTATACTGAAGCAGCACAAACGGTTGATCACACGAATCTGGAAATATACTAAATTCACAAACACGAGTTGCAACTTGCAAACACAAAAAAACTTGTGCAATAACAGGATAAATTCTCTCAACTATTCAGTTCATGAAAAGTGGAAAACCAAATTACAAAAGACCATAATCTCTATTTATATATAAAAAAAACCCTAATGAAATTCCAACTTTAAGATAGGAAATATAGTAACTAATAAGAAAAATCTAACCTACTAAATCTTAAATATCTAATGAAAACTACTAAAATTGAAACAAATCTCGACAATAAATCAAGATAAGGAAATAAAAAAAATCATAACCTTCAAAAATATGCGCCCCGCATCATTCCCTCCACTAGGAAAAATAAATTTTATCGAAAGAAAATTATATTTATTGCTCAAAAAGATACATTAGAGGTACATAAACTTAATGGCAAAGCAAATCAAAACAAAACAAAATCCATAACACTGCAAAATAAACCCAAATGTAGAAAACAAAGAGGACTAACAAAGTACCAGCATGATTAAGCACACACTTGTTCCACAAATATGGATCTATCCAGCAAAATAATCCTTGACTCAGACAAGTTGAGTATTCTTTGTCATCCTCCTCCAATTTGAGAAGACTCAACCGCGCACTGTATAATACTTGATAATTGAATTCATTAACTGCACCTTGCTTGAAATGAACTTCATGATTCGAACTTCAAGATAACTCGAGAAAATCTCCAAAGTAAAGTTTTTAACCAGATATCCTACAAAATTACAAGATCAATTTTTTGCCTGAGCATGCCCTTCTTCAGCAACATCTGTTTTCTTCTTATACATATTTATAAATACCAAATTTAATTGCTGCCATCACAATTAAAGTCTTTAACATCTACTTTAGCAATAATTTGATCTCCAAACTTATCTTCGAAAATCTTGTTTCCATCATCACAAAAATTCAAAACATTTTTTCTCTGGAAATTCTCTCTCAAGCTCAAAATCATCCAGCTTTCAAAAAGGAAATTCGAAACTTTCAACTTCTTAATCAATATGTGAGGCTGACAAGCAATTTCTCGATGATTGACGAGGAATATTCTGAGACGGCTTTTTTCCATACGCGGTCTTTTGTCATATTGCACAGTTTCGAATTTGATAATGGACGTCATAATCTCTCGGCAAAATCACCGCTTTAATAATAGTTGCATTTTCCACCATGTCGCCACCGGTGCTGTACCATCTCTAGCTCTGCTTATCCTCTTTCAAATCTTTCCCATCTCTAGCCCGCCAACATTCATGTTGTCGAGCTACCCTAACCTCTACGGACTTCATAGTCCTCGTAATTACCATGAAAATATCTCCTATCCGAATCCGGCATACTCCATTTGACTAGAGTTTTGTTGGGTAGACTGGACAATTATTGTTTCAAGCCACCAAAATCGGGTTCTTCGAACAGTTGGCCACGCTTATCATTCGGCCGTGGCGCCAGTTCATTAGCCCTATCTTTGTTTCCCAAGACTGAGTCCCTCTGCCAACATATCTAGAGTTCGTCACAAATCCTGCTCCTTAGTACATTTAGATGTCTAGATGACAGAAAGCCGTGCACAAGGCCCGCCGCCCCTAATATTCGTCAAGTAAGACAGTTGCTTCCATTGCCATCGACATCAACATGGCTCTCCACCGATCTTGCCGACTCTAGTGAAATGGCTAGCACCGGTTACCTAGAGGGGGGTGAATAGGTGATCCTAAACAAATCTTAGATATTTACGCGGAAGTGAAACGAATAACAAAAGAGTCTGAATAAAATTCAGATTCAAGTTAGATCAAATAGGAGAAGTTCTGAAGTGCAGAAAGTAAAGTGAGAGATAAGAAAAAGAGAATCTGCACACAGATATATAGTGGTTCGGCTTATGGTAAGCCTACGTCCACTCTCCCACGCTTACAGCCTACCAGCTGGATTTCACTATGTAATCAAGAGAAATTTACAGATTCTGAGTGTCAGGACTATTGTGTATGATAGGACTCTCTATCTCACACAATCACTCTTTACAAAGTAATCCTCAAGATTTTGATCTTAAGTTCAAAACGACAAGAGAACAGATTGGAGTAAACTCAGACTTTGGACTTGTTGATTCTTGAATCTGTACATCTTCTGCTGCTCGCGATCTCCTTAAATACTCCTCTACATCCACACTAGTCGTTGGATAACTTGCAGAGGATCATCTTCCAATCTTCACCTTGGACAGATTTGTATAATAAGGATTGAGTAGCCGTTGGATGACAAGTTCTGAATCCCGCTGATTCTGGTCGCCCATATAATCAGAATCTTGGTTTCCATAAGTAGAGTTTTGTCCGTTGTAATGCATTCTTGTCGTAGTATTTGATTGACAATCAATTTGATTAAGATTGATCTAATCAAAACTTTCCTTCTGTGAAATCCATGCCAGATCACTAGCTGTTATTCTTCGTTCTGAGTTTTGCTTCTGAAGAACTACTGCGTTTTCGTCTACTTCTGAAAATTACAGCTTCTGCGTCTGCATCTGAAAAATTTCAGCTTCTGCATCTACTTCTGAAAAATTTCAACTTCTGCATTTGCTTCTGAAAAATTTCAGCTTACGCGTCTGCTTCTGAATTTTCTAAATCTCAGAACTTTAGCTTTTATGGGTCTTCAAGAACTTATAAAGTCTGAATTATTTCTGCATCTAAAAATATCTCAGAACATAGATAATTTTTGTAAAATCTGAAAAACTTCATTCTAAGCTTCTAGAACATATATTCCTGAAATGAGAAGGTTCAGAATAAGTATCAGATTTACAAACATTATGGAAGGTTTTGTCAACTTCAAAATCAGTAGGAGTTTTCCTCAACAATCTCCCCATTTTTTATGGTGACAAAACTTTCCTGCAGATTGAATCAATTTGAAATAAATTGAAAGTAAGCAATCATATTCAGCGCATTAATCACAGATTGAAAGATCAAACTCTGTTGAAATCTGTGCTTCTTTGCTTCCTTTGTCTATAGCCTGCATTAAATCTACATATAAATTCTCCCCCTTTTTGTCATCAGCAAAAAGATAAATATATAAAGCATTAATATTAAGAGAATAACCGTCTAAACAGATAATGTTAATGAGTTTACAGACCAAAAATTAAGATTTTGGAGAAAAATTTAAACAAGCTATTTTTTGGAAGGAGTTCGGATCAGTTGAAAGTTTTCCAAAATAGAGACAACCTCTTCAATCCTCAAACTGCATTGACCCATTGCCTTCTCCATGTTGGAGGAGCATTGAGCAATAGCTTCCTTGAGTTCTACCTTGTTTGCAGCTGCTTGAAGTCGATGAGAATTGTTGTTTTCCTCAACGATTTTCTGCATATTCTTCATCTCTTGTTCAAGTGCTGCTTGTTTGTCCTTGATCTCGAGCAGAAGTGAGAGGATGTTCTGACTGTGAGACGACTGTTTTTGGACATTTTCTGGCTCAGTCTGATCGAACTGCATTGGTGCTTCTTCGGGAATCTCCCCCTGAAAAGGTGCATTTTCTGCAAAAGCATGCTCTTCAAATTCAAGAGAAGACTGACCTGCATTTTTCGGCGGTGCAGTAGTGTATGGAATTATTGAAAGCAGATTAGAGTCTTCAGTCGTTCGATTTGCAGCAGAAACTGAGATAGGATCGTCATGTATAGTCTCAAGATGATCAGACTCATCATCCTCATCTCGTAGAAGAAGTTTTCTCTTCTTACAATACACTTTGACGGGAGTTGGGGAAGCACTCTGCTTGCTTGTCTTTGCTGGTTCTGCTCTCTTTCTTGCTACTCTCTCAGTTTTTGCTGTTGACTTCTGAACAAATTTTCCTTTTTCTGCACTATCAATGGCAGTTTTCTCTTTTCAATAGTCAAACTGCTTCAAATTCATCTTGATGAGCATTTTCTCTCCAACAAGCATTAAAGGAACAGAAGTCTTGCACAAACTATGAGGAATAGTGATGTTCAAGAAATGAAATATTCTACTGATAAGAGCACCATAAGGGAGTTATCCCTTGTCCTTCAAAACTGTTCTGTACATATGAAATATGATAATATGAGGAAGAGAAAATTGATGTCCATTCAGAATTGCCCAAATAAGCTTGATCTTGGATTTGGACAAGTCAGTTTTAGAAGCAGCTTTAGGTCTCAAGCAACTGATAATGATGTTATGTAAGATCATTGTTCTCCTGGTTAAGTCTGAATAGGAAATCAGACGCTTACGACCTCTGGTAAATGTTGGATTTTCTGATGCAGCCTTAGAAGCTTCTTCCAAACTCACGTTAAATGGAGTGAATCTGTAATTTTTGACACCAATAATCCGAGCCAGAGTTTCTACCTTGAGATCATAAGTCTTGCTTCCAACAGAGAATTGAAGTTGATTGGGAGACAAAAAAGAGAGATTCGAGTAAAAATATGTAGTTAGTTCTGCATATGTATGTGCAGATTAAAAGCAGAATTCTATCATACCCAAATTCTCAAAAAGATGTTTCATAGGAATGCCAACCCGATTGAGATAGTCAAAATTGACACTTCGATGCTGCATAATTCCTCTATTCAGCTTCAGTTTATAATATTCATGGTGAACTTTAGAGAAGAACAAACCTTCACTCCCTTTTTCACCATGAGCAATGCCCATCTTTTTGGTGAAATTATAATACGGTCTAGAATCATCATCGATTGTACCCTTACAATCCGTGGGCGATTTAGGGCTTGACTAAACTGATTTTCTTTGCGATGGAGTAGATGATTCTCTAATCTTCGCTTTACCTTTACTGAGAGTACTCGTGGACTAAGATACAGGGTTAGGAAACAATCTAGTGTAGTAGCGAACTAACTCTTCTTCAGATTGAAAATCGTTATCTTTTAAACATCCACGAAGAGTCGAATCAGATGCTTTACCCTTTTTCAATCTTTCGTAAACTTTCCAAACATATTTGATGTTAGAGTGGCGAAAATCAGTGTTACTTGAGTCTTTTGGAGGAGACGATGGTTGCGCTGCTTGTTACGACGCTTCAAAAGGTTCATTACCATGATCTGAGTCTGTATCAGAAATTTCCATGAACTCTGGCTTCTCTGACGACTTGATATCTCTGTTTAGAATCCTTGTTGAGCGTCTCTTGAAAGGCATTGTGATTGATTCTAGATCACAAAGATGAGATCTTGGAGAAAAAGAGAAAACTTGGAGTATTTGTGATGAACGGGAGAAGAAAAAAGTTCGCACAGAAAGAGGTTCGTACTGATGAGGGTTTTGAAAAGAGACGAAAAGGTTTATAAAGGTGAAGGACGAGTTTTAGGAATAAAAGGTTATTTTTAGAAGGTAAAATAAGCCAAAGTAAATATGAATGAAATAGATTTTTTGAAGTATAAAAGATCAGTATAAAATCAAGATAATATATTAAATACTATTAACCAAATGAATTAGGATACGTACCTGATTTACTTCCAAATATGAAAATATCCTACTAAAAATATTCCCGCCAAAATTTAAACTTTGTACGTACCGTTCTTGTGAGTCTGAGAAATGTTCAGACTGAGATCACTTAAGTTTGAAAAATATTCCTGTCAGTGAAACACTTCAAAAAGGATAAGTAATGCACAGTTTGTTTCTAATAAATTCAAAAGAAGATTTATCAAGGGGTTTTGTGAATATATCAGCTAATTGATTCTTAAAATAAAAAATTGAACATTCACATCACCATTTTGAACATGATCTTTAATAAAATGATGTTTGATCTCAATATGCTAGGCTCGAGAGTGAAGAATAGGATTCTTAGTGAGATTAATGGCACTGGTATTGTCACATTTGATTGCAACATTTGAGTCTTCAACAGCAAAATCTCGCAACTGCTGCTTCATCCACAGAATCTGTGCATAGCAACTTCCCAAGGCTACATATTCTGCTTCTGCTATTGAGAGTGCAACTGTATTCTGCTTCTTTGAATACCAGGATACTAGCATATTTCCCAGCAGTTGGCATGTACCTGTAGTACTTTTCCTGTCCACTTTACATCCAGCTAAGTCAGCATCTAAATAACCAGTAAGAGTAAAATGTGAATCTTTGAAATATCAAAGACCTAGCATTGGATAAGTTCCAATGTATTTGATTATCCTTTTTACTGCAGAAAGATGCGATTCCTTTGGATCTGACTGAAATCTCGCACACATACAGACGTTAAAAAGTATGTCAGGTCTAGATGCAGTAAGATATAATAAAGAACCTATCATGCTTCTATTCTGATCAACCTTTTTACCATTTACATCTTTGTCTAGCTTGGATGATTGAGACATTGGAGTGTCTGTCTTCTTGCAATTTTGCAGTCCAAATTTCTTGACTATCTCCTTGGAGTACTTTTCTTGGCAAATGAAAGTACCATCTTTCATTTGTTTTAATTGTAAGCCAAGAAAGAATGTTAGTACATCATGCTCATCTCGAACTCGTTTTGCATATTTTTAGAGAATTCCTTGCAAAGTAATTCGTTAGAAGATCCAAAAATAATATCAACATAGATTTGAACAAGTAGAAAATCCTTACCTTTTTTCTTAACAAATAGAGTTGTATCTACCTTGCCCTTTGTAAAATCATTTTGCAGAAGGAAATTACTTAACCTTTCGTACCAAGCTCTGGGTGCCTGTTTCAGACCGTAAAGGGCCTTTTTGAGTCTGTAAACATAATCAGTTTTTCTTGATTCTTCAAAACCAGATGGTTGTTCCACGTATACTTCTTCTTTAATGTATCCATTGAGGAAGACACTTTTCACGTCCATCTGAAACAGTTTAAAGTTATGGAAACAAGCATAAGCTAATAATAGCCGAATGGCTTCTAACCTTGCAACTGGTGCATATGTTTCATCATAATCAATGCCTTCTTCTTGAAAATAGCCTTTTGCATCAAGTCTTGCCTTGTTTCTTGTAACCTTCCCTTTGTCATCCAGTTTGTTTCTGAACACCAATTTTGTTCCAATTACTGGATGGTTTTTGGGTCTTGGCATAAGCTCCCATACTTCATTGATTCTGAATTGCTGAAGTTCTTCTTGCATAGCTTCTATCCAGCTTTCATCTGATAAAGCTTCTTCAATATCTTTTGGTTCTATTTCAGATATCAATGTCAAGTTGTTGATGTTCTCCTTTTGTTTGGATCTGGTCTTGATACCATATTCTATTTCTCCAATGATGAGGTTTTTCGGATGACTGGACTTATGTTTCCAGTTCTTGTCAAATCTTTCCTTCTGAATATCTGCAGACTCTAATTTTTCTGGTTGAGTCTGTATATTATCTTCTTTTCCTTCTTCCACAGAATCTTCGATCTTTTGATATTCTAAATGACCTTCTGAATACACTTGAATGTAGGGAAGTGATTCAAATTCGTCTTTGTGAGTCTGAATGTTTTCTTTAAACCTTACATTCATTGTTTCTTCCACAGTTTGAGAATTTTTGTTGAAAACTCTATATGCTTTGCTTGTAGTAGAATATCCAAGTAAGAATCCTTCATCTGCTCTATCATCAAACTTACCAGGGCGATCATTTGAATTTTTGAGAATAAAGCATTTACAACCAAATACTCGAAAATATGAAATACTGGGCTTTCTACCTTTGTAAAGCTCATAAGGGGTTTTCTCAAGAATGAGTCTGAGAAATACTTTGTTAATAATATAACATGCTGTAAAAACTGCATCTGCCCAGAAATGAAAAGGAATCTTGCTTTCAATCAATAAGGTTCTTGCCATTTCTTGTAAGGAACGATTTTTCCTTTCCACAAAACCATTTTGTTCTGGTGTGTACGGAGCAGAAAAATTATGTTAAAAGCCATTTTCCTCACAAAAGTCTGAAAAACTTTGATTTTCAAATTCTCTCCCATGATCAGTTTTAATGCAGGAAATGGTATAGCCCTTTTCATTTTGAACTCTTTTTGCAAATTTTGAAAAGTATGAAAATGCTTCATTTTTATGTGCAAGAAAGAACACCCATGTAAATCTTGTGAAGTCATCAACAATAACTAAACAATATTTCTTACCACCAATACTTTGTGTTCTGGTTGGTCCAAACAAGTCCATATGAAGAAGCTGCAAGGCACGATTAGTAGAAACATGATGTATAGATTTGAAAGAACTTCTTACTTGTTTTCCTAGCATGCAAGCATTGCATAATTCTGTCTTCCTGTATTTCAAATCTGGCAAACCTCAAACTAGTTTCTTGTTTGAGATTTTTGAGATTTGTTTTATACTGATATGTCCCAACCTTCTGTGCCAAAGATCTTCATCCTCTTTGATTGATATTAAGCAATGAGTGGAGTTTGGATTAACATCCAAAAGATAAATATTGCCATGTCTTCTTCCTGTGAATGTTTGAGAAGAATCTTTGCTTGTTCCTAAGCATGTATCTTCTTGAAAGTTGATTCTGAAACCTGTATCACAAAGCTGGCTTATGCTAATCAAATTGTAGTTGAGTCCTTTTACCAACGAAACGTCATTGATTCTGATTCCTCCAACATTAACTCTTCATTTGCCAATGATTTGTCCTTTGGTATTTCCTCCAAAGGAAACTTTTCCACCATTCAGACTATGTAGATCAGCAAATAGGCTTGGATCTCCTGTCATATGTCTAGAACATCCACTGTCTAGGTACCACTTTCTTTTTCTCTTTGTGGTAACCTGCAAAAATCATAACATCTCAAGTTTTCTTTAGTACCCAAATTTGCTTGGGTCCTTGAGTATTAGCGTAGGCTGTCTTAACGAAATCTCTTAGAACAGGTCTCCAGACCTTAGGACATTCATTCTCAAAATGTTGTGGATCTCCACATTTTGAGCACCTAAGTGCACTTCATCCAACAGGTTTTGCAAAATTCTTTTGGAAATGATTTTTATAAACTTGTCGAGGAGGTCTTTATCTTAATCTCTCCTTGACTTTTGGAAAATCAATTAAGCTATCACTTTCCTTTACAAATCCAAGACCAGATTTGTTATAGTAAGGGATTTAAATGGAAAGAATATGCTTCAAGGTTTCTGAACCTTTTGAAAAGTTGGAAGTGATTTTTGAAACTTCCTTTTTCAAAACATCATTTTCTATGGAAAGAAAATCTCGACTTTCCTTGATTTGATGAAATTCTTTTTAAAGGAAATCGATCCTTTCTTTTTGTGAAACATCCTGTTGCCGAAGTGAAGAATTTTCCTTTTTCAAAGAAGATGTTCTTTTAAGAGCAGTCTTAAATTCAAAGCACAATTCATCAATATAGTTTGACACTTCGATAGACATTTCAAAAGGTTTTACCTCGATTTCCACTTTAGGATCAGAATCAGAATCTGAGTCTGAATCTGACTTTGCATTAGATAGATATCTTCATCACTATCTTCACACTTTGTGTCACTCCAGGTTTCTGCCTTTAAGGCCTTCTTTGCTTTGTCGAGTTTGGTCTTCTTTTTCATAAGTGGACAGTTTGGCTTGATGTGTCCATGTTTCCTACAGTGAAAGCATATTATATCCTTTGATCTCTCTGTCTCATCGATAGACCTCTTATTCTCAAAAGGCTTCTTCCCTTTGAGGTTTCTTCCTCTGATTTTCATTTTCTTATACTTCTTTATGAAGAGAGCTAGCTCTTCATCATCAACATCTTCATCTTCAGAATCTGCATCAGAATCAACATTAGTTTTCAATGCAATTGACTTATTACCTCTGGATTCGTTTTGCTAATTCCGTTTCTCAGTTTCATATGATTGAAGAGTTCCAATCAATTCATTCACTGATAGAGGCTTGATCCTTTGTGTCTCTCTGAAAGATGTTTTGATGTTATCCAACTGATCTGTCAGTCCTCTCAGAAGTTTGTTGACTTTCAATGCATCTGGAACTGGCTGTTCTTGATAAGCAAGACCGTTTACTATGTCAGTAAACCTGTCATAAAAATGAGCAATTAATTCTCCAGGCTTTATTTTGAAAGATTCATATTGATCGAGCAAAATATTAATTTGAGTTTGTTTGGCTCGATCCGTTCCTTCATATGTAACATAAAGAGTATCCTAGATTTCTTTTGCTGATTCACAAGCAGCAATTTTCTTATATTCAATAGGAGATAAAGCACAATAGAGAGAATAAATAGCTTTTGAATCTAAAGTCTCCCTTTTGGATATCTCAATTTGAGATAAAGGAAAATCTGCTGGTTTGCTTACATCTGCTTTCTCTTTTGAGTATGAAGACTTTGGGTTTATTCCTCTGATGATAACATCCCATTGCATGTGATCAATTGATTTGATGAATGCCTTCATCTTGTTTTTCCAGATGCTGTACTCTTTACCATCGAAATATGGTGGTCTGTTGTTGCTTTGTCCTTCAATGACCCATGGAGCACCATAGCTAGCCATATAGATCGTTAGCTCAGAAGTAAAACACTTCAATAAATGAGCAACCTGCTCTGATACCAATTGAAATGGCTAGCACGGGTCACCTAGAGGGGGTGAATAGGTGATCCTAAACAAATCTTAGATATTTGCGCGGAAGTGAAATGAATAATAAAAGAGTCTGAATAAAATTCAAATTCAAGTTAGATCAAATAGGAGAAGTTCTGAAGTGCAGAAAGTAAAGTGAGAGATAAGGAAAAGAGAATCTGCACACAGATATATAGTGGTTCGGCTTATGGTAAGCCTACGTCCACTCTCTCACGCTTACAGCCTACCGGCTGAATTTCACTATGTAATCAAGAGGAATTTACAGATTCTGAGTGTCAGGACTATTGTGTATGATAGGACTCTCTATCTCACACAATCACTCTTTACAAAGTAATCCTCAAGATTTTGATCTTAAGTTCAGAATGACAAGAGAACAGATTAAAGTAAACTCAGACTTTGGACTTGTTGATTCTTGAATCTGTAGATCTTTTGCTGCTCGCGATCTCCTTAAATACTCCTCTACATCCACACTAGCCGTTGGATAACTTGCAGAGGATCATCTTCCAATCTTCACCTTGGACAGATTTGTATAATAAGGATTGAGTAGCCGTTGGATGACAAGTTCTGAATCCCGCTGATTCTGGTCGCCCATACAATCAGAATCTTGGTTTCCATAAGTAGAGTTTTGTCCGTTGTAATGCATTCTTGTCGTAGTATTTGATTGACAATCAATTTGATTAAGATTGATCTAATCAAAACTTTCCTTCTGTGAAATCCATGCCAGATCACTAGCTGTTATTCTTCGTTCTGAGTTTTGCTTCTGAAGAATTACTGGTCTTCGTCTGCTTCTGAAAATTACAGCTTTTGCGTCTGCTTCTGAAAAATTTCAGCTTCTGCATCTGCTTCTGAAAAATTTCAACTTCTGCATTTGCTTCTGAAAAATTTCAGCTTACGCGTCTGCTTCTGAATTTTCTGAATCTCAGAACTTTAGCTTTTGTGGGTCTTCAAGAACTTATAAAGTCTGAATTATTTCTGCGCCTAAAAATATCTTAGAACATAGATAATTCTTGTAAAATCTGAAAAACTTCATTCTAAGCTTTCAGAACATATATTCCTGAAATGAGAAGGTTCAGAATAAGTATCAGATTTACAAACATTATGGAAGGTTTTGTCAACTTCAAAATCAGTAGGAGTTTTCCTCAACATCTAGTACCAGCTGACGCAAAAAACTTGTAGATAAACATGAATCTGAAGATCTGCAAACACGCCCCCAAGTGCAAGCACTCACAAGACCAACCATGTGTTGACACCTAAATTTCGATCAACCATTTAAGAATAATTTGCATAGAAAATTAGGGATTAAATTTTAACCCATAAATAAAAATATTAAAATTGCACAACATATAGTTTAGGTTCATATAGGTTAATTGCATTCTGCATTGGACCAGCGGTGGCAAGTGAACTGAAAATTCATCGTGCGAATCTAGCTCGAGCATTGGACAAAACTCGGCTCACTCTAGATTGAAGGCCAAAATTCGCAAGTCTAAAAGGCTTTGGTTATTTTAATTTGAGCTTAAATTAGCCCGAATTAATTTAGCCCATTTGAAATTAAAAAAAAATTAAGGGATAAAAGCCTAAGTCTAAGCTCATTAGAATTAGGAAGCCCGGCCAATTAACCTAGGGTTGCGATATAAATATGTGATTATACCCCTCACTCATGGGGGCCTCTCATAATTTTTCAGAAAACACAATTCCTGAGAGCACGCGAGACACACGTGAGCGAGAGCAAGAGAGAGACAAAGTCGATCGTGGGCATGTGAACCGCCGCCACGCCGCCCTTCCATCGTGTCCACGACACCCCCTATCGCCACTCCCACACTGCCCCCGCCACCGAGTCTAACCAGCGCCCGCCAAGCTTGGCTGCTGTTTTGCCCCACGTCACTTCTACTGCCCGCTGCCTTCCCTAGGTGACCCGAGCTACTGCTGGTCCGAGCCTGCTCCCGTTGCTGCTGGTGATCCACTACCGCTGCTCGTGATTGTCACTGCTGCTCTTACCTGGTCGCCGCTCGAGCTCGTGAATCGTTTTCCGCTGCACCAGTTGCTGCTACCAGCGCTCGTGTCCCTTTGCCGTCCAGACCATTGGTCGAGAAGCCTAGATCAATGCCAAACACAGTCAAGCCAAGCGTGTTTGACAATTGAATAAACAAACCCACGTGAAATTGAAGAAAGAGTCCAAGCGGTGGTCAAAACATTAGAGGCATTCAACAAAGAACGAGTTTGTCATCTAATAATTCATCATTGAGCAGAGAGTCTACACGACCAAGGCATCATCACGCTCAGCCTTGCCATGCACCAGTGCCATCGTGGTCGCAGACCCACCATCGCCAACCACACCATCCCAATCTGCATGACCCAATCCAGTACCAAGTTCGAATTTGGAATAAATCCGCAAATTAGGTAAGATCATTATCCGATTTTCCGAAATATTTACTTTCCTAAGTTTTCGGTATTTGAATATTACGTTGATATTCTTTGGTGGATTGCTAAATCTTAGGATAATATTTGCGATATCTGCAATATTTGAAACACTTAAAATTAGGAATTTTGCCTAATTTAGCAACGTATTTGGATGACTATTTGACCTTATCCCTAAGGTACAATACGCGGCGATACGGAAAATCGTTATTTTGTCCATAATCACTTGGACACGATAATAGATTTATTTGCTTTCCAAATTTGACCAATCAACTTTCCGTCGATATCTATAACCCTATAGATATGACCGTTAGTTTGATTTATTTGCATCATTTAAATTCGATAAGAAAATTTTGTGGATTGTGTGGATATTGATTTGAAGGTGGTGTTTATCTCTTATTTGATTTTGTTTCTTTAAAAGAAAGCCAAAAAGATTAGATGCAATTTGAATTGATTTCTTAGAAGATAATGTTGCATGTTTAAAATATATCTAGATAACTTTTTTTGAATTGAACAAGACAACCAAGATTTGCTAGAAAGATAAGATAATTTCTAATTTAAATTAGGAATTAGGGTAATTTGTTTCCTAGTTTAATTAGATATTGTTCTAACCTTGATAGTTCATTTCGGGTTGATTTTAATTTCGAATTTCGATAAAAAAAAACACCAAAAAGATTGTCCTAGAATAGGTTAATTTGCTTTCTTTAGTTTAAAATTGCATGTTTAGATAATTGGCATTTTTAATTCTGAATTTCATAAAAATACCAAAAATAAATCATTTGCCCGTCATTAGAAATAGGTCATATTGTCGCATGTCATATAGTTTGCACATTAGGCTGCATTAATCGCATGTTAATTTTTGCACGTTATTACATATAGGTTAGTTTTCATTTAAATAAGTGAAAATCCAAAAATTATTGAGTGAATTGCTTGTTAATTAGAAATTATATTAGGATTATTGATTGATTTTCTAGCTAACCATGCAGATACTTACGTTGCTTTGAGGTAAGTAATTCTCCCAATTTTGCAATTTATTTAATGTTTTGATTATTGGATGTTACTTTGGTGGTTTGCGCACCCGCATGAACGCCTCACATGTTAGTGATTAGGCAATAAAATGAATCCAGACTGCATGCACAAACATTTTTTGAGAAGAAAAGGTATCGAAAAGGCGTTAGACTACATCTAGCATAATCAAGTCCCCGAGTTTAGAATTTCTGGTTCGTAGGAACAAAACATATCTCCCTATGTTTTATTTAGGTTTCTAATCGACCTACTACAAATAGATTAGTGGCTACTCCAAGCATGAAAACTTTTGTACATTAAAATTTAAACCCTAAGTTGCGAATTGGTAGGGCTTGGGAGGGCCCAAGTTAGGTTTAACAATCCATTAGCCTTAAGAAATTTTAGGTCGCAACACCGTGGAGAGAAATCTCTTTTTCTGTATTCTATGATGAAATATGTCTAACACACAGCCTAGAAAACCCAAATATAACCTTAAGCAGTAAAGAATTCGGAATAACACAAAAGCCTAAAATAATGTGGAGAAATGACATAAAATAGAAAAGGGCCCTAGAACATGCCTAAACAATGAAATTTGAGGTTTGAAAGGATTGCAAAAGGTGAACTCAAATTGACATGGGTATAGCGCTCGGAATGAGCTTTCCGGATGGGGATTATAGGACCCGTAACTCTTTCTAGATTGAAAGTTATAGTCATTTTCTCACACTCTATGACAAATTGTTGTCCTGAACCCATTTGCCAAACAATCCAAAAAGCCATTAGCAGCCGTGTTTGCATCAATTTTATTAGTTTTTTTCTCAACTAATGCACTGGGAAAAAGATCCCTTTCAGTCTCCTTCCCCACTTTCCATTGCCCACGGATGATTACATCCAATGAGGCTTGCTGAAAATATAGTTGAATATTGCCCATAAAATGAACGTATATCCCAAAGTTTTGTAGCCAATTATAAAACCACCCGAACTTAAACACTATGCAAGTTCCATGATATATAGACAAAAAATGCACCGGACTTGCTAATTAAATGGGCAAAAGCCACTAAAATCCCTAAACTATATCCATTGTAACACATTCACTCTAAATATTTTTTTTCTGTGACACAAAAAATCTCAAATTTGTACATGTATGATACATTTACTCTCCATCAAAGTTTTATCAATAAGAACTGATAAAAATCTATCTATATGAGCACCAGAAAGCAAATAGTGATGACATGGCTCTCATGTAGTTTAAGTAAAATAAAAAGACATTATGGCTAAAAAATCATTTAACAAACCTTGACAGAGGATAAATATGTTGCATATGTACAAGTCTGGAATTTTTTATGTCACAAAAATAAATTCAGGGTAAATGTGTCACGGTTGATATATTTTTGGATTTTTGATGTGACAAAAAAAAATTAGGATCGGTCCTAATATGGTCAGGAGCTGGTTTGAGCTTAGCTTGTACTTGGTGATTTGAAAAGTTATACAAATTCTTACCTTACCAAAAAAAAAATTTAGGATAAATATGTTATAATGAGCATAGTTTGGCATTTTTGTGGCTTTTTTCCTAATTAAATTCATCGGTCTAAGTCTAGTTTGGATTTTGAATTTCTCATCTAAGTATATGGAATGTTAGGCGAGAAGTAAAAAGATGAGTTCATTGTTTGCATCGTCTCTTTGAAACAAGAAAATTCTAGAAAACAGTGTGCTTAATCTCATAAAGGAAATATCACAATTTGTCTGATTGCATATTGGATTTTGACACCATGGAAAAATCAACATATGGGATTTTTTCCGAAGACCGAGGAGGGTTCGTGATATTTAATTAAAGGTAGAGACTTTATCTTTGTCCCGTCTCGTTTACTTTGACCAATTCGACGTGCGTACTACGCACAGGGCAATCATCAAATCAAGAACTTACGACATTTCCAATTTCGATTCAATTTTAAAATTTATAAAACGTATATTTTGTCAGTATATTTATAGTTAAATTTTATTCAGAACTGATTACTCTCGAATTATTTTTAAATTTGAAATTTCACTAAAATCGCACTCGATTGAATTTAACCGTTATTTAGAGCTTGAACTTGGGTATCGAATTTTTTAGAGTTTCATGACCAAATTAATTAGACAATGTCAATATTAATGTGACCAACATCGAGATTGCTCGGAATTATCGAAAATTGAAATTTAGACCGGGTGCAGATTTCGACCAGTACACCTCCCTTTGGGTTTAAATATTTAGTGTCTTTTAACCTTTTCTTAATTTATAATTAGGTTTCTTCATAGCCATCGGATCAAGCTTGCGAGATTGATTGTGGGCCGTTGGATTTGCATTTAAGTACACGTTTGACTCTCTCTCTCTCTCTCTCTCTCTCTCTCTCTCTCTCTCTCTCTCTCTCTCTCTCTTGCCCAATGCCCGTCCTGGTCGCGCTGCTCTCACCGCCACCACCCAGCTCCCCCTCACCTGTTGTCACCACCCCCTATTCCAGCTTGCCTGTCGCTGCCCTTGCTCGTGGCTAGACTACCTCAGCCATGGCCGAGTTGCCCAACTCGCTTGGCCATTATCCCAGCCGTGGTTAAGCCCGTCGCCTGGCTGCTGCCTAGGCTGTGGCCGAGCCGTTTCAGCCGTTGCCCTTGCCCGTGCCGTGCACCCCTGCCTGTACCCAATCGCTCGCCCGAGCGCATGGCCAAGAGCCCTGGGCCGTGGCCGAGGGCTGTGTCAAGCCTTGCCGGCCAGCTTGCCCACTACACCTGTGCCTGTGCCAAGCCACCACCGTTCCACCCGGCCATTTTGGTCCCTTGCCAATTTTCCTTGAGCCAAACCTAGGTAGTTGACTCCCTAAACCCTATTTAGTACTTTGGGTATTATTAGACTTGTTTGGAGGTGATTAATGTTGATTTAGTGATTAAATTGGATAGGGTTTAGTTGATTGGATGTGATTGTTTTATGGTTTATTGTGGTGGTGATTTTGTGCTAAATTAGTGATCGATCAAGATGGGTTTAGTGACTGAATTGTAGTGCGGTTGTGGTTGAAATCGGTGTTTGAATGTGGCCGACTTGAAAGTCGGATTGGTAAGGTTAATGTGGTGAGCTTGACTTGAATTTAAATAGTATGATCTGTTAGATTGGTATTGACGAATTATGTTGTGACGTTTGTGCATAAGGAATGTCCTAAGGCATGGTTATGCAAGACTAAGCTCAGATTGATCGGATGGCTGTCAACCTGAGGCTTGGTTACGTGGGTATGGTTAGAAAGGCAAGAAATGACTTGAGGTGTGGTTACGCGGGTTGAGAGAAATGTCCTGAGGGGTGGTTATGCGAGACTGAGCCCAAATTGATCGAATGGCTACCAACCTGAAGCGTGGTTATGTAAGTATGGCTAGAAAGGCAAGAAATGACCAGAGACGTTGTCACACCCCGAATCCTACGGACGCGCTACACCTGTCTTCGGTCGTTGAGATGTGACGTACCAAGACTCGTCGCCGACCCTTCATTTTATCTTTTAATTATGCATGCGGAAACGAACACAACAATCTCCGGACAACAATAACAAATAGGGATAGCCAGGAAAACAATTCACATCAGTCAAACAACACTGTTTTAAATTTTCACTTGATTAACCCCCTGGAACATTCTTACAAGCCCACATCGGGCGCTACCACAAAAGCCAGCAAAAGAGTAAAGGCTAGGATTAATCTACTCCATCAACAGGTCAAACTCCAAAAAGCAGCTTCCAAACACCCTGAACCAAACTGGGTGCGTCAACACGCTAAGGGCCTAAAAAAGGGATTTACAACAACAAATGAGACGAAAGTCTCAATAAGTTAACGGCCTAAGCCCCGCTTAGGAGGCCAACTCACACGGGGGTCCCTAAACAGGCGAAACGGCAACAACAACATCATTAACAACCACTGGCATCCTCACCTCGCCTTAGTACACACGTTGATGAAATGCATATGTCACATATTCGAAGCATTTAACGAGATTTTCCATGCATTAATGCAACACAGTCGCGCGTGTCTCGATTATAAGGCAAAACCCGCTTGGGCACGTCCCATACCATGCCTAGCAGTTTCTATCCCATAATCAAGAACTATGCATCACACGTATTTCAATTATTACGCCCCCTTGGGGCCACCACACATCAAGCGATACGCAGCAAGATGGCGGTCTACCGATAAAAACCGGGCTCCATCCCACCCCGTCGAGCACGGCTATGTCAAACGATACACAGGATGACGGCATTCCAATACGGCAACATCAAACGATACATAGTAAGATGGTATCCCGTAAGGAGCATCAAGTCCGGCCTCGGGCCGCGACAAGGCATCCAGGGTATTGGCACTCCAGATTATCCCAAGCATCCGATAAATCGGGCAACGTCAAGTGATACACAGCAAGACGGCTTTAACGTGTGACCACACGAGCACACAAGCATACCGGCCAATTATTATCTTTTCAATTAGCTCCATGCGTCCATGAATAGTGCTCACACAATGCCGCATAACAAACCAAGTGGTCACACATGCAAACAGTCAATCAATTCTTGCAAACTTTGATGCCAAACATGTTTATCAACCACAAAGCATCGCCATCAAACTTGGCATATCCATAAAAATAGTTTAAATTCCAAAAATCACATAAGTTTTCCTTGAAAACTTTCGATCAAAACAAATTGTCACGTAAACAATTTAATACGACAATTCACGGCATATACGCCAATGTTCAAACTAGAAATCATAATTTGAAATTATAAAATTTTCCAAATAATAATAAATAAATTCGGAATTTAATTATTTAATAATATCCAAGAATAATTTAATTTTCCAAAATTCCAAAATACTTTCCCGAATCGAAATCGTTCAAACCGTTTTCCAAATACGCCAACTTATACGGCAAAATCCAACATTGGCATCACAATTTGATGTTAGAAATTTTCCGAAAATAATAATATTTAATTTCGGAAATTAATTATTTAATAATAAAATATTAATATTAATCCGAAAATAATAAAATAATAATTAATTCCGAAAATAATACTTTAATAAAATAATCGATAACTTATCACAACACCACGATAACTTATCAATACATACGCGATAACCTATCGTGCAAACACCGATAATTTAACACCTAAACCCAATTAAACAAACCTAATATTAATCTAAACACAAATTAAACTACCCTAAGCAAATTTAACACCCTAAACACGGGATTAGAGGTTAACTTACGCCACTAAGGCCGGCGAAGGCGCGAGAATGGCGGCGGTGACGAGGGCAATCCGCGGTGGTTCCGATTCAGACTCGGTGGCCGGCGGATGACGGCGAACGGCGAAGAAACAGCCCCTGTGGGGACTGGTTGGGGCTGCTCCGGTGACGACGGTCAGAGGTGGACGATGGAGTCGGTCCCGGCAATGAACGGAGCTGGGTAGGGCGAGCTCGGTCCGGCGAGCATGACCACTGTGAACCGTGGCGACGGAGGAGCAGCTGTGGGTGGCGGAGACGAGCGGCGGGTGTCCGGCGAACGTCCGGGACGGTGGTGGGTCACGGCGAGGAGGAGTGACGCTCGGTGGTGGAGGATGAAAAGCGGGCGGACCGGCGAGGACATAACCCGAGCGTGGCTCGGCAGTCCGGCGATGAGCGATTTTGGGGTGACAGAGGCAGCGCGGCTCGACTAGAGGGGAGTCGGGGTGGCGCAATGAACGGTCGGTTCTGGTGAGGGGCGATCGGCGTGAATAGAAGCAAGAGCAAGAAGCCAGAAGCGAACGCGGAAGGGAGAAAGAAGAAGCAACGGCAGGGAGGAGGAAAAGAAAAGAAAAAGAAAGGAAAAAGAAAAGGAAAAAGAGAGGAAATGATGGGTTGGTGGGGAGTGTCAGGTGTATGGCGGGGAAAGCCGACGGGAAAAAAGGGGAGGAGAGAGAGAGAGAGAGAGAGAGAGAAAAGGACAAGTCAAAATCGCAATAATTACGATCCAATAGCCACGATTTAAAATCGGAAATGATCCAACGGTCCCCGAAAAATCCTAATTAATAATATAGGAAAATGGAAAAAAGATATTAATAAAAACATATTACGAGAGAGGTCTACTAGTCCAAATTCGCACCCGGTCAAAACTTCACTTTTCGCATATCCCGGGTAATATCGAGATTGGGCACAATAATATTGATATCATCCAACTAAATTCGTCCCGAAACCCCGAGAAATTTGACACCAAAGTTTGGGCTCTAAATAACGGTCAAATTCGATCAAGTGCGATTCTAGCAAAATCTTAATTTTAAAAATAATAACCGGAAGTGATCAGTTCCCGGGCAAGATTTTACTATAAGCACACTGACGAATTACACGTTTTATAAATCCCAAAAATGGGCCGAAATTCGGAATGTCACAACTTTTCCTCCCTTATAAAAATTTCGTCTTCGAAATTTACAATCCAACTCAACTATTCAAACAAATGGGGGTATTGGTGTCGCATCAACTTTTCACTTTCCCATGTGGCTCCCTCGGTCCCATGATGTTGCCACACAACTTTGACGAGAGTAATCGTCTTGTTTCGCTATACCTGCTCTTTTCGATCTTCAATTCTCACGAGTCTTTCCATGTACGAAACTCTGTCATCTAAGTCGATCTCTTCGTAGTTCAAAACGTGGGTTGGATCCGGGTCATATTTCATTAGCATAGACACGTGGAATACATTATTTACTCGAGCCAACTTTGGTGGCAAAGCTAGGCGATATGCCAACGTTCCAATTCGCTCTAAGATTTCGAACGATCCTATATATCTTGGGCTCAACTTGCCTTTCTTGCCAAAGCTCGACGTCCTACGCATTAGTAATACCTTAAGGAACACATGATCTTTGACTTGAAACTCCAATGGTCTACGTCGTCTATCTGCATAACTTTTCTAGCAACTGTGGGCAGTCCTTAGCCTAATGCGTATCACCCTTGCTGAATTGGTTATAACTGGTATCAACTCCGATCTTATCAACTTCCATTCTCTTACCTCGCCCCAATAGACAAATGTTCCATAAGCCCTTCCATATAAAGCCTTAAATGGGGTCATGTTAATACTTTTCTGAAAATAGTTGTTATAAACAAATTTCACTAAATGTAACTTCTCATCCCAATTATCCTTGAAATCAATTATATATGCCCGCAACACATCCTCTAACACTTAAATCACCTGTTCTGACTGTCCATCCGTTTGTGGCTGGAGTGCAGTACTGTACTGAAGTTTCGTTACTAGAGCCACTTGGAGACTCTTCCAAAAATTTGAGGTGAAACTTGGGTTTCAGTCCGATATAATGTTCACAGACACTCCGTGCAGTCGCACTATTTATTTAATATATAAGCCTTTATACTTTTCAAATGTATAGTCCACTCGCACAGCCAGAAAATGTGCAGATTTAGGCAATCAATCCACTATTATCCAAATAGAATCATGATTACTTGATGTTCTTGACAATCCTTGTACTAAATCCATAATAACAAGCTTCCATCTTCATTTGGGAATTTCTAAAGGTTTTATCATATCTGCAGACTTATAGCATTCGATTTTCACTTGCTGACACGCCAGGTACTTCGAAACATGCTTAGCAATATCAACCTTCATTCTACTTGATCAATAATGTTGCTAAAGGTTATGATACACTTTCGTATTCCCAAGGTGGATACTATATCTTCTCCTATGCGTTTCTAACAAAATCTCATTCCTAATTTCCTCTTTGGGCACGCGAAGACGTCCATGAAGCCTTACCATTTCATCATCCGGTACTTGAAAATTTCGATCTTTCTACCTTCTACTACTTCTTTGCAAATCTTTGTAATCCCAAAATTTGATTGCTGTATTATTCTAATCCTTTACATAATCTCCTATTCAATCCTAAGTGCAGCCATCACACTCATCAGCTCATTCCTATCTAGCTTAGACTCCGAATGTCAATTTTTCTTAAGTAATTTCCATTCCCTATTGATTGAATTCACCACCGTCATTAAAGATTTCTGACTAAGAATATCCGCCAGCATATTCGCTTGCATTCCAACCTACAATCTACCTGACCTCCACTATATTGCATCTTCCATATCCAGCATGATCTGAACTTTGAGAAACCATTAATGAATCTATCAAGATCTCTATCATCTTAATTATGACATAACCTAAGAATACCTCTCCCTCTAATTGGGGATTCATGAAATCAGAATACTAAATCAATGGCTAAAATGCTTCGAATCATAATACTTAGAAAAAGATCAACTTCTTCGAGTTTCGAACTCATTATCTCCCAAGCAATTGACTGTATTTGTCTCCGTGGAGTTTATGATGCCTCAGTCCAATCCCGGTCTCACCCAAGCTGATTGTGCCTCGGATCGATTCTCATACTTGCTTTCTCAAGCCTCAGCCTGTGCCAAATACAACATACCTATGTGATCGCTGTCCGGATTTACGATGCCCGGCCCGATCCCATTCTCATACTATCACACCTTCGCATACTTTCCCACAATCACTTGTCACACCACAACTTCTTCTTACTCATGCACATACTCAATATGTATTTACCACACACAATTGGCCATCACACGCGATCCGTGCACACATCGAGTCACATGCAGATAGAGCTCACTCAACAATTTACATGGCCAATATTAACGATTAATTCGATCTAGCCCACACGTGCACCAAATAGACATACGCCCACTATATAAACACACAAATAAACACTCAATTAAATCAACCCCATCCAGAATAATTCAAACATGCCTAAAACACATAAATTGCCAATTTTCTCCGATCAAATGGCATCAGATTAATTCCGATCCTTCACGACACTTTCTTGCCATTAAATAATGTTTCTAAATATTCAATTTACTTCCCGAACAAATCATCACAGCCCCGTGAACAGTAATTCGTAACTTGTGAACAGTAACTCGCAGCTTATAATTCACCTCAAATTGTCCTCCAAAAATCCAAAAATAATCCTCAAGGCCCGCCAAACATTTCCAATCATAAATCCTAATATTTCGCACCCGCATATTGTCAATTTCACCCCAAATCAAATTATCCGTCGATACCCAATATCCTAAATCGGGATTAGAGTGTGACTTACAAAGTTCTAGACTTAATCGGCTAGAATGGGAAGCGGCGGCACTCTACGGCAACGGCATACGGCGTACGGCTCACGGCGGTGTCCGTCTTGAGCGGCGGCGGTCCGGCCTCTTGATTTGGGGCTCACGGCCACTTGAGAAAGAGAGGGAAAAGGAGAGAAATATGGCAGTGAGGTTGATAGTGGTGGTGTATAGCGGCGTGGACGGCGGCTTGGGGGCGGTCCGGCGTACAGCGGCGAACGGCGGAGCCGGTGGTGGCAAGGCGGTGGACGGCAAGGAGCTCACGGTGGAGAGAAGAAAAGAAAAGAAAAAAAAGACCAAATGGGGGAGGGGGTTCACGGCAATGGAAAGATGAGAATGGAGAGAGAGAGATGAAGTTAATGGACTTAAATAGTAATTTTGACCAAAGGTGGAAATGACCATAATACCCTTTTCTCACATTTTTAATCCGACGGTCCCGATTCGATCTTATCTTGATTCGACGGCTGAGATCGATTCTTGCATGAAAACATCTAAGGGCGTATTTGTAATTTCCCAAAAATCCAAGGGTAAAATTGTCCAATGAAAACTTTAAGGCAAAATTACCAAAATGCCCTTTACCCTTAAAGCTTGCCCTTTAATAAATCCTAGAGGTATTTTGGTCACTTTCTCCGTTTGTTACCCAAATCGAATTTTTCCGAAGGTTTTTGTTTTAGTCATATGGAAGATCGAATGCGTCAAATTCATGTTTGCGAAAAACTCTTACAATTTCCACCGGAGTCGGGGAATGTGCACATTTTACCAAGAGCTGAAGATTTACCCTTTTAATTATTTCTGTAACCGAACAATACAAAAAAATTGAATTTTTGCCACGAAAATTTGCGACGAAAAAATTTTCGTCGCAAATTTGCCACAAATTTTCCAACGAAAAGTAAAATTCGTTGGAAATTTCCGACGAAAAATTTTTCGTCGCAAAATTTCCAACGAAAAAGTTTTCGTGGGAAAATTCGTTGGAAATTTCCAACGAATTTTTCCACGAATTTCAATTTTTTGGGCAATTATTTAAGTGTGTACAATTTTCCAACGAATTTCAATTTTCCAGGAAATTATTTTAGTGTGTAAAATTTTCGTTGGAAAACTCGTTGGAAATTTCCAACGAATTTTTTTTCGTTGGAAATTTCCAACGAATTTTCCAACAAATTTCAATTTTCCGGGCAATTATTTTAGTGTGTACAATTTTCGTTGGAAAATTTGTTGAAAATTTCCAACGAATTTTGCAACGAATTTCAATTTTCCGAGCAATTATTTTAGTGTGTACAATTTTCGTTGGAAAATTCGTTGGAAATTTCCAACGAATTTTGCGGTGAATTTCAATTTTTCGGGCAATTATTTTAGTGTGTATAATTTTCGTTGGAAAATTCATTGGAAATTTCCAATGAATTTTTTTTCATTGGAAATTTCCAACAAATTTTTCAACGAATTTAAATTTCCCGGGCAATTATTTTAGTGTGTACAATTTTCGTTGGAAATTTCTAACGAATTTTGAGACGAATTTCAATTTTCCGGGCAATTATTTTAGTGTGTACAATTTTCGTTGGAAATTTCCAATGAATTTTGTGACGAATTTCAATTTTCCGGGCAATTATTTTAGTGTGTACAATTTTCGTTGAAAATTTCGTTGGAAATTTCCAACGAATTTTCCAACGAATTTCAATTTTTCGGGCAATTATTTTAGTATGTACAATTTTCGTTGCAAAATTCGTGGGAAATTTCCCATGAATTTTGCAACGAAAACCCTACTTCTTCCTTATTCAACATTTTCGCGCCCATTCTCTCAATTTCCACATTCTCTCTCTCTCTCTCTCTCTCTCTCTCTCTCTCTCTCTCTCTCTCTCTCTCCTTTGCAATCCCCGACTGTGAACTCCTCCCTCCGCCTCCCGCTTCGCCTCCTCCCCCGCTGCCCCCCCTCCGGCTTCGGCTCCGGCTCCGGTGCCATGGACACCAAGATCGGTCATCCAGGGTCATCCGCGGCGGTCGGCGCCCCCGACGCCACCATGGGCCGCCCTCGACGCCACCAAGCCTCGTCGCCGGCGAGGCCGCCACCCATCCCGCCTCACTGCCACCGTCCAACCAACCTGATCTCTCTCTTCCTTTCTCGGCCGCGTGGGCTGCTTGGAACCGTCGCTCGCCAGTCCGCGGGCCTTGCCGGCCATGGCGAGGGCCGAGCTCGCCATGGCCGGCGAGCTTGAGCTCGCCCAGATCTGGGCGAGCTCGGCCCTCGTCGGCGGCGAGGGCGATTTTTCGACCAAAAAAAAAAAATTTTCAATGGAAAAAGAATTTCCACTTTTTTTTGACCAAAAATTTTTTTTCTTTGATGGAAAAGAAATTTCCACGATTTTTCGACCAAAAACAATTTGTAGTTTCCAACGAAAAAAAATTTGTCGGAAAAAAAATTCATTTCCAACGAATTTAGCCACAAGTTTTCGAACAAATTTTCCAACAAAAAATAATTCATCGCAAATTTCCAACAAAAATTGAAATTTTTCGTTGAAAAAATTTGCGACGACTTAGTACCAACGAATTTTTTTTCGTTGGAAAATTCGTTGGAAATTCGTTTTCCAACGAATTTTTTCAAATTTTTCGTTTGAAGTTTCGTCGGAAAAAACATGTATTTTTTGTAGTGGAAAATATTCATTTTTTGCCCTTCCTATATCACTACATGAAGATCGCTACCCAGAGTCCAAACAAATAAAAGGTTGGGAGAACCCTTTCTTTATCTGCTAAAATGTTGGCGCCCAAAACCCATCATGGCAAAATATTAACGATCGAATAACATAGTTGTTCAACACCTCAATTTTAAGACATCTTTAAATTTGGTCTGGGATTGACCAAATATTGACAGATGATATATAAAGCTCGAAACACTTCTTAAACATAAAAAAAATGGGTTGTACTTGTCCAAATGATTGTTTTAACACCTTATTGCCGCCACTTTATTTACCCTTCAAGACCGGTTGCCCGTCCTTCGCACTGTTGGAAACTTTGCAATTTCTAGATTTCAATTGCACATTATGAAATTAGGAATCTAAAGCATTCCAACGGATCAAAAATGGGGTCAATCAAATATCGGATGAAGAAGTTAATGCCAGTGAATTTTTGCTCAGACTTTTCGATACCCAAAAAGATCTCGGTGCCCAAAACAATAATTAGAGGTCCTGGAATTGAAAAAACATTTGAAATCTGTTAGTCATGGAATAATGATTTTTTAAAGTGTTAAGTTGCAGAAACAACGTCCGGTTCATAAACCTGAGCATGTGGCTTCGATATGAGTCAAAACCATAGTCCATGATTTTGCAATTTACACTAGCAATATTGGGCTCATTGCAAAGCTCTCACCTCGAGCTTCTGACTACGCAAAGGTCATGTGAGTCGGGCGCGAAGGACACAAGCCCAGAAAGTTTTCGTTCATAGGCTTGGAAAGTGCTCTCCTCAACATGAGGAGCACGATTCTCACATTGATGTTGTCATTTAAGCCAAACCAGATTTTGGTCATAACTTATTTCGATGGGTTCAAGTTGAAGATGTCGAAGTGAAAACTATCGACCAGGTTATCAATTAAGAAGTTATTGGTTCTTCCTTTGACGATCAAGTATTTAATTACTGATTCACCAAAATAGTTGCCGATTTTAAAGTTAATAAGCAACATATCGATGGGAGGTTATTCAGAGCAATTTCCTTGGATATTTGTTGATCTCCTAATATGATTGTTTTCTGGCATGACTAGTGGATGAATTTTAGAAGATGAATCACAAGGCTGAAAAGTCATCATTTCAAGTCTCCATGTGACCGACCAAAAAAAAAAAGTCTCCATGTCATTAATGCATTTTCTAGCTCCTAGGACTTTAATTGCGTTCTAGTTCTCATGTTTTTTTTTAAATGTTTGTCTATTTCTCTATATCTTAGTCCCTCTATAAATTGAGGAGAGTTTTCATTTGTAATGCAAGAGTTGATGAATATATGAGAATTGTTCTATGTTAGTGAATATTTATCCGTTTCTTTATCTAAGTTTCTTGGTGGTGAACCAAATAGTTCTTTATCCTTGTCTGGTGGAGCAATCCTTTATGCCTTAGGGGTGACCTGCCATTATCTGTGTTCTTTATCCTCGGTTGGTGGCTTGTGCCTTATGCTTTAGTGGTGAACCTTCCATATTATTCGCCTTTTACATGTTATTCCACTATCACTTAACACATCAGTCCATACACCTAACCCATCAAATCCCTATTTCCAAAATCACTCATCCCACGCACGCATCAAGTTGGTATCTGAGCTCATCTCTTACTCCATTTCATACTCTTATTCAAAAAATGAAAAAGAAAGGCGAAATGGCTAATCAGATACCAAGAGGCATGACTTTTGAAGAATCACACAACGAAAGGTAAGATCATGCCTTAGTGAATCACTAAAGACAAATAGAGTGAGTCATCAATTGCCTAGAGGATCCGGCGAGACAAGGATGACTAGCAAGACGTCATGATAATCTGCATTGACTTGAGGATTTAAATTCTTGCAAAGCTTTGGTGATGAATCCAATTCTACTAGAGGCAACTCTAGTGATTCAGAATTCTTTTTCCGGGGGAGAAGAGGGAAACATAAGGAGAATGATCATAAAATCAAAGTCGAGGCACCAAAGTTTGATGCAAATCTCAATCCCGATGACTTTGTCAATTGGCTGCATGCAATCGAACGAGTTTTTTACTTCAAGTCATACTTGGATGAGAAGAAATGTAAAGTCGGTGTCCTAAATTTGAGGAAATATGCTTTTCTATATTGGGAGAATCTAAAGCATCAATGAAGTAGGGAAGGAAAAAGAAAGATCAAGTCTTGGGAAAAACTCAAGAAATTGATGAAGTTGTTGCCTGACAATTACAAACAAGACTTGTTTCTCAAGTTGAATTCCCTCAAACAACAAGGGATGACCATTGAAGAATACATTAGAGAGTTCGAACAACTCATGATGGGGTGTGAAGTTCCAAAAGTACATGACCAAACCCTCGCTTGATTCCTCTACGAAATAAATCGTGAAATTGCTGATTTGATTGAACTTCAACTTTATTGGTTGTTTGAAAATGTGTATAAATTGGCGATTAAAGGTTGAGAAACATTTAAAGAGCACTAAGAGGTTTTCTACTAGGACCTCAACAAAGGGAATATCTACTTTAAAGGTGCTTCCTCAAGCAAGACAGATAGTACGTTGAAGAAGGAAAAACACAGAGAAATCTAGGGAGCTTGTCAAAGATGTCCACAAGAAAACTTATGGTGAAGGGAGGAAATGCTTTAAGTGTCATGGCTATGGGCATTTGCAAGCTAATTATCCTAATCGGAGGGTTATGACTCTTTAAGAAATTGAGAAGATCAATTTGGAACTTCAAGAGGCTAAGAATGATTCTAACTAGAATGGTTATGAGTATGAAGAGCAAGAGGAGATTGTAGAAAAAGATGATGATGGCGAGTTATTGGTTATCTGGAGAGCATTACACATCATAATCTCCTCAGAGGCAGATGAGCAAAAAGAAAAAAATTTCCAAACTCGTTGTACAATTAACGAGAAGGTCTATACGATGATTATCGCTAGCGAGAGCTACATGAATATCGCATCAACAAGTTGAAGCTTCTAACGTCTAAGAATCCTCAACAGTACAAGCTTCAACGAGTTAGTAATGGAAGTGATGTCAAGGTAACCAAACAAGTTCTCATCTTGTTTTCAATTGAGAATATTACCAAGATCAAATTATGTGTGATGTCATCCACATATATGCATGTCACTTGTTATTGGGAGGCCTTGACAATATGAGAGAAAAACTGGTCATGATGGGCATAAAAACACATAGTCATTTCACAAAACACATAGTCATTTCACAAGGAACAGAAATGCATTACTCTTGCATTCTTTAATCCGTCTATGATTCTTAAAAATCAACTTGGGTTGAGAAACACAAGGAAAACTTTTTTCTTGAGTGAGACACCGGTTGAAAAGGCTATAAGCAAGCACAAGATTGTGATTGTGGTTGCTTTATTCACGGTCGAGAGTAAAAAGAGTGAGATAAAGAGACCCTTTCATCCTAAAATGCATTTCTTGTTGAAAGAATGTGAAGATGTTTTTCTGAAGGATTTGTCACATGGATTACCTCCCACAAGAGGCATTGAGCATCAAATCGGTTTGATCTTAGTGCTTCTCCGCCAAACAAAGTAGCTTATCAATGCAATCTAGAAGAAATAAAGGAGTTGCAAAGACAAGTTGATAAACTTATCCACAGAGGATATGTTCAAGAAAGCATGAGCCCTTGGTTTTTTTTGTTCCAACTTTGCTTGTGCCAAAAAAGGGTGGTCCATACAGGATATGTGTTACATCCTCAATTTCAGTCCCTGAGAAATGGCTATGGTTTTTTTGATACCTAATTTTGAGCCGACGCGTCATTAAAAATAGAAAATTCGAGATAATGGTTTCCGATAGCGACGGAGCCCGTTTCTTGACCAAAAAGTGTTGTTTTTTAATTCTGTCTATCGACCTAGCTTCTGTAAACAATTTTCTATTCATTTCATGAAAAAACCCGAAAAGTCAAATAGTTAACTTTCGAGTTGACTTTTTGGTCAACCCTTTGACCAAAAGTCAACCCTAGGTTAAATTGAGGCTTTTCACATAAAAAGATTCCTTTCAAGTTCAATTTCACTTTAGAAGTAGAAATTTCATAAAAATTCAAAGATTTGATCATAAAATCAAAGTCATAGTGAAAAGTCAACTAGGGTTTGACTTTTGGTCAAACTTTTGACCAAAAAATCGGAAAATGCAAAAATTCAAAAATCATCTGATTTTACATTCAATTTGACATTGGCATTTGAAATTTTGCAAAAATTGATTAAGAACCTATATTTTCCCAATTTGCGAAAATAGGTTTGGAATCAGCCAAAAACAAAATTATTTTCATTTTGTTCATATTTTAGATTAGTTACTTTTACAACATTTGATCCAGAGGTCTTCATTAGATCACTTGTGCGACCAATTTTATGAATCGATACTTTGAAATGAAAACCCCAATTTTAGCCCTAATTAGGGGTTTGAACCAATTATTCACGATTCGTGAATAGTTGATATCATTTGACTTGTTTTTGTGAGATAAACACGAATCCGGGGTCAATTTTGTAAAATTCATTTGAGAACTCTCCAATTTTACACATTTAGCTCATTTGCATTTGGGGATTAGGGGCTATTGATGTCCAATTGATGAAATTCAAGTTGACCCATTCAGAACTAAGATTTAATTTGATGAATTGAGGTTCAATTTCAACATTGATCTTCAATTTAATTTTGACATGAAGGTCACGCATTCATTTCAATGTTGATTTGAATGCAATAGGTCACTATAAGCATGGACAATTGATTCAATAAGCATTTCACAAGTTTAATTGAATGCAACTTCAATTAATTTGCAAATTTTGGGGAGAAATTGCATGAAATTGTTCAAAATTAGCTTAGGAAAAATCCAATTTGGTGCACCTATGGTATGAGTCCAACGTTTTTCATGACCAATTAGATAATTAAAATCATAAAAGTTGTAGGTTTGGTTTAATTGGTCTAATTGGATCAAAATTGGACCGTTTCTCTTCAAATTGGATTATTTTCTCCTCATGATGGATGAATCTTTCTTTTCAATTTTTAGCCCTTCAAGGACTAAATTGCATAAATTTGGAACAATTGAGACTCAATCGCCCAAACAGAAGACCGATCGAGCGACCCATCCTTTGAATAATTCCCCCCGTGCCCTGCAATTTTTTAAATTTTGCAAAAACATCCCCGGGTTTTGAAAAATTACAAAAACGCCCCTAATTAGGTCCTTGATTGCAAAATTAATCAAGATCGTTGTTGAGATTAAATCATGACCATTCAAATTAGCACATGTTAAATGGGATTTCTTTTGCTTACCTTCCAAGTAAATAACAAGCACAAATCTCGACTGTTGGATCAAACCGATGGCTGAGATTGGACCTTGAAGAGGGTATATAACCCATTTTCCCTCCAAAACTAAAGGGGGGCTCATTCTGCAAAGATTTTGAAAAAATCCAGAACTCTCTCCTCCTTCTCTCTCCTCTTTTCCTCTCCTCCACGTGCTCTCCTTCTTCGTTCACGCGGTTTCTCAAAGAACTGCCAGTCCACCCCCACTGGCTGATCCTTGTCGGCGACACCTTCAACGCTGCCACCCCCTCCGACATCCGTCTCCATTCCCTCGACCTCCTGCTGGTCAGAGCCTCGCCGGACTTGTCTCTATTTGTTGCATTTCTCTTTCTCTTCCCACGACGTTTTGAGCTGATCTGGATCCAAATCAATTCTGTTCGGCGGCTGATCCAAGCGGTCCGACCATTGTCGATCTCGCCTCAGGTGTTTTCCCAACCTTTTTGTGGTTGAAGTTTCATCGAAAAGCCACCAGAGAAGTTCTGGTGGCTCTTTCTTCCCGGACAAATCAGATCAGTCTTGTTGGACTGATCTGATCCTTCTTCTTCGTCGGTATTGTTCCGGCATCGATTCGACGTCGCCGGACCTTCCTTGGAGTCCTCTGGTGGTTGATGTCCGTCCTTGGTGAGCTGAGATCCCTCAGAGCGTCTCGTAGATCGATCGACACAAATCGATTGATCGTATTTTCGCACAACAACAAAAGGTAATTTCTCGATCTCGAATCCGATGAGGCGAGGTTGGAATAGCTAACCGGGGCCAGGATTCAATCATAGGTATCCTTATATGCCTAAAATCACTTATTAGATGTTGATTAGTGAGATAGAGGTGCTCTGATTGATGAATGATTGCATAAGAATGTTCTGTCAATTTCGTGCTCTCTCAACACAGATTCTGTTAGCGCTGAAACGAGGTCTCAAATGTTGAAATCATGCTTCGAGTCCTCCTAGACATTTGATCTATATTTCCTAAGCTTCAATTCGACATATTATTCGTCCAAAATGAATTTTGTTTACTACCTCAAAATCCTTTCGAAATCCTGCCTCTATGTTCTGTAATGTGCTCCTGCACTTTGTTTAAATATGTTGTTGAATGTCTCATTGTTTTGCTAATTTTATGCCGATTTTTGTGAGTTGATTTTGATGATCTTTCCTTCACAAAAATTGTTCATTAGGATCTCAATCATGACATACTTTTTTCTCAGATTTTTAGGAGTTCGTTCAATAGGTGGAAATTAAGTCTTGTCTGCCTATACTGAAATCCGAAATGGATTTGTTCAAACATCTCGTTTAAGTTTGAAATTGAAATTTTCTAGCTTAGAATCCTTAACGAAGTTTGTAAAGCATTCAAATCAGTCTTTAAAATGCTAAAGATGTCCCTGATCGGAGTTCATTTGGTACCTGAAATCAATTTTCAAAGTTATAGCAAGAGTAAATTCGTTTTCTACTGTAACTGAATTGAAACTACACATTTTACTATTTTTGTACAGAACAAGGAAAATTGATTTTCGAGTTGCATCCTTCTATGAACTTGTAAATTCAAGTCTCATGCACATCATATATTTTTTTAGAATTTTTAGACAACATTTGGTACCTGAATTCATCTCATGTTCTCAAGTTGTTCAATCTTCTCTGTACTGATCCGAATTGCATTTCTACAAAATTCATTGTGAAATTGGACTTAATTGTTCAAGTGACCTTCATGAACATCATAGAGCATCGTGTTAACTCACTAGTGAAACTCTCCATGCATCAATTGCTCGTCATTAGTGTGTTTAATTAACCAAAATTCCTTAACCCCTAAATCTGTCAATTAGGGATTAAGTTGTTCACGTAACACTCTTACCAATTTTATAGGAATTTTTCTGTTCACAATTAGAATATGAAGTCTTCTAGACTTTTGTAAAGGGCTATTCAAGCTTCGCATTAACGTATTACATGTATTTTTTTTGCATGTCATTTGGTAGGTTAAAATCATATACAAACATGCTACCACATTCTGTCATATTTCATTTCATGCATCATGGACTAGGGGTGAGCATCAGTCCAGGGTCAACCCTGGACCGACCTTGGACCGGCCCAACCTTGCCGGCCCTAGTCTGGTTCCCAGGAGGATTGGGTTGGTCCTTGGTCCTGATATCCCTGGACCGGTACTGTGCGGGTTGGTCCTCGATCCAGATAGTTTAGGGTCGGTCCAACCTAAACCAACCCGGACTATATATATTATATATAATATATATTTAATATATTAGTTATAATTTTTTATGTAGAGAACTGGGAACCTAATTGAAATTGTGAAATACTGTGCAAAATTGACCAAAAAAAGAAAAGGTGGGAAACAGCTCTCACTTCTCAACCTCTCACGTGTCCAAAACCCTCGATCCTTCTCTGGTACTTGTATTAACGACATCTTCTCATCTTCTCTTTTAGTCTTCCTCGTAAAGTCTCTTTAGTCTTCAGAGTTCAGACTCTCCATTTTTCCAAAATCGAACAAAAAAACTTCACACTCGGTCACTCACCGCTTGCCTCTAGCCTCTCGACGCTCGTGTTGCTCGACGTTCGATGCTCGCTGCTCGTGCCGCTTGATGCTCGCCACTCGCCGCGCGCTCCCCTTGCGCCGCTCGTCGCTCGAGCAGGTGAGTCTTGACTCAAAGGGTTAGTCTAGAGTTTATGGGTTGAAGTGCTTGCCGCTCGTTGCTCGAGCGAGTGAGTCTTGACTCAAAGGGTGAGTTTGGAGTTTATGGATTGAAGCGCTCGCTGCTCGTCGCTCGTCGCTCGTCACTCTCCGCGCTCGCCGCTCGCCGCTCGCCACTCGAGCGGGTGAGTCTTCACTCAAAGGGTGAGTCTGGAGTTTATGGGTTAAAGCTAGTTATTTTTGAGTTGATTGTTGGGGTCATCGAGAAGTCTAGCTTCACATAGTGATCTTAAAGTTCTTACAAGTTGAAAAGGAAATGATCTCTTAAACTGGAGGATATGCTTGAGGAATCAGTTGTTTCCAGTTTATCCATCCAGCACTAAGTCTGGAATTAAAGAAGAAATCGGGAAGATAACGTGAAACACAAATGCATGCTTCTAATTTTTTTTTTTGGGCCAAACATGCTTGATTGACTTACAAGTTATAAGTTATAAGTAGAGAATTTTGTATATTTGAAGTGAATGTCCCTCTCATTTTATCCCTTTCCTCTTGCAGTGGCCTTCACAGAGAAATCAATTCTGCTGCCATTGGGCGCCCAATACAAGATGTCATATAGATAGATGCTGCAATCAATCTTGGTAATAGTGGGGGGCTGCTACTAGATAGTTCAGGAAGTCTGATTGGAATCAACATAGCAATATTATATACTCTCCATCCGGTGCTTCCTCAGGTGTTGGATTTTCAATTCCTGTTGACACTGTGAGTTTTTGTTGGACTTTTTTTATATCCTTCAAGGCCTTTGTAGTATGCATTCTGTAGTTGAAGTCAATACTGGCATAATTCAATTCTCATTTGCTTTATGAGTAAGTCATTGATACAAATTTATTGATGCATCTTGTTTCCAAAATTGTATGCTTCAAAAGAGTGTGTTTTATTGTGATTGTCTACTGAATTAATCTAGATTTTGGTCGGTTCTTTCCCACACACCAAGGCTGCCAACTGAGCTGCTTCACCAGCTTTGTGATTTTGTTTGATTTTCAAACTTGTATAGTTGCTGAATTGGCTGACTTAGTTGAGATTTCCGCTCCCCTTCACTGACTTGTCCATGGCCAAATTTTGTCTGTTTGTACATCTAATGGTTTCCTTCCACCTTAGTCAGAGATTAGGCTGATTGGGCAGCTGAATAGGATATGGTGGGGAAATGAAGTTGCTTAGCAGCTTCAAATTGTGGCCAACCTCATAACATTCTTTATAACAGGACATAAATTCTACAAAAGAGATACACACAAATTTGATGAGAGGCAAATGCAATTAGCTCTAAATTGACATGACTTAACTATTTTATGATGCATTTGTCATCGCGATTAGAATTGCATAAGATGCACTTGTGAATTTTTACCATTTTGTTCTTATTCTATTGTTTGCTACATATAGTTTGATAAATAGCTATTTGATGTTGCCACCTCAAAAACGAAACTGTATCTAATATTTGTTTTTTTGTCAGTGAGTGCAGTGCTGAAGCTTACACGCCGGTACTTAAATATTCAGGTGAACTTGATGAATTTAGATAATATGTCAATTGAAGTGGATGGATGTTCCAAGATCAATCCCATGATGAAATCGCCTGGGCATGGATGTGAAGAAGACTTAAAAGAGTCGAGCAAGGTATCCACTAACCATCCTTTTCTTTGTAAGAAGCAAACAGATAAATCCAAATCCATTGCGTGGGATAATTTTTCGAAAGTCAAAGATGAGAAAACCCCGAAAGCATGTTTAGTTAAGTGCATTCATTGTGGGAAGGAGTACTCATACACTATTAATAATGGTACTTCAACAATGTTGAAACACTTGAAAAGGTGCAACAAGTATCCTCCCAATATAGATAAGAGGCAAAAATTGTTTGCACCACGTGATGCAAATGTGCTTGACAAGGCAGGGGGAGATACCGGTGTTGGTATCGATAGTGGTAATGTCTTAACTACATGGAAATTTGATCAAGACCGATCTAGGTACATGGTTGCTCGGATGATTATTGTCGATGAACAACCATTTTCTACTGTTGAACGTGTTGGGTTTCGTGATTTTGTTACTAAGATACAACCTCTCTTCACACATTTGTCACGATTTACGGTGGCTAGGGATTGCATTAAGTTGTACAAGAGTGAAAGAAGTTGTTTGAAGACTTTCTTTGGTAAGCTTAGGTCAAGGATTGCACTGACAACTGATACATGGACTTCCATTCAAAATCTGAACTATTTATGTCTTACTGCACATTTTATTGATGAAGACTGGAAATTGCATAAAAGGATCATCAACTTTGTGGTGATGCATAGTCACAAGGGTAGGGAGATTGGGAAAATAGTTAAAAAATGCATCTATGAATGGGGAATAGAAAAAAACGTGTCTACAATCACAATAGATAATGCTAGTGCAAATGATGTTGCCATTGATTATTTGAAAGATAAATTTTCAAGAGATGGGTCATTGGTGTTAGCTGGTGAGGCTTTACATATGAGGTGTACTGCTCACATATTGAACTTGATTATAAAAGATGGCTTGTTTGAGGTACGTGATTCTATTGCACGTATCCGAAACATTGTTAGATATGTGAGGAGTTCTCCTATGAGAGCTAAAGCATTCCAATCTTGCATTGAGGCTGAAAGAATCACTTACAAGGGTTCGGTTTGTCTAGATGTTACCACTAGATGGAACTCCACTTATCTCATGTTAGACACGGCCATTAAGTTCAGAAAAGCTTTTGAAATGATGGCAGAAGAAAATTTGTCTTTCGAAACTGAGCTTAACAATGATTCTCCTAAAAATGAAGATTGGGAAAATGCCATTGTTCTTTCCAAATTTCTGAAACAGTTTTATGATGCTACCAATCAAATGTCAGGGAGTTTATATACTACTTCGAATGATTATTTTGAGGGGATAGCTTTTTTGTACAAGTATTTGAAAGATGCAAGTAATGCTTTGGATCCTAAGCTTAGAGCTATATGTATGAAGATGAAGCAGAAGTTTGATAAATACTATGGGAGTTTGGATAAAGTAAACATGATGGTTTTGATTGCGGTGGCATTAGATCCTACAAAAAAGTTGCATTATGTGAAGTATTGTTATGAGCAAATTTATGAGGATGAAGCAAAAATTAATGAGATGTATGATAAGGTGAAGTACATGTTGGAGCGTTTGTATGCATTTTATGAGCAATCTTTTCTTGGTCATGGTCATTGATCTTTGGGTGATCAAAGTATGACTATTGGTAGTAGCAATGCTTCCAATACCGATGGAAATGATGGGAGTGATGAGGTTAACATCAAAGTTTGGCGAAAAAACTTTTTCCATCAAAAGAAAAGGGGGCGTGATGACAACAAATCGGAGCTTGAACGGTATCTTGAAGAAGAATCTGAAGATATTCTTGATCTTGATATTTTGATGTGATGGAAGAGTACTGGTTCAAAATATAAAATCTTATCTTTGATAGCTCGGGATGTTTTGTCTATTCTTGTTACTACTGTTGCTTCAGAGTCAGCTTTTAGTACTTCGGGCCGTGTGCTTGATGGTTTTCGAAGTTCTTTAACTCCCCAGAGTAGTGGAAGCTTTAATTTGTACTCAAGACTGGTTGAGAGCTACTCGCATGCCTATTAATATTGAAGAGTGCATTGAAAATGCCGAAAAGTTTGAATTGGGTAAGCTTAAATTATGCATATTTCTTTTTACTTGTTAATTCTTTTGTATATCTAATGAACGAATTCCTTTTTTTAATATGGATTGTCTTACCGAGGAGATTACCATCAATAAATAGAGCTTGCACATTGAAGTTGAATGGATATAAATGGTGAGATGTTCTATCAATAGCACTAATAGTAATTTCAATTTAAAACTTTTGTCAAGTATTAATTATGTGAGTCGTTTGTTTTTTTTTCCAGGTGTTCAGTAGTTGAAGTGAATTAACAAGATGTGAAGTTGTATATTCTTGGTTTATATTAAGTGTTTTGAATTTCTTATAGTTTAATTGTATTTCACTAGGAAGTTTCAATTGCACTTTACTTTTGAGTTTGTGTGAAATGGTAGAAGTTTTTGAAGAGTAATATTGCAGTTGCTACAATGATTTGCTAGTTAAGTGGTGTGAAGCTCATTTTTTGGTTGATTGGACTCTCCTTGGTCGAATGTAGGAAAACATTTTTATGTATGGCGTTACTAATATTATTTACAGATGATTACAGGAACTTCCCATCTTGTTCTATATCTCTATGAGTGGTCTTAATCATTTTTATGGTTTTTTACTTTTAGTAGGTGTGAAATTTCTATTGTTGCCTTATCTTAAATTTGTTAAATATATAATGGTATTTATAGTTTGGTTGCACATCGCCGCATTGTTGATGATATGTAATTTGAAATAGTAGGTTTTCCTTTTCAAGGAGTACAAAAAATAAAACAAAAAAATTACCGGTTGGTCCCTGGTTGACCTTGGAACCGGACCAAACCCATTGGGTTGGTTCGGTCCTTGGTCCCAGGCTCAATAGGGTCGGTCCTTGGTCCCAAAAATTGAGGACCAATACCGTGCGGGTTGGTCCTAGAATTAGGGGGTGGACCGGCCCAACCCGGACCATGCTCACCCCTATCATGAACATCAATTCATGCTTAATAGTTGATGGACTTGTATGATAATTTGCTCGTGTAATTAGGATTAGATGACTATATCCTCTTTGTCATTGCATCTAGTCTTAATCCATGTTAAATTTTCATACATTTCATGCATCATTTTAGTTCATCTTTGTCATCTATAAAATGTCTTTGGTACTAGTTAATGCATTGGCATGTTTTCATGAAAATCAAACTTAAATTTGGACTTAATTGGGTTCATGCCCTCTTGATGAGTCGTCACACATGTTATGAAACTTCCATAGACACCAGGAACATGTCATTTGCTTGCCATTTACGACATTTTTCATTTTTTCTACAAGTTTGCATTAGGATTAGCAACTTGCAAATTCGGAACCCCTGTTCTGTCCAAGGTAAGTCAGACCTCTTGTTGATTTTTTATCCATTTTTCTACAAATAATCAGAGGTTAGACCCTTAATGAAAGTTGTAGGAGACTCTTTGAACTATCTTGTGCCAAAATTTCGGAAATTTTGAACAATAAATGATAGGGCAAATAGCCTCATCTTTGCAACAAAAACTGCAGTAATCCTCTTTTCCTGACACATTTAATCATGTTCCCGAATTTTTATAAAATCATGTGAACATTTTTCGGAAAAACTTTCTCCACAAAAGTTGTTCCTCGTTGTATGCTTAGGCTACCATAAATTTTCCAGAACTTTTTAATAATGGATCCTTTTCCAATTGAATACATCTTGTAGCCCTTGTTCTGCTGTTCTTTGTCTTTCTCGTAATGAATTGTGCGTGATAAATGGAATGAAGTGACCCGATGTTGGTTCACTAAATTGAGTGATTGGATAAGAATCAAGGTCTTTGTGACCTACTTGCATGCTTATTTTAAGCTTGATGCATGTGCTTTCTAGATGTATGATAGGAACCGATGCATGCTCGATGGGATATCCATGGCTTCACATAGAACCCCGATTAGGGACTATGTCACGTTAGTCACTATAAACAAATGTGCTTGGTGGCTAATGTATATAAGTCATCATTAAAATGGAGTGGGTAGGTCATTAGATGAGGACGACGCATGTTTAAATCAAAGGCCAATCTCGACGCCATTGTTGTGATTACATTTGCATCTTTGTATCTTCTTGCATATTGCGTTTTCTTGTATGGACAATTATTGTGTGTTTTGTGAATATTATGATGTTCATTTCCCATGTATGTACCTAGTCTAGTTTAGCTTTAGAATTAGAATAAGTCCAAGAAGATGGCGGTCCTGAGATGGCGAAGGTCGATCTCCGTTTCGACCCGATTTCTTGCATATGGTGATGGTTGATGTCCTTTCCAACCATTTCAATTTGTATTCAATTCATTCGTCCCCGATCATATCTTGGATTTTTAATTCGTGTTGTAATAAACACCCGACGAGTTGTGGGTTTTTACTTTCTCATACTTAGAATTAGCTCGTCTTTTCAATACTTCGAGTGTTTACTTTACAAAATGTCTTTCAATACAATTGATTGTTTCTTTTTTTTTTCTAGACTAAGATAGGATTAGTTTAGAATATTAAATGAAAATATAAAAAAAAGATGCATGACCACCTAGTGGATTAAGACTTTAAACATGAAAATGGTAAAGAAAAAATGCATGACAACTTAGATAACAATCATGTTAAGTTTAGCGGTACCGAAAGGGCGTTAATAGAAATATTAACGTAAGCTAGTCCCTCAACCTTTGATCTCTGGTTTTCGTAGAAACCGAAACGAAATTCTCACGTTTCGGTTGGGTATTCTAGCCGACCCCCGATTTAGGCTAGTGGCAACTCTTAAAAAAGACAAAATTGATCCGCTGTCATGCGAGATATGGATTTAGGGAAGATCCACGTTCATGATCAATGGATCATATGGATAGCCAAAAGATTTATACATCAATAAAATCATTTTTTATGATATGCCATAGGAACCATTTCATGAACACTTATCTCTAAACCCGTTTCACCGAGTTCGGCCCTCGTGAGGTAGGTCGCAACAGGTTTAAGTTTGGTAATTTTCCAATTGGAACCAAGTTTTACTCTTGTTTAGGAAAACCCAATTTCGAATCCTTTGTACCCCCTCGTTTTGTTATTTTTTTGGAGACTTTTATGGTTTAAATTTCCAAACACTTTCTTCATAAAAGTTTCTCCAAATATCTTGAAGTTTTATATACTTTAATTTCAGAATTTTTGGACTTGATATGAGTAGTACGATGGCCTGATTTTCAGACCGTGTAAAACTGCCTATAATGCATATTTTGGTGATGTTCACACTTTATTTATTTTCTAAAAGCTTTTCAGGGCCGATTTTGGAAAAGTTTCCTTCATAAAAGTTGTTGAGAACTTCATTTTCTATAAAATATATAAATTTGGGAATTTTTTGGAGATGATTTGGATCATGGACAGAGCTTATTTTGAGAAACAAGAATTCTATTCCAGTGAATTGTTTTTAGTTTGTTTTTGAGCTACTAAAAATGGTGTTTACAAAGAGATTCAGATTTCATGTACTTCGTGAAAAATGTTTGTTAAGCCCTTGTTTATTATATATTCAAATTTGAGAATTTTTGGAGTCCATTTACTATGTTTTCAAGTTCGATTTCGTGAACAGTGCAAAGCTGTCTGATTTTGTTAGATTTCAAAGATTTAACATTTCTCTATGAGAACGTTGCAATCCCGACTTGATGTCTTTTGGTGATATTTGAGGACATTCCCGTGCCAAACCTGGGGTTGAACGAGATTATTATACATGTTTTTTCATGAAAAACCCTCAGAAATCATGGAATTGAGTATGATGCGAGTTTGCGATTTTGGCATCAAGTAGTCAATTTTGTGCACTCCGATTGACCTGAGTTAATTGTAGGCGGAACCAGGATTTTCTGAGGACTTAGATCGGCTTCACGATTTGGAAAATTGTAGAATGAACTAGAAGATAAGGCTTTGACATGGTCAAAGTGTCACGTCCTGTACTCCACGAAGTGCGAGCATTCCATCCTAGGTCAAATTTGGTGCGACATCCCAAGACGCGTCGCTGACCCAACGCCCAACATGCAAAACATTGCACACGCGGAAGCAACGTATATAAATATATACACCCGTACAATAAATACTATAACCATGGGTAGCACAATAATGGAAATCAATATGAGTAAAACATATACATTTCATTACTATTAAAATATATACAGTATCCATTTACAGGGAATGCAACAACGAACTCAAAAACTGGTTAACTGCCACTCAAGTCAAAAAGGATCCGTGGCCAGGGGTTAGGGATACTAGACTTAGAGGGGGCTCTGATAAAAAAAGTACAACCCGATCTATCTAAAACTGGGACGAACCTAAGGGACCCAGTCCGGGTCAGAACCAGAAGACTTAGAGGATAAAGAGCTATCAGGCCGCTCCTCCTTAGAATCTAATGAGTCCAACTCGGACTTAGCCTATACAACCTCCTCATCCACGTCTATTGGCTCTACTACGTCCTCCAGCTCCATGTCCTGCTCCATGGGTTCTGGTTCTTCCTCTGCTTCCATCGACTCCAGATCATCTACCTCCCAGACAACAGGTTCAACTCCAGCACTCGAACTCCCATCTGACGAGGCTTCGGGGTTAACTACGTCTCCATTAGGACACTATGAGTCTACCTCACCCTGCCCATTAATCGGGACATCAAAGGTATGAAGAGGTCCATGCTCTCCGAATTGATCCCTAAAACACCAAGCTACGTATTCGTGGTGCTAGGGATACGCCTCCCCACATCAACCAGTATTACTGTACGATACCTAATGTACACATTCCCATTCCATAAGGGGTGCTCGGTCGACGTCCACCTTAGCTAGTGCGGAATCCTAAAACGCACTAGAGCATTCGGCATCCTCAGGTCCGGGGGTCTAAAAAGTTTGGGTTTATACAATAATGAGACGAATCTCAGCGAGTAAAAACCCCTAAACCTAAACTAAGCTAACAAGCACCTCCTGACAGGCAAGCAAATACACATAACAACAATATTTGCCAACCAGTTGATCTAGGCCCTCGAGGCCAGATCAAGCATACAACTGACCATACAGGTTAGGCATATTATAATAATATTACCTGTACATATGCGACACACTGGTAATACGTAGGCTATATGTATGCTCATGCTCAATAGTGCCTACCTTACATACCAATCATCGAATACACACAATGGCCAACATACCCCGGCACATATTTGCCATGCTCATAATTTGGCTCAAATGATACACTCTGGCACACAGCTCATTTTGCAATTATAAACCGATCCGTAGACCACGACCCGTAGGACAACAACACTTCACGGCCGCGCCAAAGCGCATTCAACCCGGTGTCTCTAGCCCATGTAAACGTATCAGGCACAACACCCTCTCCTTACGAACCAAAACCTGTCAGGCTGGTCGTCTTCTGTGCAAACCGGGCATCGTCCCGTGTAAACGCATCAGGACGGCATCGACCTCGCGTTGAAACGCGTTAGGCCTTAAATGATCACACATTCACACAACCAGTTTTATCTGAGCCCCGCGTAAACGCATCTAGGCATTTTAAGTGATCATATGCTCATGTCAAGCACACACACTCGCACAATTTTTCATCTCATGCCCACTGTTTGGCCATGCAATTTCCATACATGAGCAAATGATACAATTCACATGAGCATATAATTCCCACATTGGCACATCAATGGATCACTAATTCATATGAGCATATAATTCCACAGAGCCCAATACATAATTCATACTCTTGGGCATTATAATTTGCGCCAAATCAATGGCCAATCGCACACCGCATTAATCGATCACACAACCGCGCGGTATGGCGTCATATAAATGAGCACAAAAAGGCACCAACTAACCACTGATCTATCAATCATAGCACCATAGGATTTCACATATATAAACCCCAAACAATCCAAACTTAGACTAAATTAAACCGAGTGGGGCAGCCACTATACAAGTCCGACCAGACCACAAAAACACCATTAAAAACTTCCTTGGGCTCCCCAAATTATCACCAAACCAACCAATCACTCTTAGTCCAATAACCAAGTCCTAAACCACCTAATTAATCCCCAAAGTCTACCTAAACCCATATAGAAACGCACAATTGTCCTAATTAGGGTTTAGAGGGTAATACTCACTTAATCCTAAGCTCCAAACAAGGCTAATCGATGGGGAACAAGTGGTCGATCACTGGCGAGCGACGAAATCAATGGCGGTGTCTCGGCGTGCTCACGACGACGCTTGATCAGAAGGCGGCGGCTATGGCGGTTCAGGGCGGCAATGAGGGTGGTCGGCGATGGTTCACGATGAGGAAGGGGTGAGGGTGGCAATCGGATGGTGGTGGTGCGGTTGGACGCCGAGGCAGCGGTCGGTTTGGTGCTCTAGCAGTTTGGCTGTTTTCCTTACGCCAGCGGGCCATGGCTTGGGCAGCTCCGGCTGTCCTCGGCCAAACGGAAGAGAGAGAGAGAGAGAGAGAGAGAGAGAGTGGGACGAGATGGGGACGGTGGTCGGGTTGTGGTGAGCGGCGGCGGTGCTCGGCTCCGGCGGTGGTGCTCACATACGAAGGGAAGAGAGGGAGAGAGAGTCGATGGGTGGAGAGGGAGAGAGGAAGGAGAGAGAAAACAACTTGGCTTGGTGGAGAAGAAATCATCAAGAGAGAGAGACAAGGCCATTTAATAGCTTTAACCAATTTTTCAAAATTCCAAAATTGCCCTTGTATACTTGATCCTCATTAATTCTTATCCAAAAAGTTAGGGGCAAATTGGTCTAAGGAAAATTGAATTATTGGGCTAAAGATTATCCTTAATTAATCCTTAAATTAATCTCCAAAATTATCCAAAATTCGGAATACCCTAAAATAGCCTATGGGCAAAATGGTCATTTTTTGATTTCAGGCTGAATTTCCATTTTTTGATCGTACTAATCCCAAATATATGTGACCACACTAAATTGACGTCATCCTTGCAAAATAGTCACATATGACCCCAAAATCCGACGTCCAAGTCTAGATCCAATTTTGTGATCAAAATTGCTCAATTTAAAATTTTAAGATCTCTCACTAACGGGCACCTGTTTAGGGGTTACGCGTATCAACCTAGGGTTACTGGAGTCGTGATGGTCTCGATTATCGGGAGAACGTGAGGTATTATCGCTAGTTCCGGAGGTCGCAATTGTTCAGTTTAAGTTCGGGATTTATTCTCCACGCGTACTCTCGGTCGTGCGGAATCACTCGCGATCCGATCGTACGTCATTAGCTAAACCGAATCCGTCACCCTCCTAAGATCAGCTCACGTTGGCCCAAAATATTTCCTTGTCGTTTTTTGGAATCGGTACCCAAATCGTGATCAGTTCCCTGGTCCACGTACCGTTTTCTAATTAGCCATTCCCTTCCAGTTAGTATCCCGAGAGAGCTCAATTTCAGAGGAGACTTACTAAAATTAAATGAAGAATAATATCAATTTTATTAATACAGAAAATGAGTCAAAATTCAGGATGTTACAACTCTTCCCCCTTACAAAAGTTTCGTCCTCGAAATTTGCAATCCTAACCTATCTACTCAAACAGATAGAGGTACTAACGTCGCATGGCCTCTTCGCTTTCTCAAGTGGCACCTTCGGTTCCGTGGTGCTCCCATACAATCTTGACCATCGGGATCGTCTTATTCTGCAACACACAATCTTTTCTGTCCTCGATCCTTACTGGTCTCTCCACGTACGACACCCTGTCGTCCACATCTATCTCCTCATACTTTACAACGTGGGTTGGATCTGGTTCATACTTTCTCAACATTGATACATGGAAAACATTGTGCACTTAGGACAAATTGGGCGATAATACAAGTCGGTAAGCCATATCGCCAATCTTCTCCAGAATTTCAAATGATCTAACAAACCTCGGACTCAGCTTTCTTTTCTTGCCGAATCTGGATAATCCCTTCATAGGCGACACCTTGATAAATACATGATCTCCTACTTAAAACTCTAGGGGTCGTCGTCTCCGATCGGCATAACTTTTCTAGCGACTTTGTGCGGTCCTAAGTCTTTCCCTGATAATCTCAGCTGCCTCGACCGATTGCTGCACTAATTCTGGGCCTGTGATACTCCTTTCACCGACTTCATCCCAGCATACTGGCATTCTGCACGCCCTGCCATACAAGGCCTCAAATGGTGCCATCTAGATGCTCTGCTGGCAGCTATTATTGTAAGCGAATTTCACCAGGTTCAGTTATTCTTCCCATTTGGCCCGGAAGTCCAATACACAGGAACGCAACATATCTTCCAAAGTTTGGATCGTCCTTTCAAACTGGCCATCCGTATGTGGATGATAGGCAGTACTAAACTGTAACTTCGTTTCTAAGGCCGATTGCAAACTTTTCCAAAAGTTGGTTGTAAACCTTAGATTACGGTCCAACGTGATCGATACTGGTACCCTATGTAATCTAATGATCTGACGAACATACAATTCTGTGTACCTTCCTAATTCGAAATCCTGTCGCACTATCAGGAAGTGCGTTGACTTTGTCAGTCGATCCACTATTACCCAAATGGAGTCATGTTCTCGCTGGCTTCTTGGTAATTCCGTTATAAAATCCATCGTGATATGTTCCTATTTCCATTCAGAGATTTCTAACGGTTTCAACAACCCTCCAGGCTTACAGTGCTGGGCCTTCACTTATTGGCACGTCAAGCACTTGGCCACATGCTTGGTCACATCTTTCTTCTGTCCATTCCACCAATAATGTTACCGTAAATTCTAGTACATCTTTGTACTACCTGGGTGGATCTGTAATTACTGCGATGTGCCTTACTTAAAATTTCCTTCTTCAGCTCCAAATAATCAGGCACACGCAATCACCCTCGAAACTTCAAAATTCCATCCTCATTCACTTGGAATTCTGGTTTCCTTGCAGCGGCATCCAATTCAACAATCTTTTGTATTTCTTGGTCCGTAGACTGGAGTACGTTAATCCTTGCCTGGATCTCCGATTCGATTCTCAATGCGGCCATCAAACTAGACATCTGACTCTTCTCAAATTTAAACTCCAAATCTCTGAGTCTTTCCAGTAAGGTCCACCCCTTGACCATCATATGCGCCATACTTGACTTGTGACTTAGCGCATCCGCTACTCTATCCACCTTTCCCGGGTGATACATGATGTCACAGTCGTAATCCTTTAGAAGCTCCATCCATCGGTGCTCCCTCATATTTAATTCCTTTTGGAAAAACAGGTCCTTAAGGCTTTGATGATCTGTATAAATCTGAAGCTTTTCTCCGCACAAATAATGTCTCCAAATCTTAAGGGCAAAGATAATTACTGCCAATTCAAAATCATGTGTCGGATAGTTCATTTTATGCGGCCTTAACTAGCGTGACGCATATATCATTACTTTTCTGTGCTGCATTAGCACACAACCAAGTCTCCTTAACGAAGCATCACTATAAACCTCGAATCCTCCCAGCCCAGACGAAATAGTCAATACCGGAGCAGTCGTCAGCCTATGCTTCAATTCCTGAAAACTTTTCTCACATTTATAGTTCCATTCAAACTTAGATTCCTTCTTCAACAATCGCATCAATGGCACGGCTATCGACGAGAACCCTTCTACAAAACGTTAATAATAACCAGCCAGTCCTAAGAAGCTTCGGATCTCTGTTACTGAGGTCAGTCTTGGCCACTTCATTACTGCCTCAATCTTCGTAGGGTTCACAAAAATTCCATCTCTCGAAATTATATGTCCAAGAAACGCTACTCTACTTAGCCAAAACTCACACTTACTGAATGTGGCGAAGAGTGCATGTTCTCTCAAGGTCCGTAGTAGTCAAATGTACTTCATGCTCCTCAGGGTTCTTCAAATATACCAATATGTCGTCGATGAACACTACGACAAATTTGTCCAAGAACTCCTTGAATACCTTGTTCATTAGGTCCATGAAAGCTGTAGGTGCATTGATTAATCCGAAGGGCATCATTGTAAACTTATAGTGCCCGTACCATGTCCTAAAAGCGGTCTTAGGTATGTCTTCCTTTCATATCCTCAATTGATAGTACCCTATTCGCAAATCAATCTTTGAGAACACTAAAGCTCCTTAAAACTGATTAAACAAATCATCAATCCTTAGCAGTGGGTACTTATTCTTAATCATTACCTGATTCAACTGCCGGTAATCAAAATATAACCTCAATGTCCCATCCTTCTTTCTCACAAACAGGACCGGTGCTCCCCATGGAGACACACTAGGACGAATGAAACCTTTATCCAACAATTCCTGCATCTAAACTTTCAATTCCTTCAATTCTGACAAGGACATCTGATATGGTGCCTTTGAAATTGGTTCTGTGCCTCGGGCCAATTCTATCACAAATTCTATTTCTCACTCTGGTAGCAAACCCGGCAATTCCTGAGGAAAGACCTCGAGAAAATTGCACACTATCGGTATCTCTTCCAACTTAGGTTCTGCCATGGTCGGATCAACCACATTTACCAAATATCCCTCGCATCCTTCATCCAACAACTTAGTTACCTCGAGCAAGGAAATCCAAGGGATCGAGGTTCCATCTCGGTTTCCTTGAAATTCAAATCTAGAATGTCTAGTCGGATTAAACTGGATTATCTTATTGCCACAATCCACTACGGCTTTCTGCTTAGATAGACAATTCATTCCAATTATCACATCAAAATCGAACATGGCCAACACTGCCAAGTCAAACTTTCTTCCTTACCCCCCATCGCTATTTTACAACTAGGACACCCCAATGGCACTAACACTTTATCATTTAATGGGATTGTCACATAAAGCATGGTCTCAAGCAAAACAGGTTCAATTCCAACCAGTCTAACAAACTATTTTGAAATAAACGAATAGGTCGCCCCTGAGTCAAACAGTGCATACGCAGCATGATCACATAAAGAAATCATACCTGTGACCACGCTCGGCGTGTCCTCTGCCTCTCTACGCGCCATTATATAAACTCGTCCTTACGCTGGCGAACTACCCTAATTAGCTGGTGGGGGATTCCCGACTTGATTCCCTATTCGGTTTTGCTGTGACAGCCCTGGGGGTCCTGAAGGGTGCTGTTGGAGACAGCTTCGAATCTGATGCTCCAAACTTCCACATCTAAAACAAGCCCCAAATCGGTTCGGTAGAGGATTCGGCTTCCCAATATTCCTCCTAGAGGGTGGGATGAATCATCTATTTCCCGCCATCAGCTTCTTTCGCAAACGACAGTTGTCCTTGTTCTAAGCAAACCGCGATCCAGATGCGGCTGTCCTGTTTACTTAGTCCCGCTCAAGAGCCTGAGCTTTATCGTATATGTCCTCATAGGTCCTCAAATTTGCCGGTATCAACTAGGTATGAATATCAGGTTTCAATCCTTCTCGGAACCTTCGTGCCTTATCCTCGGGATGCTCTACTATCCTTGGCACAAACTTGGACAATCTAGCAAATTCCGCCTCGTGCTGATCTACAGTCATCTGACCTTGGCGGAGTCACATAAACTCTGCTATCTTCCTTTCCCTGGCACTTTTCGAGAAATATTTTCCATAGAAACTCTCGGTGAACGCTACCCAAGTCTGGGGACACCTTCCAGAAATACTCTATCCCTGGTGACCTTCCACCAATCATTCGCATTTTCCTGCAACTGGTATATAGCCAGGGTTACTTTCTTGATCTCGGTGCACCCCAACACCTCAAATGCCTTTTCTAGTTCCTCTACCCATCTTGGTGTAGTCTCGGGGTCACATTTTCCAATAAACTTATATGGCTTTAACTTTAAAAACTGTTCTACCAGCTGATGCATTTGCCTTTTCCTAGCTGCATGAGCCTGCCCAATATTAGCCTGATTCCCATTCACAGCAGCAGCTGCTACAGCCTCAGCAACCTGGGCAATGGTGGCATCCCTTTCCTAAGCCTGCCTACCCATAATGTTTCTTATCTCGTGCAGAGTCTGAATGACATCCTCCATCCTAGGGTCTCTGGCCTCTTGGCCTCCTACACTCGATTGCCCCTAGGGTTCCTTTCCTCGATGCCTCATTGGTACTGATCTCACTACCCGCCTGCCTGCTATAATTCCACTAGGAATTAGAGACCTAAACCAAACTAAACCGTTCTAAGGTCCTAGGTAGGTAGCTAGTACAATAGCAATCAATCACTCAGCATGCAGCTAAACGCCAACAACACAGGACCTCAAACAAGGAGGTACACATACTTACCTCAAGTCCTGCCACACCTGCATTTTACGGGTCGACTCATACAGTCAATTAATCAAAACACAGACAGTCAAGAGGCATACTTAGCACACGAGGTTATCCTACTGGTTACCTAGGGTCATTGCTCCTTATCACTCCAGGGTTCGACCTGATTAGGTCGAGCTAATCTTGCTTTGATACCAAATCAAACGGGGATGTCACGCTCCATACTCCACGAAGCGTGAGCATCCCATCCTAAGTCGAATTTGGTGCGACGTCCTAGGATGCGTTGTCGACCCAACGCCCAACATGCAGAACATTGCATATGCGGAAGCAATGTATATAAATATATACACCCATACAATAAATACTATAACCATGGGTAGCACAACAATGGAAATCAATATGAGTAAAACATATACATTTCATTACTATTAAAATATATACAATATCCATTTACAGGGAGTACAACAACGAACTCAAAAACTAGTTAACTGCCACTCAAGTCAAAAAGGATCAGTGGCCAGAGGTCAGGGATACTAGACTTAGAGGGGGCTCTAATAAAAAAGGTACAACCCGATCTATCTAAAATTGGGACAAACCTAGAGGACCCAGTCCGAGTCAGAATCAGAAGACTTAGAGGATGAAGAGCTATCAGGCTACTCCTCCTCAGAATCTAATGAGTCCAACTTGGACTCAGCCTCTATGCCTTCCTCATCTGCGTCCATTAGCTCTATTACGTCCTCCAGCTCCATGTCCTGCTCCATGGGTTTTGGTTCTTTCTCTGCTTCCATTGGCTCCAGATCATCTGCCTCCTAGATAACAGGTTCAACTCCAGCACTCGAACTCTCATCTGACAAGGCCTTGGGGCTAACTACGTCTCCATCAAGACACTGTGGGTCTACCTCACCATGCCCGTTAACCGGGACATCAAAAGTACAAAGAAGTCCATGCTCTCCAAATTGATCCCTAAAACACCATGCAACGTATTCGTGGTGCTGGGGTACGCCTCTCCCACATCAACTAGTATTACAGTACGATACCTAATGTACACATTCCCATTCCATAAAGGGTGCTTGGTCGACGTATGCCCTAGCTGGCATGGAATCCCAAAACGCATTGGAGCATTTGGCATTCTTAGGTCCAGGGGTTTGAAAAGTTTGGGTTTATACAACAATGAAACGAATCTCAGCGAGTAAAAACCCCTAAACCTAAACTAGACTAACATGCACCTCCTGATAGGCAAGCAATTACACACAACAACAATATTTGCCAACCAGTTGACCTAGGCCCTTGGGCCTAGATCGAGCATACAACTGACCTTGCAGGTTAGGCATTTTACAATAATATTCACGGTACATACGCGACACACTGGTCATACGTACACCATATGCATGCTCATGCTCAATAGTGCCTACCTCACATATGAATCATCGAATATGCACAATGGCCAACATACCCCGACACACATTTGCCATCGAATACGCACAATGGCCAACATACCCCGGCACACATTTGCTGTACTCATGATTTGGCTCAAATGATACACTCCGGCACACGGCTCATTTTGCAATTATAAACCAACCCGTAGGCAACAACCTATAGGTCAACAACATTTCACGGCCGTGCCAAAGCGCATTTGGCCCGGTCTCTCTAGCCTGCGTAAATGCATTAGGCGCAACACCCTCTCCTTACCAACCAAAACCCGCATAAAACATATCAGGTTGACTGTCTTCCAGGCGAACCGGGCATCGTCCCGCGTAAATGCATCAAGACGGCATTGACCCCGCGTCGAAATGCATCAGGCCTTAAGTGATCACACATTCACCCGGCCAGTTTTATCCGAGCCCCGCGTAAATGCATAAGGGCATTTTAAGTGATCATATGCTCATGTCAAGCGCACGCACACACTCGCATGATTTTTCATCTCATGCCCACTGTTGGCACACAAAATGTTCGGCCATGCAATTTCTGTACTCGAGCATATGATGCAATTCACATGAGCATATAATTCCCACATTGGCACATCAATGGATCATTAATTCATATATGCATATAATTCCACATAGCCCGATACATAATTCACACTCTTGGGCATTATAATTCGCACCAAATCAATGGCCAATCGCACACCGCATTAATCGGTCACACAACCACGCGGCATGGCATCATATAAATAAGCACAAAAAGGCATCAACCAATCACTAATTAGTCAATCATAGCACCATAGGGATTTCACATATATAAACCCTAAACAATCCGAACCTAGGCTAAATTAAACCGAGTGGGGCAGCCACTATACATGTCCGACCAGACGACAAAATCACCATTAAAAACTTCCTTAGGCTCCCCAAATTATCACCAAACCAGCCAATTACTCTCAGTCTAATAACTAAGTCCTAAACCACCTAATTAATCCCTAAAGACTACCTAAACCCATATAGAAACGCACAATTGTCCTAATTAGGGTTTAGAGGGTAATACTCACTTAATCCTAAGCTCCAAACAAAGCTAATCGGCGGGGAACGAGTGCCCAATCACCAGCGAGCGGCGAAATTAGCGGCGGCGTCTCGGTGTGCTCACGGCGGCGCTTGATCGGAGGGCGGCGGCTACAGCGATTCAGGGCGGTAACGGGGTTGGTCGGCGGTGGTTCACAGTGAGGGAAGGGTAAAGGTGGTGGTCGGATGGTGGTGGTGCGGTTGGACGGTGAGGCGGCAGCCGGTTTGGTGCTCCTGCGGTCCGGCAGTTTTCCTTACGCCAATGGGCCACAGCTTGGGCAAGTCCGGCTATCCTCGGCCGAACGGAAGAGAGAGAGAGAGAGAGAGAGAGAGAGAGAGAGAGTGGGACGAGATAGGAATGGTGGTCGGGTGGTGGTGAGGAGCGGCGGTGCTTGGCTCCGGCGGTGGCGCTCACATATGGAAGGAAGAGAGGGAGAGAGGGCTAGCAGGTGGAGAGGGAGAGAGGAAGGAGAGAGAAAATAACTTGGTTTGGTGGAGAAGAAATCATCATGAGAGAGAGACAAGGGCATTTAATAGTTTTGACCAATTTTCCAAAATTCCAAAATTGTTCTTGTATACTTGGTCTTCATTTATTCTTATCCAAAAAGTTGGGGGCAAATTGGTCCAAGGAAAATTGAATTATTGGGTTGAAGATTATCCTTAATTAATCCTTAAATTAATCTCCAAAATTATCCAAAATTCGAAATACCCCAAAATAGCTTAGGGGCAAAATGGTCATTTTTCGATTTCGGGCCGAATTTCCATTTTTCGATCGTACTAATCCCAAATATATGTGGCCACACTAAATTGACGTCTTCCTCGCAAAATAGTCGCACACGACCCCGAAATGCGACGTCCAAGTCTGGATTCAATTCCATGATCAAAATTGCTCAGTTTAAAATTTTAGGGTCTCCCACTAACGGGCAGCTCTTACTAACGGGCAGTTATTTAGGGGTTACACGTATCGATCTAGGGTTACTCGAGTCATGATGGTCTTGATTACTAGGAGAACGTGAGGAATTATCGCTAGTTCTGGAGGTCGCGATTGTTCGGTTTAAGTTCAGGATTTGTTCGCCACACGTAATCTCAGTCGTGCGAAATCACCCGCGATTCGATCATACGTTCTTGGCCAAACTGAATCCGTCACCCTCCTAAAATTGGCCCACATTGGCCTAAAATATTTTCTCGTCATTTTTCGGAATCGGTGCCCGAATCGGGATTGGGTCTCTGGTCCACGTACCGTTTCCTAATTAGTCATTCCTTTCCAGTTAGTATCCCCAGAGAGCTCAATTTCGGGCAAAGCTTACTAAAATTAAATAAGGAATAATATCAATTTTATTGATCTTGGAAATGAGTCGAAATTCAGAATGTTACACAAAGCTTCTTCTTCAAGCTTCATTTTTTAAGGTTTATCATGACATGCATTAATGAATGAAGACTTTGAGGCCCTCTTCATCATGGCTTGCATTAATTTGTTGGACTTTAGAGGCACCACCATCATGACATGCATTAATGGCCATAAGACTTTAGAGGTATTTTATCATGTTATTTTGTCCATTGTCCATTAATGCAAAGATTTTCAAGATCAATTTATTAATGGCATTTTATGATGATATTTTGGCTCTTATTCATTAATACCGAGATTTTCACGATTATTTCATTAATGGCTTAGATTCTCAAGATCATTTTATCATGACTTTTGACTCATATTCATTAATGGCTAAAATTTTAAGAAGATTTGGTAATGATGACCAAATCTAGCCATTAATGAAGGAAGATTTTGTAATGATGCTATTTTATCTCTTCTTTGCTTGAGCTACTATAAATAGAGGCAGCTTTCCCCTTTCTCTCACGCCATTCTCACGTATCTCTCTCCATTTTCACACATACCACCAACCTTCTCTCTTACTTCTTTGCTTCTTGTTCACATTGAGAAAGAGAGAAAGAGAGAGAGAGCTCATCAACTAGCTTGTGTCTCTTCTTCTTGTTCGGCAAACTAGAGAGCTCAAAGCCAAGACGCCATCTTCCACGTGTTCAAGCCTCATGCCAAGATCCGTTTACTCACGTGTTCAAGCTTGAGAACCGCTGAGACTCCCGTGTTTCTTTCTTATTCTAGTTTTATTTTATAGAGTAAGTGAATTCCCTAATACTAGGAAAGGATGTTAAGATGCATTGTGACGTGGATTGCTTGGACCGTTTATCGGTTGTTTGGTTGGTCGTAGTTGGTTCCTTCCCTTGATTTGACCATATTTCATGTTTGATATTGTTTTAAGATAGAACTGAGCCTTAGTTGGTAAAGTATACATGATGTGGCCATGTGTGATGGATGTTCTTTTGTTTGAACTCTACTATTGATCTACCATCGATGTGGGTGCGGTAAGGGCCAACTTATATTAACGGCAATCGATATATCCTCAATTAATATTAGTGTTTTCACTTGCTGAGTCTCCCCATTCATCCTCCGTTGTTTCCCCTTTTCAGGTCCGTTAGCTGGCATCTCCCTCAGCCCGTGTTGGTAATCCTGTGGAGTAGAGAGCCTAAGTGCTCATCGTGATAGATGTCAAAGAAAACTGTACCTATCACCAAATCACGATGCTTGCGATGTTCGATGAGGGCCTAACGGATTTAGTGACTCATCCGTACGTGGCGTGATATCGCTATGCGAACGGAGAATGGGTTAGATCCCGATGTAGATTCAACAGTGCTTTGGCGGTGTGGGCAGGTTGGCTCCGGAATAAAGCTACGGGTGAGATGTGAGATAGCCAGGGGGATGGGACTGGAGTGAAGGTGAAGAAGCGAGGGGCAAGAAGCCGTAGTGGGTATAAGACAACCCAAGCCGAATTTGCTATTCATAGTGTGTGTGAAATATCTGTTATTTGCCATGGCCCGAAGGGCTTGTTAAAATATGTTTGCATGCCCTGTAAACATAAGATTTGCTCATGATGCTATTTGTCTTAATCCCGCTGTTGTTCTTAATGTGATTGTCCCGAAATTATGCTTCCGCTTGTGTTTAAAGAAAGATAACAATGAATGGCACATCACAAAGTAAGCCTTAGGTTATGGTCTTGGCCTTGGCATGATCGAGGTGAGGTAAAGGTGTTACAATATGTGTCAATAGCCAAGTCATCAACAACATCACAATCAAGTATAGGTACACTATACCTAGACTTGATGATATACGTGATAAATTGCATGGATTTACTACGTTTTCAAAAATCGATCTAAGGAGTGGCTACCATGAGATCCACATGATAGGAAGTGGTGAGTGGAAAATGGCCTTAAAAACTAAAGAAGGTCTCTATGAATGACTTGTTATGCCTTTCAGTTTGTCAAATGCTCTCAGCACCTTCGTGAGACTCATGAATGAGGTTCTTCATTCTTTTATTGATCGATTTGTTGTTGTTTATTTTGACGACATTCTTGTTTATAGTAGGAACAAAGAGGAGCATATATCTCACTAAAGACAAGTCTTTAAGGTCTTAAGAAATTAGAAGCTCTATGCTAAATGGAGAAATGCCTCTTCTTCTCTTCAAGCATTGTATTCCTTGGGTATGTGGTTTCAAAAGATGAGATCTCTATCAATCATCCAAGGTGGAGGTGATGAAGACGTGGCTGATTCCAAAGTCTATCTCCAATGTTAAGAGCTTTCGTGGCCTTGCTTCTTTCTATCGTCATTTGTGAAGAACTTAAGTACTATCATGGCTCATATCACTAAATATATGAAGAAGAAATCTTTCGAGTGGACAACGACTGCTCACAATGCAATTGAAGTAATCAAATAGAAATTTTGTGAGTCCGATGTTTTTGCCCTTCTTGATTTTGATAAGGTATTTGAAGTTGAATGTGATGTAAGTGGAGTTAACATTGGAACTGCTCTTGTCCAAGCCCAGAAGCCTTTGGCATATTTTATTGAGAAGTTGATGAAAGAATTATTCAACTTATTACAAGGAGTTTTACGCTATTGTGAGAGCTCTTGATCTTCATTCTGATCATAAGGCTCTCAAGTTTATTAGCGGCCAACACAAGCTCAATTCGAGGCATGCCAAATGAGTAGAATTTCTTCAATCCTTTTATTTTGTCTCGAAATATAAACCGTTCCACACTGCCGTTGTAGCAAATGCCTTGTTGAGGAGATACGCAAAGCTTGCTTTGTACTCTAGGATTTTTAGTTTCCAATCGATGAAAAAACTATATTATGAAGATCCGAAGTTCTCTTCCACCACTGACAACTATAAGCATGGAATTCAGGGTACTTATATGATCTAGGATGGATTTCTTTTTAAAGGAAATCAATTATATGTGCCAAAGAGTTTTTTTAGAGAGTTATTGATCTGCGAAGCACATGATGGGGGATTGGCTGGCCACTTTAGTAGTAATGAAACTCTTGAGATTCTTCAAGAGCATTTTTATTGGACAAAGATGAATGAAGACGTGCATGCTATTATTTCGAGGTATGCAACTTGTGAAAGAGCATTTCGTGGTCATTGATTAATTTTCTAAAATGACTCATTTCATACCATGTCACAAGACGAATGATACATCTCACATGGCTGAGCTATATTTCAAGGAGATCATTTGACTTCATGGAATACTTAAAATCATAGTGTTGGATTCCAAGTTCTTGAGTTATTTTTGGAAGATAGTATGGAGAATGTTTGGTACCAGACTACTATTCAGTATCACTTATCATCCCCAAATAGGTGGCCAAATGAAGGTAACCAAATGCATCCTCACTGCTCTCCTTCGATGTATGGTGAGTAAATCTTTGAAAGATTGAAATTTGAAACTTTTACTCATTGAATTTGCCTACAATCGATCTCCAAGTTACACTATTGATTGATTATCTTTTGAAGTTGTGTATGGAATTAATCCACTCACGCCAATTGATTTGATTCATCTTACATTCAACTCACAAGTAAACTTTAACGGCAATGAAAGAGGTCAATCAATGAAAAAACTTCACGAGCATATTTGATCCAAAATCGAGAAAGCTAACAAGTCTTACAAAAAGAAAAACAAACGAGCATAGAAAGAGTGCTCATTTCAACCATATGATCTTGTGTCACACCCCGTACCCCATTGGAACGCAACATCCCCTCATGGTCGATTATGGTGCAACGCTCCCAGGAAGCGATGCCGACCCAATGCCCAACTCAAAGATCAAACACATACAGAAGCACGTATATAAATATATATACACCCGTACAATAAAACACATGAGACCAAGGTAGCACAACCATCAAACAACACATTTTAAAACATATATATATTGGTATTGACAAAGAAAACTTTTTACAATGTTTGTCTATACAGAGATAATGGAAAGCACACACACTAGCAGCTATTACTCGATCAAAAGGGGTCAGTAGCAAAGTTTACAAGACAGGGTCAAGGCGGGCTTCAATCAAAAAGGTACGATCCGCTCTATCTAAGACTAATGGCAACCTAAGGAGTCTAGTCCGGATCAGACTCAAATGATCCACTTGACGAAGTACCCTGAGATTCGGACTCCTCAGAATCCATGTCCTCTGCTCTTATCTCTTGATCGGATCCCAACTCTGCAACCTCTCCGTCCTGTTCCCGATCGACCTCCGTGGCTACTAGCTCTTCCTCTTCGTGATGGTCCAAGTGTTCCGGGTCAACGTATAGCACTTTGGGCTCCTCAGCTTCCTCAACCATGGCTGCAGGTCCGTCCACGGTCTCATCCTGACCACTCCAATTAGGCAGAGTTGGAGGATCAGAAATCTCACCACTTGCCATTTGCGGGATCATGACATCATTCACATCTACGGGGACATCAAAGGTTTTAAGCGGGGGTCCGATTACTCCGTCAGTCCTCTGTAACACCACGCCACGTAATCTTAGGTATGGTAATAGTCCTCTTCCACATTCACAAACAAAATAGAGTAGTATCTCACATATGCTGCTCCATCTCCACAAGGATGTACACTCGATGACCGCTGAATATGATGTGGTATCCCAAAAAGAGGCACTCTCCTCAGCATCCTACGGCTAGGGGTCTAAAATGTGGGTTGATACAACCGTGAGACGAATCTCAGCGAGTATAACCCCCTAAATCTAGGTTAGGCTAACATGCAATCTCTTGGCCGACAGACAAAATAAGACACAATCAATGATCTAGGCCCGAGGGCCCAGACTATTCATCATGCTGATCCTGCAAGTTAGGCATTTTATATCACCACGATAATCACGGCACAAGTGCATTCATACTCAATCATACATGCACCATACGCATGCTCATACTCATTAGTGTCTGCCTCGTACTCAATCACCGGTACACACATTAGCCACATACACCGGCACACAATTGCCATGCACAGGATTCAGTTCACACGATGCACGCTGGCACAATGCTTATTTTTAGACATTATTAATCGACCCATAGGCCACGACCTGAAGGCCAACAACACTTCACGGCCTACGCCAAGGCGCTCATGGTCCGGTGTCTCTAGCCCGCGTAAAATGCATCAAGCGCAACGCCGATCTCCTCACGAACTAGAGCCCACGTAAAACGCATCAGGTTGGTTGTCTTTTGGACGAACCGGGCATTGTCCTACGTAAAACGCCTCAGGACGGCATGACCAGAAGGCCACGACCCGAAGTCCTTAAATGATCACATGGCACACTGTCAATTTTATCTGAGCCCCCACATAATGCATTTGGGCATAATTTAATCAGGTAATCACATACACATGGTAGGCACGCATTCTCGCACAATTCATCACACGTCTCATTCTCGGCATTCACAATGCGTGACCATACGATGCAGTATAATGCACCATAAGCAACAACCAGTTTAGGTACCCAGTCAAATTCATGCCATCAATTGACCAATCACACTCCGCATTTGTTGGCCACTCAATCACACGACATGGCATTGTACAATTTCCCACAATTGGGCACCACAATCAACCAGTCATTCAGTTCGAGCACACCCGGCAGTCCAATCACATAATCACCAATTAATTCGAATTAGCCCAATAATTATCTCTAATAATCCCACTAAATTCCTTGGATTTATTCCACCAATTGGTCCTCAATCCAGTACGACTTATATATCGATACTACATAAGCCAATCCAGAATACATTGATAATATCTAAGCCAATCCAGAAAAAAGCACTATCAGTCCTAATCTGGGTTTAGGAAATATACTCACTTAATTTTTAGACCACATCAACGGGGAACGGCGGCCGATCACTGATGAATAGTGAAACCGACGGCGGAATTCCCGGAATGCATACTATTCACGGCGATACTGTTCACGGCAGTATGGACCTGTACGGACGGGCAGGGACGATGGCCGGCGAGACGACAGTGATGGCCGTGGCGGCATGTACGGACTGATACAGTACCCGACCGTACAGACACTATACGGACGAGCACGGTAGGTGTCATACAGCGTGGCTGGATGGCTGGGTGGCGACGGAATGGCGATCCGAGCTCCAGCGAAGCTCCGGCGGCCTTATTTGCCGGACGAAAAAGAGGGAGAAAAAGAGAAAAAGAGAGGGAAAAAGGGGTTGGGTGTAGCTAAGGCTGAGGCTAGGGACCGAAGTGGTTGACGATGAGGTGCGGTGGCTGGTGGCGACGCTCCGATGGCCGGCGGTAAGCTCCGGCCAAGCCAAACTAAGAGAGAAAAAGAGAGAAAATGGGGGAGAAGCTGCTGGTCTGGTGGTTCTGCCGAAGGGGAGCTAGGAGGAGAGAGAAAGCAGTCCAAGTTGGTCAAATATAATAGCCCACAAGTGTCACGTGTCGCCGATCCGCGCGATTTGACCAAAACCCCCCTAATCTAACGGTTCTAATCCATCCCTATCCAAAAAGTGAAGGGTAAAATAGTCAATAGGGCCAATAATGCAGCTGATAACCTCTGGTAATAATCATAAAATTTTTCCAAAAAAATTCGAACCAAAAATTAGCCTAGAGGTAAAATCATCATTTTTCCGGTCCCGGGGTGAAATTCCAATTTTCAACATTCGTGTTCCATATGTGCGTGACCAACATAATGTGATGCCGGAATCGCAAAATTCACTTTCTAAGCTCTCGAAAATCGACTGTGAAGTTCTGGGAATAAAATAATATTATTTTTTCAATTTTTGTCGAAATTCCAATTTTTTTCCAAAACAACTCCCGGTATATGTGGCCACCCAAAAATGATGTCGGCCTCGAAAAATAAACTCAAACGGCCTCAATATCCAACACCCGGGCCCACAGGGGCAAAATCGTAATTTTTCACCCTCGAACCTAAATTTCAATTTTTACTTGTACTGACTCCAAATGTGTGTGGCCAGCATGATATGACGTCAGATTCCCAAAAATAGTCTCTTAAGCCTTTGAAAATCGACATCGAAATCCGAGCTCAATTCCGTGAACAAAACCCACTAAACTCTCAATTTCAAGGTTTCTCACTAATAGGCCGCAGTTTAGAGATTACGCGTATCGACTTGGGGCTACTTGTATCATAATGGTCTCGATCATTGAGAGAATGAGAAATTATCACTAGTCCCAGAGGCCACAATTGTTCGGTTTAAGTTCAGGACTGATTGACCACGTGCACTTTTCGGTCATGCAGTTTAGAGAATGAGAAATTACACGTATTTCACTAAACTCTCAATTTCAAGGTCTCTCACTAACGGGCCGCAGTTTAGAGATTACGCGTATCGACTTGGGGCTACTTGTATCGTAATGGTCTCGATCATTGAGAGAATGAGAAATTATCACTAGTCCCAAAGGCCACGATTATTCGATTTAGGTTCAGGACTGATTGGCCACGTGTACTTTTCGATCATGCAGAATCACCTGCTATCCGAGTGTACAACGTTGGCTTTGGCCAAACCAAATCCGTTACCTTTCCTAAGATCGGCTCACATCGATTCAAAATATTCCCTCAGCATCTCTCGCGATCGGTGTCCGTTTCACAATAGGGTCCCCGGTCCACGTACCGTTTTCTAGCTAGTCATACCCCATTGGTTAGTATCCCGAGAGTGATCAGCTCTGGGCGAGACTTACTAAAATAAAATGCAAATTAATATCAGTTTTATTGATCTCGGAATTACATCGAAATTTGGGCTGTTACAATTCTTCCCCCCTCATAAAAATTTCGTCCTCGAAATTTGCAATCTATCCTTATCTATTCAAATAACTAGGGATGCTGACGTCTCATAGCTTATTCATTTTCCCACGTGGCACCCTTCGTTCCGTGGTGATCCCAGACGACTTTGACCATCGGGATCGTCTTGTTCCTCTACACACGCTTTTTTCTATCCTCAATCCGAACCGGTCTTTCTACGTATAACACTCTATCTTCCACGTCTATTTCCTCATACCTTAGAACATGGGTTGGATCTAGTTCATACTTCCTCAACATTGACACGTGGAATACATTGTGTACCTGGGACAGATTAGGCGGCAATGCCAACCGATAGGCCGTAACGCCAATCTTCTCTAGTATCTCAAACGGACCGACATACCTCGGGCTAAGTTTTCCTTTCTTGCCGAATCGGGATAATCCCTTCATAGGTGATACTTTGAGAAATACATGATCTCCAACTTAGAATTCCAAAGGTCGTCATCTCCGATCGGCATAACTTTTCTGTCGACTTTGTGTTGTCTTCAGCCTTTCTAGAATAATTTTGATAGCCTCCTTAGTTTGCTGAACTAACTTTGGGCCTGTAATACTTCTTTCACCAACTTTGTCCCAACACAATGGCGTCCTACATGCCCTGCCATACAAAGCTTCAAACGGAGCCATCTGGATACTCTGTTGGTAATTGTTGTTGTAAGCAAATTCTACCAAATGCAACTGTTCTTCCCACTTGCCTTGAAAATCCAATACACAAGCTCTCAATATGTCCTCTAAAGTCTGAATCGTCCTTTCGGATTAGCCATCCGTTTAGGATTGATAAGTCGTACTAAACTGTAACTTTGTTCCCATGGCGATTTGCAGACTCTTCCAAAAGTTGGTTGTAAATCTCGGATCACAATCTGAAGTAATCGTCACTGGTACACCATGAAGCCTGACGATTTGTTGCACATACAGTTCAGCATACCTTTCCAACTTGAAGTCCTTTTGCACTGCCAGAAAGTGCGCTGATTTAGTCAGTCTATCCACTATTACCCAAATTGAATCATGTCCTCTTTAGCTTCTTGGCAATCCCGTCACGAAATCCATTGTGATATGTTCCTGTTTCCATTCAGGGATTTCTAATGGTCGCAATAGTCTTTCGGGCTTACAATGCTATGCCTTCATTTGTTGGCACGTCAAACACTTGGCTACATGCTATCAACATTCATTCCATTCCACCAAAAGTGCTGTTGAAGGTTCTGGTACATCTTAGTACTGCCCGGGTGAATGCTATACTTACTGCGGTGAGCTTCACTTAGAATTTCTTCTTTGAGCTCCAAATCATCGGGTACGCATAGTCGCCCACAAAACTTCAAAATCCCTTCCTCGAACACTTGGAAATCTAACTTCCTCTTGGCGACATCCATCCCCATTATCTTCTGAATCTTTGGGTTCGTAGACTGCAATTCTCGAATCTTAGTTTGAATCTTCGGTTCTATTCTTAAAGCAATGAGTAAGTTCGATACGTGGCTCACTTCAAACTTGAACTTCGAATATCTGAGCCTCTCTAGCAAGGTCCATTCCTTGACCATCATATGTGCCATACTTGATTTACGACTCAGTGCATTAGTGACTTGATTTACTTTCCCAGGGTGATACATAATATTGCAGTTGTAATCCTTCAGTAGTTCCATCCATCGGTGCTACCTCATGTTCAATTCCTTCTACGAAAACAAATACTTGAGGCTCTGATGATCTGTGAAGATCTTAAATTTTTCTCCATACAGGTAGTGCCTCCAGATCTTGAGCGCGAATACAATTGCAGCCAATTCCAAGTCATGCGTCGGATAATTTAGCTCATGCGGCATCAACTGACGTGACGCATACGCTACTACATTTCCATGCTGCATTAACATACACCCAAGTCCTCTTAATGACGCATCACTATGCACTTCAAAACCCCCTAGTCCGAATGGGATAGTCAACACTGGGGCGGTTGTTAGTCTACGCTTCAGTTCTTGAAAACTCTTCTCGCATTTGTCATCCCATTCGAACTTAGCTTCCTTATTTAATAACCGTGTCATCGGCATGGCTATTGACGAGAATCCTTCCACGAAACGTCGATAATAGCCAGCTAAACCTAGAAAACTTCGGATTTCTATCACGGTAATCGGTCTAGGCCACTTAAGTACTGCCTCAATCTTCGTTGGATCCACTGAAATCCCATCTCCCGAAATTATATGACCAAGAAATGCTACTCTGTTTAGCCAAAACTCGCACTTACTAAACTTAGCGTAAAGTGCGTGTTCTCTTAGCGTTCGTAGTACCTCTGCTAAATGCATTTTGTGCTCTTCTGGGATCTTTGAATATACCAGGATATCATCAATAAACATTATCACAAACTGATCTAAAAATTCCTTGAACACCCTATTCATCATATCCATAAATGCAGCTGGGGCATTCGTCAACCCGAAGGGCATTAATGTAAATTCATAGTGCCCATATCTTGTCTGAAAAGCAGTCTTGGGTATATCTTCCTTCCGAATCCTCAATCGATGATATCCAGTCCGTAGATCTATCTTGGAAAATACAGACGCTCCTTGCAGCTGATCAAATAAGTTATCGATCCTCGACAATGGATACTTATTTTTCACCGTCACTTGATTCAATTGCCGATAATTTATACACAACCTCAAGGTTCCGTCTTTCTTCCTCACGAACAGGGCTGGTGCTCCCCATGGGGATGCACTAGGGCGGATAAAACCTTTGTCCAGGAATTCTTGCATCTGAACCCTCAACTCCTTGAACTCCGCCAAGGACATCTTATATGGCGCCTTCGAAATGGGTTCTGTTCCCGAGGCTAATTCAATCACGAATTCCACTTCCCACTCGGGTGGCAATCTTGGCAGCTCTTGAGGAAAAACCTCAGGAAAATTGCACACCACAAGTATTTCTTCCAGACTGGGTCCCTCAATCGTCGGATCAACCACATTCACCAAATACCTTTCGCAACCATTATCCATTAACTTGGTCGCCTCGAGGGAAGCAATCCAAGGGATCGAGATTCCTCCTTGATTGCCTTGAAATTCATATTTAGGACGTCCAACCGGATTAAATTAGATTGTCCTACTACCACAATCCATCAAGGCCTTCTACTTTACTAGCCAATTCATTCCTATTATGACATCAAAATCGAACATGGCCAACACTGCCAAGTTGATATTCTCCTTGATTCCACCAATCACGATTTTACAGCCAGGACATCCAAAAGAAACTAACATTCTATCATTCAATGGCGTCGATACCCACAACATAGTTTCAAGCATAACTGGTTCCATACCAACTAATCGAACAAACTACTCCGAAATAAACGAATGGGTTGCCCCCGAATCAAATAATGCATATGCATCATGATCACAGAGAGAAATCGTACCTGTGACCACGCCAGGCGCTACCTCTGCTTCTTTGTGCGCTATTGCATACACCCGTCCTTATACTGGCGAACTCCCTTGATTAGCCGACGAAGATTCCCAGCTTGATTCCAATTTGATTTCCGGTTCGGGGTTGTTGTGCAAGCCTCAGTGGTCCAGTGGGGCGCTGTTGGGGACAGTTGCTGATTTGGTGCTCCAAACTTCTACACCTAAAGCAAGCCCTAAAATGTCTCGGCTGCGAGTTCGACTTCCTGATGTTCTTTCTAGCCGGCGGAGCAAAACGTCTATTTCCTACCATGGCTGCTTCCCAAAACGCCGATTATCCCTGTTCTGAGTAAACCGTGAACCAGATACGGCCGCTCTCTCTTGTTGATCTCGCTCCATGATCTAAGCTCGCCTATACATTTCCCCATATTCCTTAATGTCATGTGAAAAAATTTGACTTTGCAGATCCGGTTTCAGTCCATCCCGAAATTTTTGGACCCTATCCCGCGGATTTTCCACCATCATTGGCACAAACCTTGCCAACCTTGCAAACATATTGATCAACCGTCATCTGGCCCTGTTGCAATCTCATAAATTCCATCAATTTCTTCTTCTGCGCATTCTCTGAGAAATATTTCTTATAAAAGCTCTCAACAAAAACCGCCTAGGTCGAGGCTGTTCCCTTTGGAAATACCCTACCTTTTGTGGCTTTCTACCAATCATTTGCACCTTCTTGCAACTAGTACACAGCTAACGCTACTTTCTTTTCATCGGTGCACCCCAGCACCTTAAAAATCTTTTCCAATTCTTCTACCCATCGTGGTGCAATCTCGGGGTCACCTCGACCATGGAACTTAGGCGGCTTCAACTTAACAAACTATTCCAGTAACTGAGGCATCTGTCTAACTCCTACAGATTACGCTGGCCCTTGTTGAGTGGGATTTCCATCGAGAGTAGCAGCTGTTGCAGCCTCAACAGCCTGGGCATTCACGTTATCTCGCTCTTGAGCTTGCCTATCCAATACATTTTCAATCCTTTCTAACACTCGCACGACTCCTTCCATACGTGAATCTTCTACAGGTCTAGCATCAACTCTAGGATTTACCGCAACTCCAATGTTAACCCCAGGGTTTTCCATCGCTCCAACACCCCTCTCGAGGTCCTCTACAGCTCTGGCTTGAGCACGACCTCCGCCTCGTGATCCTCTTCCGATGCCCCCTCCGTGGGACTCTTCCTGAACCCCTTCCTTCACTGCTCATTCTCGCAACTCATCTATACCCCTACCTGTTATAATTCCACCAAGGAATTAAAGACTTAAACTAATCTATCCCGGTCTAAGTCCTAGGCAGGTATTAAATAACAATCAACAATCAGCATGCGGCCTAACAATTATCCAACACATCACTCAAGGGATTTGCGTACTCACCTCGGGTCTTGCCGCACCTGCACTGTAAGGGTCACACTAAACAATCCAAACACAATCAATGCACAATGGCCAGGAGATGCATGTAGCACACGAGGTCACCCTATTGGCTACCCATGGTCTCATCGCTCCTTATCACTCTAGGTATCGACAAAATGGAATCAAGCTGACCTTGCTCTGATACCAATTCAAGAGGGGATGTCATGCCCTGTACCCCACTGGAACGCAACATCCCGTCACGGTTGATTATGGTGCAACGCTCCTAGGAAGCGATGCCGACCCAACGCCCAACTTAGAGATCAAACATATACGGAAGCACGTATATAAATATATATACACCTGTACAATAAAATACATGAGACCAAGGTAGCACAACCATCAAACAACACATTTTAAAACATATATATATTGGTATTGACAATGAAAACTTTTTACAATGTTCGTCTATACAGAGATAGTGGAAAACACACACACTAGCGGCTACTACTTGGTCAAAAGGGGTTAGTGGCAAGGTTTACTAGACAGGGTTAAGGCGGGCTTCAGTCAAAAAGGTACGACCCGCTCTATCTAAGACTAATGGCAACCTAACGAGTCCAGTCTGGATTGGATTCAGATGATCCACTTGACGAGTACCCTAAGATTCGGACTCCTCAGAATCCATGTCCTTTGCTCCTATCTCTTGATTGGATCCCAACTCTGCAACCTCTTCGTCCTGCTCCCGATCGACCTCCATGGCTACTAGCTCTTCCTCTTCGTGATGGTCCAAGTGTTCCGGGTTAGCGTATAGCACTTCAGGCTCCTCAGCTTCCTCGACCATGGCTGCAGGTCCGTCCACGGTCTCGCCCTAACTACTCCAATCAGGCGGAGTTGGAGGATCAGAAATCTCACTACTTGCCATTTACGGGGTCATGACATCATTCACATATACCAGGACATCAAAGGTTCTAAGCGGGGGTCCAATTACTCTGTCAGCTCCTCTGTAACACCACGCCACGTAATCTTGGGTATGGTAATAGTCCTCTCCCACATTCACAAACAAAACAGAGTAGTACCTCACATATGCTGCTCCGTCTCCATAAGGATGTGCACTCGATGACCGTTGAATATGACGCGTTATCCCAAAAAGAGGCGCTCTCCTCAGCATCCTACGGCTGGGGGTTTGAAATGTGGGTTGATACAACTGTGAGACGAATCTCAGCGAGTATAATCCCCTAAACCTAGGTTAGGCTAACATGCAATCTCTTGGCCGACAAACAAAATAATACACAATCAATGATCTAGGCCCGAGGGCCCAGACCGTTCACCACGCTGATCCTGCAGGTTAGGCATTTTATATCACTACGATAATCACGGCACAGGCACAGTCATACACAATCATACGTGCGTCATACGTATGCTCATGCTCATTAGTGTCTGCCTCGTATTCAATCATCAGTACACACATTAGCCATATACACCTGCACACAATTGCCATGCTTAGGATTCAGTTCACATGATGCACGTTGGCACAATGCTCATTTTTAGACATTATTAATCGACCTGTAGGCCACGACTAGAAGGCTAACAACACTTCACGGCCTGCGCCAAGGTGCTCATAGCCCGGTGTCTCTAGCCCGCGTAAAACACATCAAGCGCAACACCGATCTCCTCACGAACCAGAGCCCACGTAAAATGCATCAGGTTGGTTGTCTTCCAAACGAACCGGGCATAGTCCCGCATAAACGCCACAGGGCAGTAGGACCCGAAGGCCACGACCTGAAGTCCTTAAGTGATCGCACGGCACACTGTCAATTTTATCTGAGCCCCCACATAATGCATTTGGGCATAATTTAATCAGGTAATCACATACACATGGTAGGCACGCATTCTCGCACAATTCATCACACGTCTCATTCTCGGCATTCACAATGCGTGATCATACGATGCAGTATAATGCACCATGAGCAACAACCAATTTAGGTACCCAGTCAAATTCATGCCATCAATTGGCCAATCACACTCCGCATTTGTCGGCAACTCAATCACACGACATGGCATTGTACAATTTCCCACAATTGGGCACCACAATCAATCAGTCATTTAGTCCTGGCACACCCGGCAGTCTAATCACATAATCACCAACTAATCCGAATTAGCCCAATAATTATCTCTAATAATCCCACTAAATTCCTTGGATTTATTCCACCAATTGATCCTCAATCTAGTACGAATTATATACCGATACTACCTAAGTCAGTCCAGAATATACTGATAATATCTAAGCCAGTGCAGAAAATGCACTATCAATCTTAATCTGGATTTAAGAAATATACTCACTTAATTTTTGGACCACGGCGACGGGGAACGGCGGCCAATCACTGATGAACAGTGAAATCGGTGGTGGAATACCTGGCGCATACTGTTCACGGCGGACAGACCTGTACGGACGGGCAAGGACAGTGGCCGGCGAGACAACGGTGACAGCCGCGGCGGCCGTACGGTAGCATGTACGTACTACTACAGTACCGACCATACGAACATTGTACGGACGGGCGCGGTAGGTGTCATACGACGTGGCTGGACGGCTGGGTAGCGACGGAACGGCGATCCGAGCTCCGACGGCCTTATTTGCCGGACGAAAAAGAGAGAAAAAGAGGGAGAAAGAGAGAAAAAGAGAGGGAAAAAGGGGTTGCGTGCGGCTAAGGCTGAGGCTAGGGACCGAGGTGGTTGATGACGAGGCGTGGTGGCCGGTGGCGACGCTCCGATGGCCGGCGGTAAGCTCCGGCCAAGCCAAACTAAGAGAGAAAAAGAGAGAAAATGGGGGAGAAGTTGCTGGTCCGGTGGTTCTACCAAAGGGGAGCTAGGAGGAGAGAGAAAGCAGTCCAAATTGGTCAAATATGACAGCCCACAATTGCCACGTGTCGCCGATCCACACGATTTGACCAAAACGCTCCTAATCTAACGGCTCTAATTCATCCTCATCAAAAAAATGAAGGGTAAAATGGTCAATAGGGCCAATAATGCAGTTGATAACCTCTGGTAATTATCTTAAATTTTTTCCATAAAAATTCGGACTGGAAATTAGCCTAGGGGCAAAATCGTCATTTTTCCGGTCCCGGGGCGAAATTTCAATTTTCGCACATACGTGTTCCATATGTGCGTGACCAACATAATATGGTGTCAGAATCGCGAAATTCACTTTCTAAGCCCTCGAAAATTGATTGCAAAGTTCGGAAAATAAAATAATATTATTTTTTCAATTTTTGTCGAAATTCCAATTTTTTTCCAAAACGACTCCTGGTATGCGCGGCCACCCAAAAATGGCATTGGCCTCGAAAAATAACCTCAAACGGCCTCAAAATCCAACACCGGCGCCTATAGTGACAAAATCGTAATTTTTCACTCCCGGACTGAAATTTCAATTTTTACTTGTACAAACTCCAAATGTGTGTGGCCAGCGTGATATGATGTCAAATTCCCAAAAATAGTCTCTTAAGCCTTCAAAAATCGACATCGAAATCCGGACCCAATTCCGTGAACAAAACCCGCTAAACTCTCAATTTCAGGGTCTCTCACTAACGGGCGGCAGTTTAGAGATTACGCGTATCGACCAAGGGCTACCCGTATCGTAATAGTCTCGATCATTGAGAGAATGAGAAATTATCACTAGTCCTAGATGCCACGATCGTTCGGTTTAGGTTCAAGACTGATTGGCCACGTGCACTTTTCGGTCATGTAGAATCACCTGCGATCTGAGTGTACAACGTTGGCCTTGGCCAAATCAAATCCGTTACCTTTCCTAAGATCGGTCCACATCGGTTCAAAATATTCTCTCAGCATCTCTCGCGATCGGTGTCCGTTTCACGATAGGGTCTCCGGTCCACGTACCATTTTCTAGTTAGCCATACACCATTGGTTAGTATCTCAAGAGTGATCAGCTCTGGGCAAGACTTACTAAAATGAAATGCGAATTAATATCAGTTTTATTGATTTTGGAATTACATCGAAATTCGGGCTATTACATCTTGTGTGGTTATACTTGAGAAATAAATACCTCCATCTCGCCGAAAGAACAAGCTCATGCCTAGAGCTGATGGCCCATTTAAAGTTCTCAAAAGAATTGGCAACAGTGAGTAGAGTTGATATTCCTGGGGTGTATGGCATTTCGACAACTTTTAATGTAAAAGACCTTTCTTTTTACTTAGGATCTATTTGGTAACGTTTCTGTTTCCTCTTTTTTTTGTTCTTTTATTTCTCAAAATATAAAAAGAACAAAATTTCATTTGGTAAGGTCAGTTAATTTTTCTATTTCTTGGAATAGAATAGTGGCGAGGGAATATATTTGAAACAGAAATAAGAAATAAAAAAAAATCTACTTTTCTGTACCTAGGAATAAAAAGATAAACAATAGAGAACAAGATCAACTCTCTCTCTCTCTCACAAGATATTCTTGAGCTCAACCCTAAAGCCCAAACCCTAAATCCTAAACACCAAAAACCAAAACCTGAAACCATAAAACCATAAACATTAACCCTAAATCGCTAATACATAAACCCTAAAACCCTAAAATTAAAAACCTAAACCCCAAAACTCAAAATCCTAAACCTGAAGCCCCAATCCCTAAATCCCAAACCTTAAAATCCTAAAACCCAAAACATCAAACCCTAAAACCATAAACCCAAACCCAAAACCCCAAAACCAAAATCGTAAAAACCTAAACCCAAAACCTCAAAATCCGAATACCTAAACCCCAAACCCAAAATGCTAAAACCCTAAGTCCAAAACCCGAAACCCTAAAACCCAAATCCAAAACCAAAACCCCAAACCCTAAACCCTAACGTTAAACTCCGAACCCCAAAACCCCAAACCTTAAATTGCAATTTCGTCGACCATCACCCAGTATTTGCTTTGTCTATAAGGAGTAATTTTCTTTATGATTGTATTAAGGTCATCCAATTCTATATCATAGCATACTCTGATTCTATTCTAGTCCAATTTTTTCCAAACATGAATTGTTAAGTCTCTATTGATATTTTTATAATTAAATGAAAAAAATTGAGAATAGAAATTTTTAGGGCTGTACCAAACATATTTTTGTTTTTTTTCTATTTAGGGAATTGAAAGTTTGTGCATTTATCAAACAACTTGTTTTTTCTTAGAAACATGACTAGGAAATATAAAAAAAACTATTTTTGAACAGAAATCTTTTTCGGGAATAATGTCACCAAACAGAGCCTAGTGAGTGAAGACTTATTATTTAAGCTGAAATCTCAAACAAACCGGAGAGGATGATACGGGAGCATCCGATGCTATGGAACAATCCTTAAGAACATGGTTCCATGGACTAGTTAAAAAACATCAATGTTCATTCAAGCCAAAGCAAATTTTGGTCATAACTTACTTCAATGGGTTCAAGTTGAAGATGTCAATGTGAAGACTATCGACAAGGTTATCAATTAACAAGTTGTCAATTCTTCTCTTGCCGATCAAGTATTTAGTTGCAATTCACCGGAATAGTTGCCGATTTCGAAGCTAATCAACAACATATAAATGGGAGGTTGCTTAAAGCGATTTCCTTGGATATTTGTTGATCTCCTAAGATGGTTGTTTTCTAATCAAAGCTAGTGGGCAACTTTTGGAAGATGAGGCTCAAGGCTGAAGAGTCAAGATTTCAAATCTCCACGTCATTAATGCATTTTCTAGTTCCTAGGACTCTAATTGCTTTCTAGTTCCCATTTCTCTTTAATGTTTATCTATTTCCTATGTCTAGTCAGTTTATAAATTGAGGAGAGTTCTCAATCGTAACGCAGCGAGTTGATGAATATAGGAGAATTCTTCTACTTGAGTGAATATTTATCCGATTCTTTATTTAAGTTCCTTGGTGGTGAATCAAACAATTGCTTGTCCTTGACTGGTGGACCAATCCATTATGCCTTTGTGATGAGCACTCATTATTTCGGTTTTTTTATCCTTGGATGGTAGCTTGTGTCTTTATGCCTTAGCGGTAAACCTTCGATATCCTTCGCCCTTTACACAACATTCCATTATCACTGAACTCAGTCCATACACTTAACCTAGCAAATCCCCATTTCTGAAATCACTTATCCCACGCACGCATCATGCGCTTGGGAAGTGCAATAGATCAAAACAATCGTAAAATATGCTTAATATTTTTAAGAGGTGAACCAAGGTCACTTTGACTATTTACGGGCCTATCTGTATTGATTTTCACTTTTTGCTTTTTACTTAATCTAAGTCCTGCAGTTCTTGCACTTAGACGGTTGTTTTCGGAACTCGAAACTCCTAAAACTTCCACAACACCCAAATGTTAATACGAGATTCTCTTATTATTTTATCATAATTTTCTGAATTTGAAATAATATGTTCAATTTTAGCGAGAAAGCAAAAATGTAGGGAAAGAAAAGAAAAAAAATAAAAAAAGTTCATAGAATTAAGTAAGATGACATCATTTCGATTAAACTTGTCCATGTCAAATGGCCGACCGTGACGCGTATAACTGGACCACCACGTCAGCAATTTTATGTGATTTTGGCCACAAAACTTAATTGCATTTGCCCTAAAAAATTTAAGACTACATTGGATCAATTGAAATACTTAGGGCTTAATTGGATTACGCACAATAGGTATGGAACTTAAATAACAAATTTTCGCATTTTCTAGCTTTTGGCTTATATTTGAGGTACCCTTACTTATTATAGTTTCGTCTATACATTTTTTGGGTCAGAAACAACATGTACAAATTGAGAGTAAGATACTCTCATTTTGGGTTGAGAATTTGTCATTGTGTTTTGCATCTATGATATGAACTCATTAGCATTGTGGTTTAGGGAAAATAATTGGTTATATATTGAGCAAAGTTTTTGGAATGTTTAAAACGGAAATAGTGACATTTACTTTTTTACAACATGAAATGGGAAAATTACCCATCAATCGATTAAATCTTTTTAACACCTAAATTTTCCTAACTGATTTACTAAGAAAATATTGTTAATAATAAAAGATTGCTAGAATCCAGGTCTACTCATTTTGACTGAGATTGATCCGGCCCATTAGTCCCGACCCGATAGAGCTCGGCCTAGTCTGATCCTAAACCGTGCCTCTCTTTCTCTCTGGCCAAAATTCACATGCGACATGGCACACTTCCATTAGTCAAAATCATCACCATCCACAATATAACATATGATGCCCAATGATTTAATACCTTAAACCCTTATCTTTTGAGATTGTGACAGGTGGCCCAAGAGCACAAAACCTTAGGAGATTTTGTTTAGGGCAAAGAGGGGGCTGGCGGCTGAAAAAAAGAAAGGAAAAATCCCATCTTGATTAAAAAAACGGGTTCCTTTTTTATTTGGAAAAAACGACGCCTTTTGATTCCTTCAAGAGGGGACTCTCGAGAGTAGGCATGGCCACAGGCCGGGTTGGGCCCGGAACCGGCCCGGTCAAACCCGGGACTGGCCCGTTGACCGGGCCGGCGGTTCGGAACCGGAACCGGCCCGTGCCCTACGGGCCCGGTTCAAAAAAAAAAAAAAAAAACCGAGCGCGGAGGGCCGGAGGCGGAGGCGTCGCCGGCCTCGCCCGACGCCGGCGAGGGTCGACCTCGCCTGGGCTGGGCGAGGCCGGCCTCGCCCGACGCCGGCGAGGGTCGACCTCGCCTGGGCTGGGCGAGGCCGGCCTCGCCTGCAACTGGCGGGGCCGGCCTCGCCCGACGCCGGCGAGGGTCGACCTCGCCTGCAACGGGCGAGGCCGGCCTGGCGAGGCTCGACCTCGCCGGCGTCGGGCGAGGCCGGCCTCGCCAGTTGCAGGCGAGGTCGACCCTCGCCGGCGTCGGGCGAGGCCGGCCCCGCCAGTTGCAGGCGAGGCCGGCCTCGCCCAGCCCAGGCGAGGGCGGCCCTCGCCTGACGCCGGCGGCCGGCCTCAGGCGGCGTCGCGGCGACCGGCGAGCGCGGACGCCGCGGAGTCGCCGTCCTCTCCTCGGCGGGCTCGGCGCCCGGCGCCCGTTGGGCAACGACGGCCCCAACGCCACGGGATGAAAAAAAAAAAAAAGAAAGTGCTTTGCACTTTGCAGACTATACGGCGCCGATCCGGCCATAATCAAGGCGCTGGCGGACACCGGCGTCGGGATCGTGATCGGGGCGACCAACAGCGATGTGCCGTCGCTGGCCTCCTCCGATCCCGGCGCGGCCGCTCGGTGGGTCGGCTCCAACATCCTCCCGTTTCGTCCAGCCGCCGGCAAACATCAATCTCGTCACGGGGGCCATGGGATGATGGGAAGAAGAGCGAGAGAGAGAGCGAGCGATGGTGATGAGTCAGAGAAAGGAGAGTTGCAACTTGCAAAGATAGAGGAAGAAAGAGAAACGTCAAAGAGAGAGAAAAGTCAGAGAGGGGAGAGTTGCGAGGAGTTGCAGGACAGCAGGGCCTGCACGTCTGCAGGCCCTGCTGTACTCTGCAGTGCAGGCGGGCCCACCGCAAGGGCGGCCCGTTGCCAAACGGGCAAAAATTTGCCCGTTTGGCAACGGGCCAACCGCCAACGGGCAAAAATTTGCTCGTTTGGCAACAGGCCAACGGGCAAATTATCTTCTCTTTTTTTAAAAAAAAATTTTCTTCTCAATTTTTTTTTATAAATACTCACACAATTCTCTCAAATTCTCTCAAATTCTCTCAAATTCTCTTCTCTCAAGTCTTAAATTTTCTCAATACTCGAAATTCTCTCCAATTGCCAATTCTCTTAAATTCTCTCAATTTTCTCAATCCACGCAATTCTTTCTTAATTCTCCCAATTAATCCGCTCAATTCTCTCAATCCACTCGAAAAATGGCAAGTGGAAGTCGAGTGCCGTCTGACAAAGGTAAGAATATCGCGACGGAATCCCATCATTCTTTTGATCCTCGTGAATATGCAGATTTTCAAGATGATGAAATCAACATTTTTCCCGATATGGAGTGCGTCCCGACTCAAGAAAGTTTTAATCCTCCTGGAGAAATATCTACAACAAAGGAAACGGAACGAGAATTTACATCTGACATTTGGAATCACTTCACGAAAACGGAAAGGTTTGATCTTGGTGAAAAAAGGTATGATATAATTTGTAAATATTGTGGGAAAATATATAAATATACAGGTGGACAAGGATATGGAACATTTAAACGACATCTTAGGAGCAAACATCCAACCGAAACGGGAATCGATATCGGGCAACAACAAATTTCCGGGTACGTCAATCCTAACAGTTCCCCTTTATTTCGTTTTAATGACAAAACTTATAAGGAAGAATTAGGCAAATTTATTTCCGTTGAGCATTTAGCATTTAATTTTGGAGAAAGATTTGGTTTTAATGAATTTGTACAAAATGCATGTGCTCCACAAGTAAAACGTGTTCCTAGAAATTCAGTTAAACGAATAATTAAAGATCTTTACAAAAAAGGAAAAAAAGATTTACAAAACTTTTTTATGCAATTTAATGGATGCGTGCATATAGGTAGTGACATTTGGAGTGATCCTTGGCAAAGTCATTCTTACATGGGCATAACATGTCATTGGATAGATGACGAGTGGAGTATTCAAAAAAGAGTCATTGCATTTAGAGTTTTCGATGATAATCATACGGCAAATAATATTTATAGATTAATTAGGCAAATTTTAGAAGAATATTATTTGCTTAACAAAATTTTTTCAATCGGTTTTGATAATGCTGCAGCAAATACCGCTTCAATTGTCGAGTTAGAAAATATTTGTAGACCTGCTTTTGGCGGAAAATTTTTTCACGTTAGATGTGTTTGTCATGTTTTAAATGTATGTGTACAAGATGGTTTGAAAACTCTCGATATTTTTCTTCAACCAATAAAAATGGCGATTTAATTTTTATGGAAACATCCTCAAAAAATGAGAGAATGGGGTAAATTTTGTAGAGAAAATGGCAGAAGGCCAAAAAGATTTCCAAAAGATGTTCTGACTCGTTGGAATTCTACTTTCCACTTGCTTACTGAATCTTTAGCATATAAAGATTTATTATGTACATTCATTTCTAATAATGTACCTCAGATTAATTTATACCCACAAGAGTGGGATATTTGCCAAAAAATTTTAGATGTTTTAAAGGTTTTTAATGATGCAACTTATACTTTGTCTGGTGTTTATTATCCTACTACACATTTATTTTTAGTAGAGTGTATTAATATTGTCGGAATTTTTTATGAATGTGAAAATGATGTTCAATTACAACATACTATACTTGCAATGAAAAGGAAGTGGCTACATTATTATATGGAAATTCCCATTATTTATTTAGTTTCTTCTGCTTTTGATCCGCGTTGCAAAATTGATGGCTTACATGATTTTTTGCGTGTGTATTATCAATGTTTAAATTGTGATGATATAAATATTACAGCTATAGTACGTAATGTTAAAAACGTAGTAATAGAATTATATAATGAATTTTATACTAAATATAATTTAGATGATACTGGATTTTCTCAATCAACGGAGATACAAAACGACGGTACAGGTAAAATTAGTAGAGGGTACCAAATTTTATTACATAGACAAAAAAAACAAAAAGGAGTTATAGGAAATATTTCTGAATTAGAGAGTTATCTAAACGTTTCATTTGAGATTACTGAATGTGGTAAGGATTTTTTAATTTTGGATTGGTGGAAGGGGCACGCAAGCCGATACCCAATCCTTGCTCTTATTGCAAAACAGATTTTTTCAACCCCTTGTTCCACAGTTGCGGTCGAACAAGCATTTAGTGCCGGAGGTAATATTTTGGAAGAACATCGTTCAAGATTAGATCCAGAATCAGTGCAGATGCAAGCTTGTGTTGCTGATTGGACGAAGGCTCAATACCAGCAACAAGAGATAGATCGCAATGCTGAATCCGAATTCTTTAACGATGGAGGAGATACTACCACTACCGGTACTGGAACGGGTAGTGACGATTGAGGGTAAAAGAATTATTGGAGTTGGCAAATATTTCGGGAACCCTTGTTTCTCATATCGGGTACGCCCACATGAGCTTAGGGAAACCCGAGTATAATCCGACGACATGTGACCTCTGATCCCCTATGCATTGTGCACGGAATGTTTAGGTTTTGGGATCATTTTATTTTTTAGGGCATATATATTGTGCTCGTTTTTTTTTATAAATCGTTGTAACGAATTGTAATGTGTTTAATGATAATTTATTAAGTTCAAGTCATGTATTTTTATCCCCAAATTTAATTACAATTTACATTTTAATTACAATTTATATTTAATTTTCTTTTCTTTTCTGTTTTTCCTTTTCTGTTTTTTTTTTTTTGGTCTTCCTCCGCCGGCGCCGGCGAGGGCCGGCGGAGGTCGCCGGCGAGGGCCGGCGGAGGTCGCCGGCCTCAGGCGAGCCTCGCCGGCGTCGGGCGAGGCTCGCCTCGCTCGCCTCGCCCAGCCTCCGGCGAGCCTCGCCCGACGCCGGCGAGCCTCGCCCGACGCCGGCGAGGCTCGCCCTCGCCTGGATCTGGCGAGGGCGAGCCTCGCCAGCGTCGGGCGAGCCTCGCCTCGCTCGCCCAGCCTCAGGCGAGCCTCGCCCGACACCGGCGAGGCGTCGGGCGAGCCTCGCCGTCGCCTGGGCGAGCGAGGCGAGCCTCGCCCGACGCCGGCGAGGCTCGCCTGAGGCTGGGCGAGCGAGGCGAGCCTCGCCCGACGCCGGCGAGGCTCGCCTCGCTCGCCTGAGGCCTGGCGAGGTCCGGTTCCGGTTCCGAACCGGTTCTGAACCTGACGGTTCCGGTTCGGAACCGGAACCGGACGGTTCCGGTTCGTTATTGGCCACAAACCGGAACCGCCGGTTCCGAACCGGAACCGGTCGGTTCCGGCCCGTGGCCACCACTACTCGAGAGGACCCAAAAAAGGCAGAGGCTTCCGCTCGTCTTTTGTAAAAGAGAGAATCTCTCAACTTCATCTTCTCCTCTATTTCCTCCGACAACCACATTCACCGCCACCAACTCTCGCGACCATTCTCTCTATCGTCGAGTATATTCGGCCAAAACTCATTCCGGCACTATAAACTCTCCTTTTCAGTCTTTCCCGTTTGTCCCCCTCTTCATGTCACTCCAAATCCTCCGCCGTCACTAGCTCCCCCCATCCAGCTCCTCCCTCGCCCTTTTGGTTGCGGTCGCTTGCCCTCTCTCTCTCTGTTTGCTCATCATGTATCCGACAAGGTGGTTTTATCTCATAGGTTTCATCTTCTCTAGTTAGGACAACGGGAGTCCTCCATTCCACCGATTCCTATCAGTTGCATTCGAGGTTCTATATTTCCAAGGACCTCTCTCTCGTTTATTTTTGTTGGGTCTCTCAGCCATAACCTCTAATCGTATATCTGATTGTTTCGCTCGTTGTTGATTTATCTCAAACTTGATTTTATGTTTCTATGTATCGGCCCTACATGATTTACTTCTTGTCTGGAAATCCCTTCGTAAACTTACGTATTGCTCCTACTATGTTAGTTGTTCGTGTTAGTTCATGTCTCCATTAGCATTACATGGTCTTTCCAATTTTAAATCGTACGCGTTTCAAAATTGTAACGCAAAACTTTATGTGTGAACACTCGTGATCGTGCTGTGATTACAGTTTTTGGTGTTGATAGGAACTGGTCTGTAGAAAGTTCAGTTGATGCATGGCCATTAATGACTGAGATTAAAGGTGCTCCGGTTAGAACTTCGTTGGGTAATGCACGTGTAGCTCCCGGGTTTTGTCTCGTGATTGATCAAGCTTCTTTTTGTTAGAATTGATTCGGTTTGCTTGTTCATGTTAAGTTTACATCTCATTTTAGAATGGTTGACACCAAAAATAATCTGGTCGTCTATATGCACATGCGTGCCTGGCACGTGAGAAAGGACAGGCATGTGAATGGCACGCGAATAAGGAAAGGCATGTGAATGGCACACGAATAAGGAAAGATAATCACATGTATAACACACAGGTAAGATCCTACACATATTGGTCAATTGATTGGTACAAGAATCAACATGTGCTCATTGAGGATGATGATCTTTAATATGATGTATCCAGTCATCAAAATATGGTAATGGTCGATATATAATCACTAATATTGGCGTCAAGGTGAGTCCTGGTACCACATGGAATTTGAAAACTATTAAAGTAACTAACATAGAAGATATGCATTGAGAAGGGAACGGTTACCATTCAAAAAAGCCATTCATGGAGTGATCATCGATGGCCATATATTTGTTGTTATGCGTGAAGAACAGTTTTTAGAACATGGATAGAATTTATGGAAGTGAAGAAGAACAAATGAGGTCAATGGGAGTTACCAAGCATCACGTAGAAGCGGTTACTATGCGGAAACAAATGGATATGGACAAGGTTGACAAAAATTGCTTGAAAGAGCATAACCACTAGAAACATAACCGTTGAACATCATCGAAGGACGGTTACCACTTTTCCTATAAATACCACTAGTGGAGCGACGGGATGCCCCCGCGCAAATTAAACAAAATATTATCCTTAATTAATCTTTAAGGTTTCCTACAAAGTTCTTTCTAATTCCTTAGTTATAGCCTTTAGTTGTAGCTCTCAAATTCGTGTCGTCAGATGTATTTCTTTATCTGTATTGCGTCATCAACCGATTTCTAATGTAATATTTTAGTATAGTTAGGTCTTATCGCCGATCATATTCAGGTGAAGTCTATTTACACTTGTATCCATTGTACAATCTAGGCTTGTCGCCGATTAACTTTCGACATAGTGTTCTGGTTTGTTTCTTTTCAGTTCAAGCTGGTTGATTCTATTACTCACCTGGATATCTACTGCCCAGAATCGTTACATAACTTGGTTGCTTTTCATTAAAAGCCGAAGAATGACTTTCAATGAAAGATATTTTGTCTCGGAATTGAGACGAAACAAGAACAAATTGTGTTGTCATGTATGCCATAGCTGAAAATAAAAAAATTAAAAAAATAAAAGAATGGGTTTTATAATGGGAGATACACTTAGTGTGGGTTTAGGGCTAAGCCATCTATAGGCTTAAGTGCAATTAGTTTCAACAAAATGGGCTTGATGACTTTTCTATTTCAAGTGGACTCCCTTAAAACAAGCCCAATCGTATCCATGGCCCACACCCGTGCAACCACATTTGTACTTATTCAGTCTAGGCCTAATGGCCCAGCCTGAGTCCCCTTTTTTTTTTTTTTTTGGTAAGGGCCTGAGTCCCCATTTTCGGAATATTTTTTATTAAAAATTATTAAAAAATCAAAAAATTGAAAAATTAGAGAATAGCTTAGAAACGGCCCTGATTAGGTTGTTAGATTTTAGCATTAGATTCAGCTTAGTTTCATTTAGTTAGTCTACATTTAGTTTATGTATTTTAGTGGTTATCTATGATATAGCTAAATTTTTTATAGATTGATCCTTTAGGCTGAAAATTGGACTCAATTTGAACTTAGCTCGCGGGGGTTGATGTCCTGAGGCTCAATATGGAAGCTCTGTTATATTTTTGACCGAGTCATATTAGATTACTTCATCGCACTTTATCTTTTATTTACCTTTTATTACTACTCCTGATGTGTTTGGTTTGATTTCTCTTATGTCGCTTTCTGTGTTGTGACTTGCTTGTTCTAGTTAAATGGTTAGGTTTTACTTATGATCATAATAAACACCAAAAACATTGCATGGACACTTACCGGATGAAAACTTTGGAACTCATAATTTGGTAAAAAGATTGTGTAAGGACTTTAGTTGACAAATAATTAAGTTTTGATTCCGAAATGGCACTAGCTTAATAATTAGTGTAAGTCCCCAATCTTAGATCTTTGGTTGCGTAGGAGGTGAGCTATACTCTCATACTTCACTTGGCTTCTAGCCCACCCAAATGAGTTAGTGACAACTCCTTCGTATGATAGACTCTCATAGGTTAATCAATTAAATCAAACATTGCGAGATAAAGAGTTTGAAAGAACCTGCACTGACTAAAGACTGTCGATTGTGAACTCGACAGTAGCTCTAATCCCATTCTCCCTAAGCCCATTCTAGAAGGTCGCAACAATCTTTCAATATTTCACACCATGAATTGGGAAAATTACCCATCAATCCTATAAATCTATCGTGCGGATATCAATCCAATTCTAAACTTTTTGAATTTGTGAATTTAGTCTTAAACTTTTGCGCGGAATTCGGATATAATTCTTTCGGCCAATTTTCCTTGGAAATCACTTACTTGGTAATCTAGTCATCGTTAGCCGTTTTATGTGACACACCACTACATTAGCAATTCCCAAAGAAAATTAGCCCAAAATTGGAATTTCTCGCAAAGATTTAAAGCTAAATTAACAAAATTAAAAAGTTTATAATTGAATTGACATTCATATAATGGTTTAGGACTGATTGGACAATTTCACCTCATAAATTCATTGCCAAACACTCAAGATTCATGATGTAGCGTGGTCCAAAGGTTTAGAAGGTAGAATTACACACACTAAATATGACATTAGCTTTGCTAAGCCGTACACTTGAGATTTGTACATAGTCGACGTCCACAAGTAAATACAACATTACGTATAATCTATGGTGAAATTGGGAATTGATTTTTCACACTTGAAAGGAAGAAGGAGACTCGAGACAAGACACGTCACAGTTTCGGAACTTGCATTATTTAGATGATGATTTATTACGTCACGACTATCATCATGTTCTAAGCTTCATGCGAAGAGAACTCGCCTTCGGTATTCTCCAAGAGCCCATATTGGGAAGATGTTCCTAAATGATGAGTAGTTTAATGTGCAATTTCTCATAAACACTCCGGTGATTTCCTGTAGGCAATAAAAGTAAATAAAATAATAATAATTAAATTAAGCACATTGCATTAAAATGAAACTTATTACTAGTAACGACTGTAGAAAGCACTGTCATAATTACCTGTTGAGGAAAATCACCATCGTCCATCTGTGAATTGATCAGCACTTTGACTCCGCGATGGATGGGTGTTGGGTCTATCTCGGCCTACAATAAAAATAAATGAACAAATAAATAAATAAACATAAGTAAGATTGAGTGGACCAAAAGTACACGCTTATATCATATTATTATCAAAATAGACAAATCCATTGCTATGTTTATGCGACATTTTCTTTGCTAATATTGATCAAGTGTGCTGGTTAGATTAAAATATCAATAATTCATTCTAAGATCATCACTTATCAAACATTGTTTGCGTTTGTACGTACACGTCGTGTGTGTGGGCGGCTCACACGAATCCAGTGCACCCCGATAATTGCTCGACGAATCGGCTTCATAGCCTATGTATCATGTCACATATATACTAAAACACTAACCTGTCCTGCATCAATGAGGGACAACAAAGCCCATGCTGTTTGAACCAAGCTTGGTCGGTTTCCTTCCAAATTTGTATAAACCTACATTTACATGATTATATAAAATTAATTATGAACAATCATAACAAAGGAATTATATTTAATAATCTCTATAGTATGTAAAAAATATATAATGACTGGCATACCTTATTCTGGCTAGATAAATAACTCTCCCCCCATCCGCCACAAGGCAACTGTTTTGACAGCAAGAATTCACAGGCTTTTCTCACGGTTGGACAGTTGCGGTAGTTCTTCCCACAAGCCGCAAGCCCTTCTACTGCAAACCAAGTGCCATAGGTGTAGCAAATTCCCCAGCATCCATACCTAAATTGATAACACAATCTCACATTAAGTCAACTTACACTATGTTCAATTGAAAGAAGGTAACATGTCCAGTTTTCTCATGCAGTGTCCCACCATGAACCATCCGGCAGTTGAGTGTCTTTGATGTAGTCTATCGCTCTCACGATGCAACTGTTGATTTCCTTTTGACGATGCTTCGGGTGCAATTTTTTGAAGAGCGCAAGGCCTTGGATTGCGGATGCGGTGCACTCCACGTACCTATGTTAGCATATGAGTTATTGTATGCATAAGTAAACTGTTCAGGTTGATTAGTAAGTGTTGATGGTTTTTACGACTTACTCTCTTTCAATAAGGGTGTCCTCAAAGAATTCTGTAGGATTGAACTTCTGTAAAAGAGAAAAGAAGGGTTTTGAGAGTTGTGAGATATATTTTTGCATGTGTTTATCCGTATAAGCTATTTCAAAGAACATTAGAAAGTAGACTTGGTGACTGCATGATGCTCAAAGTTACCTCCAACCATTCATATGCTCTTTGTGGCTCCCAAGCAGGAAAACCGCCATTGCTACTCTGCAATAGTTTTTGTAATGTATCAAATAGATTGTGTGACAATATTCTAGTGTCTAAATTTATCTTATTCGTTCACTGAATTATCAAAGGAACCAAAAAAGAAAGGGCAAAAGTAGTTCTTAATTACTTGTAGGGAGAGAATAACATTCACGGCATCGTAGAATCGCTCTGTTTCAATCTTCTCGCCCACCAGGTCCGGAGACAATTGTGAGAACAGAAGCGCTGTCTGTGAAAGCCACGACACCATCGCATGTTAAAAGTATAACTACACTTTAAAAGAAGTTACCAAGACCCCATCAAATGCACATGACTGATTTAATTACCTTCAGCCCTTCTGCTGTACAATCAGAAACTTGCCAACCATGGTCTTGCATAGCAAATGTCCACGCTCCTTTAGATATGTGTCTGTACATTGCTTCGAAGTCACCAAACGGGTTATCTCGGACCTTCAAAAGAGCATGTTTCGATTGAATGCATGAACTACATTTAGTGACCAACCTCGTTAAAATCGAGTAGACATTACCTGCGAAGCTTTCACGAAATCGTGCGCTTTCCTTAATGTAGTTGCATATTCTTCTGTTAGGTTACTTGACATGATTGCTTGAATGGCGAAAGCCGCATCCCACATTTGACAGCCGAAGGTCTGTGCAAACCGAAATTAACTTTTTAGCTTAGATAATTTGATAACACCAATGCTAATTTTGGTTAAATTACTTGCCACCGTATGCCAATTGGGATTCCAAAGTAATGATTCTCTTTGATGCTTCAGTGATGGAGAGCTACACCATTTTGAAGATATATGGGTCACGATATGAAGTCGTTACCTGCATTTTAAGTCCATCTTCAGCTATCCAATAGTAGTCTGGAATCCTGGCAAGATGACGTTTGTAGGCTTCTGAATTCGGGTCTTCCACCCAACAAGCAATCAAACATAAAACCTACAAATATTTCACATTCACACGTTAAGATTGTTCGGTCTTTGACACGCTTTGTTAGAATCATAATGAAGGCTACTTATCGTGTTCTTCTTCGAACCTTTTCCACACATCCAATGGTCAAGTATCTGCTGTTCTCATCCTCGTAATGCACATGCTTGATCGCCACTTTCAGAGCCTTCTCTCTTATCATGGAAAATGGCCAGCGCTTCAAAGCTGGCTCCGCAATGTAGTGAAGGAATCCCCATAGCATATCTTGTACTAGAGGATGAGGGTAGTATAAATCCTCCTGAAGATCAGTACTTGGTTAAGCTTCACATATTCATTAACTTAACTAGAGCATTTCAATTCATTTTCATACATGTCAACAAGTGTTCCATAGCTCACCAAACATATTTCAATTTTATCTCGTGCCTTGAACATTAGATTAAAAAAAACCTTCCTTTCTACCAGCAGAAGAGTTGTTGCATTTTGGAGAGAATGGCCTTCAAAACATCCATAGCTTTTTCCAGGACCAGGGTTGGTTTTAAATCATTTATTAATTGAGACAATTTCTGAATTTAAATTTTAGATTTATCACATTACAGAGATCATAATTGGATCATTAAGCAACATATCAGTCCAGATTCTAAAGAAAAGAAAACAGGATGCACAAGCCACACCTTTGCAACAGTATTCCTTGCTTTGTTCCAATTTATTACATTATAGGGCTCAGTGTAGAGCTCTTGTCTCAACGATAAAATCAATCCGGTGATAGGACCGATGAACCTCCTCCCATACAAGTATGACATGGGCATGTAAACCAGACGACAATAGCACAGCATGTTACCTGAAATCGATCATTAGTTAACATGTCGATTCACTAAAATCATATCCAACCTTTGATCAAAGCTATGGAAAAGATACCAAGTTAAGCATACCAGGATGAATGGGAAATTTTCTTGGAAGAAGCCAAAATTCTGGGGGCAGTGGATTGCACCCTGCCCATTCATAAACACCTAGTACCTGCAACAATTTTGTAAATTTTAGCATCTTAACATAATTCTCTAGTCGGCAAGAAACTTGCATGATGCGTTGTTGTTTAAATGGAACATTTTTTCCCCTTTTCTTATTTCAGTAGGGTCGATGGAACTCTATATTGTGTTAGTTTAAACTTTTAGCAGGACTTTTTTTCTTTCTCTAACAGTCTTGTGTTCGGATGTATTCAAACTCTAGATTAACAAGTTGAACTTAAGTTTATGCCAATGAAAAAAACAGACATATATATTCGCATACCGTGAGCCAAAATTTTCCCCAAGATGGAGTCCCCACAAGACCACCATGATCAAGAATCCATTTCCTTCCTCTAGCCATGGCTCCATCCTCGCCATCTTCAAGCCCTTCTCCAAGCAATCTCAGTGCAATGTAGCTCAGTGCAGAGCCAAACATGGTGCTATGCCCTTCTACATGAAATCCCCAACCTCCATCTTCGTTCTTTTAAATTTATCGGCAAACAAGTACAAATACATCGTCATTACCGTTCGAAAGTATTTGCATCAAATGAAAAATGAAGTAATCTTGCATGAAAGATCAAAGAGCAAAGTGCACCTGGTGGTTGTATATGTAACGTTTGATTTCCTTCCTGTGCTCTGGAGAAAATATCGCATTCATCGCTCCCGTAATGTACAGTGCAAATACCTGCAACGCGTGTTCTCAATTCATAATTTGTATCATCGACTGGAATAATGCGAGAAATAGAAAGATTATCTTAATGAAATCGTAAGGACTCGAAAGCGTGCATCTTAGTTGTTCAGAGTTCGACTCGTTAGCGAAAATTATCCTGTACCGATTGGGTTTGGGCTCATGCTTCCTCGTCGTACAAAGATCTTTAGTGTGTCTCTTTATATCTTTTTAACGTTAGACCTAAGAGAAAAAAATTCTAAGTGGGTCTAGGGTTCTGCTTCACGTCGGACCTAGAAAAGCGGAGGCTTACCATGGGAGGAAAGAAGAACAAGGGCCCAGCATTCTCTGCAGGCCAATGGCCATCGTGGGCCTGAATGGATGAGTAGAAGCTGATGGCCCTCCTCAGCGTGGTGGTCACTGCTTCCTCCGTCACGTCCTCAGCCGCCTCCACCTTCACCGGCGGCGGAATCGGCCTGCTCGGGTTCTCCTTTGTGAGCTGCATATTTTCAAGCATTGAAGTTTCTTAATCAAAGCTCATGCAAATCTGTGGTGCATATGTATGTCCGAAACTATAGACCAATGTCTAATTAAAGCTATCATGTTAAATGACACGAGGCGTAAATTGGTTTAAAGTACCAAAACTCAATGTGAAAGCTAGTATGATTATAGATATAGAGTCTGGGAACTAAAATTGAGGCGAAAAGTGAGGAGGATTTCTTCAATTTTTTCCTGGAAAAATGTTCGTGTATCCATTGGATCACTGACCATTTGTCATTATCAAGTGGTATAATTAATGCATAAAATATGTATGTTGCCAATACATGCAACAAGCGCTATGTAAAAATGATCAAAGTGGAGGCCTTGTTTGCGCCACGTATCAGCGGCCACAAAGACTGCACACTATAACATCGAAATCGAATCGAAACTCACGTTCAACCATTGAAGTTTGCGAAATTATAAAGTCAAAGGAAGGAGTGCAAAAGTTGTTCAGCTTAAGAAGGGCTTATTCTAGGTAATTAGATTTAAATCTGCTTGCTTCGTGCCTTCTGGTTACATTAAAAAAATAATTGGGTCCAAGGCCATGTACGACCCGTGAGGCAATTTTGATTTTTTCCTTATTATTTTTTTTTGCACATTTCGTATTATAAGTTTGAGGAATATCTTTGTGGGCCCTCCTTCAATTTTAATATGTTGTGGCGTGGAAAGGAGATGATGAGGATTTTGTTTCATGCACAATATTCGGAAGGTTCTAAAATACATAGACATTGATGTAAGGAGTTTTTTTTTTTTTTACGTTCTTTTTAAACTTATTCATTCATAAAACTTCTGGGAGAAAAAAAGATTATTTTTTAAATTTTAAAGCAAAAGGACCATCGGTCATCACATTGAAAATTAGCACGAGATTGATCACAGCTTAAAAATAAAGTTGATGGTACATTACTTTTGGTTTATTGGCTGATTGTTTCAGGATGACAATGGTATGGTCAGCAGCATATTACCCTAAGACTCCGTTTGTTTCGCTGAAAACGAATAATTTTAAAAATATTTTCGAAAAAATACTCGCTTGCATCACTTGAAATAATTAGTCAATGAAAAATATTTCTATTATCGACAACAATTTATGTCTAAACAATTTCGTAGATGATGAAAATAATTTTCATTCATTCATTTTCATAAGTGATGCAAGTGATCATTTTTAAAAAAATATTTTCCAAATCATTCGTTTTCCGTTAAACAAACACAACCTAAATTTCTATTTTCATTGTAAATTGTCAATTAGGGTTACATAGGGTGTTGCCTACCTGATTTTTGCTCTTTGACGTGTCGCATGTGTCCAACTACGATGTTTACATAAAGTTGAGGAAGACAGCCTCAAACTTACTGGTCAACAAATATGTGAGAAAGACTAATCCACAGATGTTAGTATCAATAATTCATGAGGTTGGAGAGGTCATTAGGCTATTCTAGTGAAGGTTGGAAAGGTCGCAAGGCTTTGATAAATCTTGTTGGAAGACTGGGAAAGAATATCCGGGCACGATGTAAATCGTTTACTTTTTACGTAAAAGGAGTCAAATTTCCCCTTGTCAATATTTCAACACATCGGCGAGAAGTCGATGTCGGGTCTTCGCAATCTAAGGCAAGTGTCCATGAAATGATTGTCAAAATGATGTGCAAATTCATCTATCGCTCCATGACGCTTTTGGCGTGGTGTTTGTCCTTGTCACGCTCAGGGGTATATAAGTAGGATTTGTATAAGATTCACGTCTGCGTAAAATAGTTTTTACACAGACAGTCAAGAAATGAAAATTCCATCTGCTAATGAAGTGAATTCATTTACCAAAACTAAAAATTATATACGTGTAATGAAAAGAGAAGATAATGTTAAAGATCCGATTGAATTTATTAGGTTTTTGAAAAAACTAAGTAATAATCCTCTAGATTTCAGTGGCACATATTAAAAGCCGACTCACTACAGATTTTTTTTTTTATTATTTCGGTCGTGGTGGATAGAATATAATTAAGTCCAAAGAATTAATCAAATGAACAAGGAAGAGGAAATTGGTTGTTGAGAGCAATGCTCCACTAGCATTCTTCTCAGTCATCATGGCAAACCATACTTTTTATAGATGGTGCAGCAAACGGAAATTTCACGCGAAAGCTTTAATTGTTGTATCAGAACAACAACAAATCTTCGATTATATTTTCAGGTCTCTGTTAGCCTTCGTTAATTTATAATTTTGTACTTTAGTCTCGAGTAAAAGTAAAAGAAAATGTTAAAATATATAAATATTAAATCACGCTTGGATCAAATAGTTTAAATTTTTAGAACTATTGACATTGTCTCGCAAAATTTGAAGTTATTTAGAGAGAGAAAAGAGTTTAGTTATATGCATGCCTGCATCCTCATCAGGAGATCAGCGCTCTGCTTGACCCGGAACCGATTCCTCGTGAACTCATCCCGGACCCTCTCGACTTCTGCCCTCTCCTCTAGCGTCCCGGCATCGGGGTCAAACTCCCAGTGCTGCCGCCCGACGTGGTTGTTCACGCTGGTCAGCCACGGCCCGCCCTCCGCTATCTTCAGCTTCCACATTCTCTCTCTCTCCTGTATATTATTTATCTGCCAAACTCAACGCACAAAGCTCGCACATAAGAATACACAATTCACTACAACCTTCGAGGCAAACAGAAACGGCCCCATCCTTATACTTCTCTTTGTTTTCTTTTGATCTGGTGATTGGTGGATCACTGAAAGAGCATGAAGTAGTCTATGCAATTTAGCCATGATTAACCAGCTATGGACTATGAGAGAGAGAGAGAGAGAGAGAGAGAGAGAGAGAGAGAGAGAGAGAGATTATGGAGCTTATAAGAGAAAGGAACAGGATTGTCTCTCTCAGTTGCCGTGTACCTGGAAAGTGTCAAGAGCTGCAGAGGCGAGAGTGCGTGCGCTTTTGTGAGCTCCGAAAAGGAGGAGCTTAAATGATGGAAGGGGTTGGTAGTGAAGCGTGGGAAGTGATGAGTTTGTGAACAAGCATGAGGGGTTTTTTATAGGGGATCGAATGAGATTGAACTCTATTACTCTATCTGGCTTTTCTTTTCCCTTTTTTCATTTCTGGTCCAATTTCTATTTCTTGTTGGGGGGACGCCCAACTTAATTACTGCTTTGGAAACTTAGGAAGCATTTGACAAGTTGTCAATAGTAAAAATTTTTATTCTTTTATTCCCAGAATTAATTTGGGAACAGAAATTCGTTTTGTTAAAATTTTTGTGCCCAGGCACAAATTTGCAAAAAATTGTTCTCAGAATCAGTTTTGGATTAGAATTAAGAAGCTAAAAAAAAGTAACTTCTTAATTCTGAAATAATTTTTGTATTTTTGATTCTTTTTGGTTTTCTTCTTTCTTTTTGGTTTGTTGTTGTTGTTTTTCCTGGTCTGCTGCCGGCCTGCCGCCAGCCGGCACCTGCCACTGGCCACCGACCTCCGACCAAGGCCGGCGAGGGCGGCTCACGATTATGACGGCGAGGCTAGCGGCAAGGGCCGCGACACCCTCGCTGGCCTTGGCCTATGGCCGATCGCTGGCACAAGTGACCGGCCATGACCAAGGAATGGAAAGAAAAAAAAAGAAAAAAATGAATATTAAAAAATTCAAAATATTATTAATAAAAAGAAATTTTGTGTAGTTACTAAATGCATTTCTGTTCTTTTTCTATTCTAATAATAGAAATTTTGGGCAGTTACCAAACGCCTTCAAATGCTTAGAAATTATTTTTTTTTTATAACTCAGGGAACCCCCGCACGGTCGATAGCGGGGGAGTAAACCCTGGGGGCGACACGTGCTAGCCACCACACGCGTACCACCGGTTAAGTCACCCTGCGGCGCCCGGAAAAAAAATTGTTCCTGAGCACATAATAAAAAAAAAATTCTTTTTAAGGAGAATCAGTTAACAGGTACAGAATCATTGCCATGCCCATCCTTAGCAAGTCAGGGAAAATCCCATGAATACATTATTCTTTTGGGGGGACAGACCGCATTTGCTAACCTTGAAAATCTTTTACCCTCTTTGTTTTGCTAACTCTCTTTGATAGGGTATTGCCTCTTTGCCCTACCGACCTTCATGTCCTCCCACCACAAATCGTGTTTCCACTTGTTGGGTCATCCAAGTCACTTGTAGGAGTTAAATTGGAAGAAATCGATCCGCCTGCTTCCGTAATCCATGCCATTAAAGCAGAGAATTTCATAGTAACTGAGGATTGAGCCACATCATATTGGATCCATTTTTATTCAAAAGTTTAAGTAGAATCGTGACCGAACTATAATTGTGCCGCGATATGTTGTGACATGCTATGAGTGTAACTTGCGCGTATGACGTGATCCATGTAAGAAAGTTGCCGCACCCGACAAGCTGTTGCAATTATGGAGTCGCCAAGGTTGTAGGTATTAGGCAACGAACACCTTATTAAAGGCGCCTCACCCTTTTGCGCGGTCGAAGAACCTGCTATGACAAAACAGTAGCGAATAGCCCCAGTCCCTTCTCAAGCGCTACCATGCAAACCCATGCTAAAGCAAGGAAACGTGGAGCTTGAGCAGCTGTAATAAACAGCAGTTCCTTCTATCTAGGAGCCGTGCGTCCAGCACCTCATTTGGGATGATGGAAACAATCAATCGTTGTTGCTGTCTGCTCCCTCTCTTCGCAGACACTTTGGATTTTCATTACGGCAACAACCCTTTTTAAACATATCAGTCGTAACTTCATATCCATCTCAAGATGAGGTAAATGAAAAGCAAGTCCAAGTCCTTCGTTAAGTGCCCAAAGTTCTGCCTTTGGTGCGGTGAACCCTCATTAGTCATACTGGAAATCCTCCACCATCCGTTTTAAGTAGTATTGAATCTTCATTAGAGATCCTTTTTGCAGGTAACGAGATTCCGCTTCTTGCTATGAAGACAGAACTCCTCTGCTTTACTGATGCGCGAGTCTCTAGTGTTAGCTAGGCTCACTCCGAAGCCCTTCAGTGCAAAGTAACTTTCTACACCAATATATCTCGACTTCGAATCTACGCTGCGATGACTCGCAATGCAATAACTATCACGATGCCACTCAAGAAGAATCTCACGTTTGAGTTCGTTAACACGTACAGTTACACTCAACTTTCGTAAGAATTTAACCTAGTGAGCATTGAACTAACTAGATATCATTAGACAAACCCCTTTCTTTCGTTTGATATTAGCTGCTGCAGAACTTCTCCGCTCTCATGCGTCGAACTCTTTTGCCTAACGGCGTCATCAAAACGGGCACCTCAACCCCTACACAAGCCTCCAACCCACTGGACAACTCTTCTCATCACCACTTCGTTAACTATGATCTAGCAGCCTTCATCATCTTCTCCACTTCGACTCTTACCTTCCGTATACCACCCCGTCACTGTCAAACCACACAAGTGCGAGAATTAGACAATTGCTAACTGCAATTTAAGGCCTCTTTTCTACGAAAAGGACTTTAAATAAATGCTTTTCACGCGAGAATCATTCACAAAATAGAGATGTAATCATAAATGTCTGGGCCCCCATGAACCGTTGGGTTCAGGAGTGGGGGTTGATCAAGGTAGATACTTGTCAATTTGCTTCGCAATGCAATAACTATCACGATGCCACTCAAGCAGAATCTCGCGTTTGAGTTCGTTAACACATACAGTTAACACTCAACTTTCGTAAGAATTTAAACTAGTGAGCATTGAACTAACTAGCTAGATATCATTAGACAAACCCCTTTCTTTTGACATTAGCTGCGGCAGAACTTCTCCGTTCTCATGCATCGAACTCCTTTGCCTAACGTCGTCATCAAAACGGGCACCTCAACACCTACACAAGCCTCCACCCCATTGGATAACTCTTCTCATCGCCACTTCGTTAACTATGATATAGCAGCCTTCATCATCATCTCCACTTCGACTCTTACCTTCCGTATACCGCCCCGTCACTGTCAAACCGCACAAGTACGAGAATGGACAATTGCTAACTGCAATTTAAGGCCTCTTTTCTACGAAAAGGACTTTAAATAAATGCTTTTCACACGAGAATCATTCACAAAATAGAGATGTAATCATAAATGTCTGGGCCCCCATGAACCGTTGGGTTCAGTAGTGGGGGTTGATCAAGGTAGATACTTGTCAATTTGCTTCATGCTTGTGTGCCAAACTTAGAATAGTGGGAAAGCACCACCTGGACATCATGCGCGTGCTGTGGCCGTATGGACATACCAGCTTTTCCTTCAGTTCCTTTTCCATCTAATGAATAGGATGAACCCCGAGTTTGGTAAATTGGTACTCAATGGAAAAATAGCTCCTCACCATGCCAATGTTAATGTTGGCTAACAATATCATCTAGAGGGGGATAAATAAGTGATTTTGACAAATCTTGGCAAAATAGTGCGGAATTAATAGCGCCAAGTTTGGTAACAGATTACTCGAATAAAACATAATATAAATATGATCAAGTTCTAGTAATATTCAAGTAGTGTCGTGTAGTGTATCTATCAAGTAATGATTGACTATGAATAGAGAGATAGAAGACAATGCACACAAAGATTATAGTGGCTCAGCTTTAATATAAGCTTACATCCACTCTCCTACGCTAACGGTTTACTGGTTGGATTCTACTAGTCAACTATTGAGAAGTTACAGTCACATGTGCTTGCTTATATCCACGTGCTTCTTCAGCACCTTATAGTCAAACTATCTCAATCTAAGCGCACACCTTAAACACCACCAACACCTCTCAATAGCTTACAATATTAGTATGCTCAAGATGTAAGAATATAAAACACTCTCTAGATTTGGATTTTGCACTCAAGATATCTTGTACTTATATCGGTGCCTTTGATCTTCTTAGATGCTCCTCGCCATCCAAACTATCCATTGGAAAATCTTCATAGCGATCAATTTCCAATCTATCCGTTGGCCAATTGATTAGAAGATCAATTTAGCCGTTGAAGTCAATCAATTTGAGTTCCCGTAAATTTGGTCACCCATACAATCAAATCTTTGGCTTCCAAAAATAAAGTGACTTCTACTTGAAGAAAATCTTTTGTCTTTGGGAGAATTGTCAATAAATCATTTCCTTCATATTAGGAATCCATACCAGATCACTCATTGTTAAAGATCAGGTATTTTATACTGGGATAAAATAATAAGATCACATGACAAAGTTGTCGTCTCAGGTTGTGCTATCGGTCCGAGTATATCAGGTTTGTTGATGATATCAGACTCCTGCGTATATTAAAGCTTCTACTGATATCCATCTTTTAGTACTTTGCTTATATCCAACATATACTGCTAATGCCCTACTGATATTTAGCTTACGCAGTATTCTACTGATATCTATGTAGTATGCTAAATGCTGCTATGTAGTATGTTGCCTATATTCAATCGATAGATAAATCTAGCTTCTTAGATATATTTCAACTGTTCTTACCAAGATACTTTAATAATGATAGTGATGTAGAGCCTGTAGATTGTTCACCTTGTTTGGTACTTCCAAGTCTCCACGAACTTCTTGTTCTTCATGACTTGTACACTTCATAAAGGTTTGTCCAGTTTTCGTTAGTCTTTTACTTCATACTTTGGATACCTTTGATATAGGCAAAGTACATCAATTTCACTCTAGCTTCTATCTTCGAGTCCTTCAAAACATATTGACAATTATGGCTCTACATCACTGTTCACCTATCTATGGTACCTCCTAAATTTACCGAACTCCCCATTCTAGACTTGTTCACCTTCTACTTAGTCTAACTTGTAGACACCTTGACACCCAATGCCATGTTCACCTTTGATAGAGACGTATAACCTTTAAACGTTCTTGTAGGACATCATCTATATAACGACTTGTGCATCTTTCACCCGGTTACTCAACCATTTAACACATTAGTAGCCTTTCATTGTTTTTTCATCTTCAAAACATCATAAGGGATTTTCCCAACAATTTCGCCATTTTTTATGATAACAAAACAATATTTGAATATGCAGATGTGCAATCACGCTTTCAAAGATATTGAATTTTGTGAAAAGTAAAAGTAATTTGCTTATCTTGCAAAAAATAGGAATTCGGATTAGGGCATAGTAAGCACGTAATGAAATCTCCAAACTTAAGATATTCAATATAAAACAAAAGATAATAAATAAGTTGAGCTTAATAATATATAATGTAATTGCAGCTCAATATTATGCACCAAATATAATCAACCAATCAACACATATGCATATTTGTATTATCTCCCCCCTCTTGTTATAATAAAAAAGCAATAATTATGGAAAGGGTCATCGGAGAGTATACAGTATAGCTCATGTTTGTTGACATCTAATTTTTGGGCCATTTTTAAAATTTCTAAAACATTACAAAATTAGGATTAGGAGCCTTGGTCATGCTTAGGAATCTATTTCTAAACCAAAAATAAAATTTTTAGAATTTTTTAGAATTTTTCTTTTTTTTCTTTTTGCCAAAATGAGTGAAAAATGAAGAAAAATACCATATGGAGTTAAAACAATTCCAGAAAAATAGTCATTAGTCTTCTTGTAAATCCAATTTCATCATCACAGTATCAATTTTGGAAAATTTCAATTGGGAATATGTTTTTCCCAAAATTGGGCAAACTCACACCCAAAATTGAACCAGAAATTCAATTGAGTCATTTCTAGTCATTTTTAGTCATAGTTTCTTTAAAAACAATGATTCAGGGACCTTGAATTGCATATTAGTCAGTCCAATTTTACAATTTAACGAAATAATTGAAAAACCCAAAAAAATCAATTGAAAATTAGGGATTTTAAGCCCAAATTGAGGATTTTGGTCAATTCGAATTTGTTGAACCAAGGCAGCACCATTTATAGGGTTAATCAATCATGGGTATTCCAATTTTGACATCAATTTTTCCTAATTAGGTTGTTTGGACACTGAATTGAACAAAAGCCCTATCAATCCGAATTCAAATTTGGGAATTTGTGGGTTTAATTGTGATAAAAATTGGTAGAAATCCTATATTTGGATGTAAAATGTATTGAGCAATCCAATTTTGGGGTTAAATGTGAAAATTAGGTAAAAAAAGGGGCTATTTTGTGGATTTGGACCAACTAGGGTTTGCCGGGTTGACCCAACCCAACCCGGGTCGGTCATCTTATCCACCCACCTAGGCTTGCTCATGTGAGAAAGAACAAAAATATCTATTCATGGCTGCCACTTCACCGACTTAATCCGATCAATATATGATAACTCTATAAACATAGAATTATTTTATCTTCTTTAGGTAATAAATAATGCAATATTTGTTAGAATATATCTTGATTTCCTTTTATTTACTTAATTTTTCCTTTTTTATGCAGAATATTGAGATATGGAGAAAATAGGGAAAATATGGCAAAAAGAAAGAAATGAATATGCGACCTAGAGAATAATTAATAGGTGGGTATCACATTGAGAATTATGTGATTTATTCCCTAATTTTATGCAAAAAAGAAGCAATTGTCTTGTGAGAGGAGTCTTGGATGTTATCATATAAATAGAATAACTTGGAGGAACAGCGAGTTTTTTTTTATATCATTTTTGTTTTCGGTGTTATGAGAGTTTTTCAAGTATTTTGAAGAAAAGACAAAAGTGATAACAGAATTCTTGTTCTTTGATTCAAAATGTTTGGTTTAATTTATATTTTTATTTTTCTTCTATTATGTTCTAATTTTCTTTATTAGAGCTACGACGTGCCCTTTTTATGATGATGTGAATTTCATGTTTTTTATGCTTTGCAAGTTATTTCATTCATGTGAGTTATATATTATTGTGCTTAATACCTTTAAGTGACTGGCCATCATTGGAATGATTTGATGTGTATGTTTGACACTGAAAAGTGATAATATGCAATTGTTTATTATAATATATAATCATGAATTAAATGTGGATAGAAATGTACCATGTTATTTGTACAACTTTCGGTGATAAGGTGGTCCAAAAGATTAATTGTAAATCGGGAATATTTACAAATTTAATGCACTTATGTTTATTTAAATTCAAATAGAGATATAGTAAATTGATAAACTGAGTAAGTTTGCTATACCTAGAGATATGATAGTAAATAGACTAGGAAATTCCGCTATCACATATTTGATATTGTTCTTATATGCATAAAATCTAAAATTTATATTTAGTGGTTATGGTGAAATCGGATGCTCTAACATATTTTATCTAATTGATTATCTGCCTTTAATTTTTAAAATTTTATTTTTTTAAAATTGTCAGTTTTTATTTACTCTCAATTCTATTTTGATTTGTTAGATAAATTTTAGAATTATTCTATTTTTAATATTTAATTGATTTATTATCATCAATCTCTGTGGGACGATACTCTTCTCATCATTGTATTACTTATTCAACACGTTCGTTGACACGTGCAGAATTTTACGGACAAGTTTTTGGCGAAGTTGTTGGGGATTGTTTATTTAATACCAATTAATATTGATACCGCATAATTTTAAGTTTAATCTAGCTTTTATCTTTATTTTACAACCCTGTTAAGAATCACCTCACATTGGGGAAAATTAGGAGGTTCGTGGTTGACGTTTATGGAGAAAAGGATCAATAAAGATTTTATTGTATACAATTGCATCTTTCTATGATAATTTCAAATGAAGTCACGTAAAAGCTCACAACATCCCGAAAAGAAAAGGAGCATTTCATTTCCATATCCCAAATACATTGTCCTTTGCAAAGCCTAATTGAACTTGAATATTCATTTCCAAAGCCAAATTAGTGATCATCTCCTCACATTGGGGTAAAGCATGTGATCCACCTCAAACTGATTATAAACAAAAAGGCATGACAAAGAATCCTTAGAGCTCAAAAGGTCATAAGCCAAAAGAATTAGAAATGCAAATGCAAAAAGAGTCAAGGGCATGAAAAAGCACTGTGACTAATAAAAGCAAGGTCAATGCCCAAAAAAAGTGAACCAAACAAAAGAAAGAAAAAAGAAGAGAAACATTCAAAAGATGATGATGATGACAAAGGTCATGACAAAGTAAAGCAAAAGTTGTGAAAGATCAAAGATCACAACAAGCTAGAAGTTGAAAAGGAAAAGACCATGATGAATATCTAGAGGATTTTTGTGGTCATGAAAAGAAAAGATCTCTAGTGGACAAAAGAAAAGGATGGTGATGCTAAGTAGATCGACAAATTTCAGTAAAAACCCTAAATTCAAAAACAAATGAATCTTTTGAGCCTACCCAATATCAACATCACAACCTCACCCCAAAACCTCTTCAAATTGGGATGTTGAGAGTGAAAGCATGATTTCATAACAGAAGCGATCACTTAAAGAAGTGTGTGTAATCTTGTCTTATCTTATCCTCGAGGTTCTTAACTTGTGGACCCGAAGTGAGTCGAAAGATGTTGAAATTCCTTCTTGGCATCAAAATGCCTATCTATTGAATAGCCATTAACCAAGCCTGCATTACAATCCTTTAGAAAGACCTTATCGGATTAATCGGAATGTATGCATTGCGAATATCTTCGAATACCTAAGGATTGGTTATGAGAAATAAATTGAGAAAAATAGAGTAAGCCCCGTATGGACAGATGAAGAGAGAGACCGAATTCATAGATTGAGATAAGTCATTTCTAATGAAGGTCTTCCAATTGATCAGTTCAAGTATTTCTTGAAAGGTTTCAAGCAATTTGCTCAAACGCTTCCTTTAAAAGGAAATTTGATTGTTAAAATGCATTAACCCAAAGAATGCATGTTTGAATATCAAAATTACTTAATTTTCAAAACAGTTTTAGGGTCTTTCCTTAAACCCTAATTTTTTAAAACGATTTTAGGGTCTATCTTTAAATCCTAATTTTCAAAACGGTTTCAGGGTCTTTCCTTAAACCCTGATTTTTCAAAACGGTTTTAGGGTCTTTCCTTAAATCCCAATTTTCAAAACGGTTTTAGGGTCTTTCCTTGAACCCTAATTTTCAAAACAGTTTCAGGGTCTATCCTTAAACCTTAATTTTCAAGAAGGCTTTAAGGTCTTTCCTTAAAACCAAATTTTCATTAAGGCTTTAGGATCTTTCCGTAAACCCTAATTTTCAAAATGGTTTCGGGTCTTTCCTTAAGCCCTGGCTTTATAAAGGTTTTTTGGGATTATCCTTAAACTACACTTTCAAATAGGTATTCCAAAGGATATTGCAAGTCGTAGGCTCGGAATTATTACCCTCCACAAGTGATCGCGTCTTGTAGCTTTAAATATCGTGATTTTAATAGTTTTTCCAAGTGTATGCAAGTTTGTAGCCTCGGAGCTATCACCCTCCACAAGTGATCACAACCTATAGCCTTGGATGACTTTTTCAAAATGGTACATCAAATGTAGTGGCCCTTTTATAGTCCTTCTACAAGTGATCATGGATTAGCAGCCTCGGGATTCCCGCAAGTGATTGTAGTCCGTAGCCTCAAAAAGCTATTTCATATGATTTGTGGGTTTATCCTTAAACCACAAAGAATCGTGGGTTTATCCTTAAACCGCAAAGGTTCGTAGGTTGATCCTTAAACCACAAAGGTTGGTAGGTTATCCTTAAACCATAAAGGTTCGCGGGTGTATTCTTAAACCACAAGGTTCGTGGGTTTATCCTTAAACCACAAAGGTTGGTAGGTTATCCTTAAACTGCAAAGGTTCGTAGGTTTATCCTAAACCACAAAGGTTAGTAGGTCATCCTTAAAATCACAAGATTAAAATTCAATTCATCACAATTGTTACCATCATCAATTCATATTTTGAGATAATTAGTGAAGGAGCTCTCACAAATAGGTAAGTTTCTCTTTCCTTCAGTTATTAAAACCTTCTCAAAAAACACCAAAGGTGAAAAATTGGATCGGATTAGGAACTTTAAAGTAAGATCCTTAATCAATTGTTGTGAAATCTTCATTTGTTTTGTCAGTAGAGTCAATTAAAACTCAGGTGTCACCTTATCTTTGAGATTAACCTCTGACGGACTTAATCTCAAAGAGGGACAGCTGTTTACACCTGATTTTTAGCCTATTTTTAAAATTTTCTAAAAAATTACAAAATTAGGATTAGGAACCTTGGCCATGGTTAGGAATCTATTTCTAAACCAAAAATAAAATTTTTAGAATTTTTCTTTATTTTCTTTTGGCCAAAATGAGTGAAAAATCAAGAAAAATACCAAATGGAGTTAAAAAATTCCATAAAAATAGTAATTATTCTTTTTGTAAATCTAATTTCATCATTACAATATCAATTTTGGAAAATTTCAATTGGATATATGGTTTTCCCAAAATTGGGCAAATTCACACAAAAAAATTGAACCAAAAATTCAATTGAGTCATTTCTAGTCATTTTTATTCCATAGTGTATTCACAACAAATGATTCAGGGATCTTGAATTGCATATTGGTCAGTCCAATTTTACAATTTACCAAAATAATTGAAAAGCCCCAAAAGTCAATTGAAAATTAGGGATTTTAAGCCCAAATAGGGGATCTTGGTCAATTCAAATTTGTCGAACCAAGGCAGCACCATTTCTAGGGTTAATCAATCATGGGTAATCTAGTTTTGGCATCAATTTTGCCTAATTAGATCATTTGGGCACTGAATTGAACAAAAACCCTATTAATCCGAATTCAAATTTAGGAATTTTTGGGTTTAATTGTGATAAAAATTGATACAAATCCTATATTGGGATGTAAAATGTGTTGAGGAATCCAATTTTGGGGTTAAATGTGAAAAATTAGGTCAAAATAAGGGTTAATTTGTAAATTCGGACCAACCTGGGTTTGCCGGGTCAACCGACCTGACTTGGGTTGGTCATCTTCTCCACTCACCCAGGCTTGCTCATGTGAGAAAGAACAAAAATAACTGTTTGCGGCTGCCACTTCACCGACTTAAGCTAATCAATATAGCACGTGAAAAATGGATCGGACAGCTAGAGAATCTCTAGCTGTCCATCCCGATCCGTTCTAACTTACTCAGAGGTTGGTTGGAGTAAGAACTTGCTGAGAAACCGAGATAGAAGAGAAGAAATCGTTATCCAACATAGACGAAGTGCTCGACGATATTCCAGAGAGAGAAGAGAGAGATAGAGAGAGAAAGAGAGTAGAATCAAATGAGTTGGCCACCATTGTTGAGCCTCGCCAGAGCAGCCCTAACCTCGCTGGAGCGTCTCCCATGGCCATAGGTTGTCCAAGTTAGCCTTCCTTGACCTTGATTAATGCTTTTATACTCATTTGGATCAATTTAGATGGCTAGGGCGATATGTATTATAATTTGTGGGTTAGAATAACTTCTTTAGAATAATTTGGAAGGTTAGGTTGTTTAGATCGGTTTTTCGCCGGTCAATAGTGGTCCAATAGCCTATTGGTTAAGTTGGACATGTGGGGGATGATATAGTCTCCACATCAAATCAATTGAAATGGTCAAGATATCGTAGGAAGGTCGTCGAGGTTGAGCCCAAACCGTCAACCTTGAAAATGTTCAACCCAAAATGGTGCCCACCACCTGCTCGGCGAAATGCTGCAGAGAAGGAAGGAGCCAAACAGCGCCGTTTCGGGGCTATGCCTGCCAGGGCGACAGTTGGCATCGATACCGGCCTATCCAACTTGATCAGACTAGTCTGAATTGGTCAGCTTGGTTCAATCCCCTCGGCAGGAATTTTTGAAAAAAAAAAATCTAAAAAATTCTACAAACATAGCAAAATCTAAAAATTTGAAAAAAATTCGAAAATCCATAAAAAAAATTTCAGAAAATTCGAAATTTTTAGAGATTTAGGAAATTCAAAGAAAATTCTTAAAAATTGAAAAAAATTTGAAATTTTCAGAAAAATATAAAAAATTCAGAAAATCAAATAAAAAGGTGAAAGTTTTCAAAAATAATTGGAAAATCTCAAAATCCTATGAAAATTTAAAAATCTCAAAAATTTAAAAGAAATTTTCAAAAAATATAAAAAAATCAGTTTTCGAGAAACAAAATTCTCAAAAAAAATTTCTAAAAAAAATAATAAAATTTCAAAAATTCACAAAATGACCCAAGTACCCCATGGCCAACCTTTGCAAGTGAAATTGGAATATTTTGAATATTCTAAATGGCATTTTTGAAGACCCTTAGTTTAGAGGTTAAAAGGGGTCTTAATCCCTAAAAGGGTTTAACCCCCAAAAAGGCAATCACTAAAAACCCTAAAACAACACAATTCATTGAGCAAACAAGCCATTAGGACTTCATTAGACATTGAATGATTTGAATTGGTTTCTCTGTTAGAGACAATTTAGGGATTGTTTTGATTGATTGAAACTGATTATGCAATTGATGGTTGATTGATTGTTTCATCAGTTAGAACAATTAGAATTAGTGGTAGACCTTGGAAACTTGTATGACACATTAGACACATCGTATCATTTTAGGTATCGAAAGGGCATTAGTGATTTCAATTTGCAATTATTAATGTAACCAAGTCCATTTACTCATAATCTCTGGTTCACAAAATTACGGTATTTTTCATGTACCTCGATTAGGTTTCTAGTCAACCTATAAATAATGACTAGTGACAACTCCAAATTGAAAACTTAAATTGAATAGAAAGATAGAAAAATTATAACCCACTATCACGTAAGGTATTGTCTGGGAGAGACCCCCGTTTGTCTAGTGATAAGATGTCTATGGGACGTTTGGGCGAAATATCCGTATTGGACCTTAGTAGCCCATTCAGGAATAGTTTCCCCATTCATGACAAATGGAAGTACATCCTTAGCATGTCAAAAGCACAGCGCGACAATGTTCACATAATATCTTCAGAAAAATATTGTCATGCCCCGATCCCCAAAGGGCTCGCAACACCCCTTTGATGGCCATGTTGAATGCGACGTCCCAGGACGCGTCGCCGACCGATACAGAACACGCAAAGACGTACGCAAGCGGAAGCGAAATTTAAGCAACCCTGACGATAGTTAATGACAAAGGATAGTACTACAACATTCACAAATACACAACATTAAAAGGGAATAGTGGTTAGGTGGCCCACTTCAATATACAAAAAAGGGGCATCCAAAGATAAAACGAAGCATCAAATGCTCAAGGTCACTTTCGGTCTCTGAACTGCAGGTGACGACTATCCGTCACTCTAAACCTGAAAATGTTTAACAACGGGGGATGAGACAAATCTCAATAAGTAGACAACCTAAACCCCACCTTAGCCAATGCATACCCAGACTAGTCTAACATGCGATCTAACGGTCAACCCAATCGAATCCACATAAACGTACTTACCTCGCCTTAAATCAAGTGCCAACTCTGCATATTAGTTAAATCACCATAATGCGATAATTACTCAAGATCGTAATATAAGCACTCAAGCACCATAATCACGTACGTTCACCCAATTCAATCAAACACAATTCGCATGCATGACCGAGCAACTTTCCACGACCCACATCAACACGCCTCAGGTCAGGCTCTCCAATCAATCCGGGCTCAATCCCGCATAACCACGCCTTAGGACACTTTCCTCGACCCATGTAACCACGCCTCATGTCATTTCTTATATTTGTAGCCACACCCATGTAACCACACCTCAGGTTGACAATTCTCCAATCAATCCGGGCTCAGTCCCGCGTAACCACGCCTTAAGACATTTCTCTCCACCCACAAAATCACGCCTCAGGTCATTCTTGCCTTTCTAGCCACACCCGCGTAACTAAACCTCAGGTTAGCAGCCTCCGATCAATCCGAGCTCAGTCTCGCGTAATCACACCTCAGGACATTTCTCTCAACCTACGTAACCATGCCTCAGGTTTTTTCTCATGTACATGCACCACAACACAATTCATCATTCTAACACGTCGTACAATTCAAATTCAAATCATGAACTCACCACACTAGTCCACCAATCCAACATACAAGTTGGCCACAATCAAACATCAATATCACCCGCAATTGCCACGACAAACCAGCCACTGAACACACCAATTCAATCACTAATTAAGCCGCACCATCACTACAATTTAATCTAACAATTAATCACATTCACATGACAATCCTATTCCAAGCTTAGCCACTAAACTGATACTATTCACACCTTAAACAATTCTAAATAATACCCATTATACTAAGTAGGGTTTAGAAAGTCACTTATCTAAGTTTGGCTTAGGAAAAACTGGCTAGGGGCCAAAATGGCTTGGGTGAACAGTGGTGGCTTGGCGTGGGCGAGGGCACGATGGGCACAGTGGCTGGCAAGGCGCTTGGCCACGACCGGGATGCTCAGCACGGTGCTCGGCCACGGGTGAAAGGCTGGGCGCAGGCAACGGGCTTGGCCATGGCCCGGCAACGGCGGCCAACTGTGTTGGGCGAGTAGCCTGGCTGGCCGGTGAGCTGGCTAGCGGGCTGGCTAAGCGGCACGGCAGTAGCAGCTAGCTCGTCTAGGCGAGCTAGGCGACGACGTTGACACAGTGACACGGCAGCGACGGTGACGCAGCGGCAAGCTGGCCGAGTGCTCGGCCGGTGGGCTGGGGCAGCAAGGGACTCGGCTGTCGCGCCAAGCCTTTTTTTTTTGGACTTTCGGGATTTTCGTGCTAAGGAGGTATTTCTATATGAGGGTCTCTCCTAGACCATACCTCACATGACAGCGGTTGGTAATTATTTAGTCTAAGTTTTTTATTTTTGGAGTCGCCACTAGTCATTATTGGCAGGTAAACTAGAAACCTAATTGGGGTATGGGAGAAATACCACGATTCTACGAAGTAGAGATTCTGAGTACAGGGACTTGGTTACATTAATGATCCCAAATTGAGATCCCTAACACCCTTTCGGTATCTAAGAACGATATGATATCTAACGTGTCATTCAAATTTCTGAGGCTTACCCATTATCTATCCATTCTAATCGCAGGAAAATCAATCAAAAATCAAATGCACAATCAACGTCAATCAAATCAATTAATCCTAAATGGTCTCTAGAAATGAAAATCAATCAAAATATCCAAACCCTAATGAAGCCCTAGAAGCTTATTCATTTCATGATTTACATTTTTTAGGGTTTTAGGTTTTTTAGGGATTGTAACCCCCTAAATTTGAAATTTACTAAAAATGCCACTAGGGCACTTTCAAAAATTCAAATTTCACTTTCTAAGGTTAGCTACAGTGTTTTTGAACCGTTTTATGAGTTTTTAAAATTTTTGATTTTTTTTTGAAATTGAATTTCTGAGAATTTCACTAATCAAGAATTGATTTTCATGATATTCTGAAAATTTTTATGAATTTTCCAATTTTCCAATTTTTTTAGATTTTCTGAATTTTTTACATTTTTTATTTTTATTTTCCGAATTTTTTGAATTTTTATGAATTTTTTGAAAATTTCTTGAATTTTTTAGATTTTTCTAATTTTTCTAAATTTTTTTTGTGAATTTCCTATTTTTTCGAAATTTTTTATTTTATGAATTTTTTAAAATATTTTTCGATTTTTATTGATTTTTCATTTTTTAGATTTTATTATTATTTTTTAATTTTTCCGTCGGATTAGTGAATTGGGCTGGACTATCCGGTTCAACTCGGTTCGGCTTGGCCGAATCGGGAATTGCTAGCACCAGCGCCGGTCACCTTCACTAGCGAGCACAGTGCCCAAAATGGCACCGTTTAATGCCTTTTTGATTGGGGCATTTGGTTGAACATGTGGTGTGCATGATTCTGTGTTGTGTTGAATGTTTTCGAGGCTACCGGTTGGGGCTCGTTGCCGATGACCTTCTGGCGATTATTTTGCCATTCCGATTGATCCATCGTATTATCCATGTGTTCTATTTTGAGTCTAGCCTACTCAAAACACTAACGGACGTTCGCCGGCTGGCGAAAAGTCTATCGGAAAAACTTAACTTGTAACTGTCCTAGATTGATTTTTACCAAACTTCAAATCCTAATTTTAATCGCCCTAACCATCTAAATCGCCTAAAATGAATATCAACCTATCAAGCAAAGTCAAGAGAAGCTAACTTGGACAGCCTTATGGCCACAGTGACTCTCTGGTGAGGGTTCTCGAGCTTCGGCGAGACGGTTTAATGGACGATCGAGATGATTCATGCATATTTCCCAATCAAAATGCAATCAAATGACATAAAACGTGATTAGAAACAAGTCTTGAACATCCAGAAATACAAAATCACGATTAGAACAACATAAACAACAAGATTGAGTCAAATCATATTTTTTGAAATTTTTGGAAAAACCATGACTATGAACGATGTTTACTTGCTTCGACAAAGGATCAGATGAAGTTTCTGAAGCAAATGGCGATTGTGGATCTCTTCCTTAGTACTTGGACTTCAATCTGGTGACTTCGGCTTTGTCGGGGAACGTATGGACACGCCGACTGAGCTCAAGTTTCGAAGCTTCACGACCAGCTTCGGCATAGATCAACAGAGGAGGAGGTCCACCTTGAACGATTGATTCGCCGGCGCTGTTCCGTTCGTTAGCACCGGACACTCGATCAGGGGATCTCAACTTTCTACTCTCTCTCTAAACTTCGCACTCTTTCTCTCTCTTCTCTCTCTCGGTATTTTCGTCGAACACCTCCTTTTTAATGTTCAGTTTTTTCTTTTGTTTTTGTTGATCAAAATTCCCGCCCAAAGTTCATTGGAACTAACTTCCAATCGGTTGGATCGGTTCCCTGGTGCTAGCCGGAGATTCTCTAGCTGGCCATGTTGATTTTCACGTGCTTGAAAAGATAGGCGAAGTTGCAGGCTTGAAACGTTTTTTCTGGGTTTAGTGCACATTTTGATGAGTTGGGTAAGGAAGATGAACAACCCGGGTTGGGTTGGGTCGGGTTAACCTGGTCGACCCGGTAGACTCGGGTTGGTCTGAATTTGAAAATTAAGCTCAATTTTGACCCAATTTTCAAAATTAAATCCCAAAATTGAATTCTTCATCACATTTTGAACCAAAACATGTGATTTTCCCCAATTTTTGTGATAATCATGTCCAAGATTTTCACATTTTTTATTCAGGTTAATAGGGTTTTGTTCAATTTGATGCCCTAATGACCTGATTAGGAAAAATTGATGTCAAAATTGAATTACCCACATCTGATTAACCCTAGAAATGATGGTCTCATGGTTCGACAATTTCATATTGGACATGATTCCCAATTTGGCCTCAAAATTATTAATTTTCTATTGAATTTTGGGGTTTTCTAATTTCTATAACAAATTGTGCAATTGGACCAACCATTATGTAATTCAAGGTCCCAAAATCATCTGTTGTGAAGACACTATGAGTTAAAAAAGACTAGAAAAGATTTAATTGCATTTTTGGTTCAATTCGGGTTTGATTTTGCCCAATTTTTGGAAAAACATATACTCATTTGAGATTTTTCAAAATTGATGATGTATTAATGAAATTGGATTTGAAAGAAGACTAATGACTATTTTTATGGAATTTTCTGATTCCATTTGCTATTTTTTCACTTATTTTGGCTAAATGAAATGAAGAAAAAACCGCAAGAAAATGCTAAAAAAATTATTTTTTGGTTTAGAAGTAGGTTTTTAAGCTTGGCCAAGATTACTAGTCCTAATTTTGAGATTTTTGTAAATATGAGAAAAAATGAGCTAAAAATCAAATGTCAATATCGGCTGGAGCAAGGACAGCTGCGTTGTCGTCGGAGCAGCAGGGACGATGGCAGCGAGACCTATGGCAGCGAGTTGCTAGGCGAGTTCGTAAGTGGTCAGGGGCAAGAGCGACGGTCGGGGGTGGCACGGCGGCATCGCAGGCGGCGTGGGCGAGGCGAAATAGGGGCGAGTCAAGGTAAAGGAAAATAGGGGAAGGGAAAGAAGAGGGGGAGGGGGAGAGTCGCGGCGGCGATGGCGCGGCCAGTGGCGATACGGCGGTCAGGGGTAGTGCAATGGCATTGCAGGTGACTGGGTAAGGCCGAACGGTGAGCTAGTGGCCGGTGGTGAGCAGCAGGGGAGGGAGCAGAAGTAGTAGCGCCGGGGGAAGAGAGGAAGAAGAAGAGAAGAAGAAGAAAGAAGGAAAAGAAAAGAAAGAAAAAGAAAGAGAGAGAGAGAGGAGTGGATGTTGCATGGGGGGAAGGGGGAAGGAGTGGACGTGAGTGTGAAAGGGGAAGAGACTGGGGAGAGGGAGAGAGAGAGAGAGAGAGAGAAAAGTCAATTTTTGCACTCGAGTGTGATCCAATGGTCCTCGTTCAAATCCGAAATCAATCCAACGGTCCACGAAAAATCCTAATTAATAAATTAGAAAAAAAAGGTCAAAAGATAATAACTAAAACACATTACGAGGGAGGTCTACTAATCTAAATCTAAACTCGATTCAAATTTCACTTTTCACTTATCCCAGGCAATATCGAGACTGGCCACAATAATATCGACACCATCCAATTAAATTTATCATGAAACTCTGAGAAATTTGACACTAAAGTTCTGGTTCTAAATAACGGCCAAATTCGATCGAGTGCGATTCTAGTGAAATCTATAATTTAAAAAAAATAACCTAAGAGTGATCAGTTCCGGGCGAGATTTTATTATAAGCGCACTGACGAATATCCATTTTATAAATCCCAAAAATGGATCGAAATTTGGAATGTCACAACTCTTCTCCCTTACAAAAATTTCGTCCTCGAAATTTACAACCCAACCGAATTATTCGAACAAATGGCAATATTGGTGTCGCATTAGCTCTTCGCTTTCTCATGTCCCACCTTCAGTTCCATGATGCTCCCAAATTACCTTAACTATCGGAATTGTCTTGTTCTGTAATACTCGTTCAATTCTGTCCTCGATTCTTACTGGCATTTCCACGTACGACACTCTATTTTTTACGTCTATTTCTTCGTAATTCAGCATGTGGGTCGGATCCGATTCATACTTCTTTAACATAGACACGTGAAATACATTGTGAATTTGGGATAAATTCGGCGGTAGTGTAAGACAATAGGCCAAGGTGACAATTCTCTCTAAGACTTCGAATGGACCCACGTACCTCAGGCTCAACTTCCCTTTCTTGCCAAATCGTGACAATCCTCTCATCGGCGATACTTTGAGGAATACATGGTTCCCCACTTAAAATTTCAAAAGCCTACGTCTCTGGTCTGCATAATTCTTTTTGCGGCTCTGAGCGGTCTTAAGCCTATCTCGAATCACCTTGACTGTTTTGATTGACTGCTGAACCAACTTGGGACCCGTGATGCTCCTCTTACCAACTTCATCCCAATAAACTGATGTTCTGCAAGCTCTGCCATACAACGCCTCAAACGGTGCCATTCTGATACTCTGCCGATAGCTATTGTTGTAGGCAAATTCAACCAAATGCAACTGTTCCTCTCAACTACCTTTAAAATCCAATACATTTGCTCGCAGCATATCTTCCGAAGTCTAAATTGTCCTTTTAGACTGGCCATTCACTTGGGGGTGATAGGCCGTGCTAAATTATAACTTCGTTTCTAATGCCATATGAAGACTTTTCCAAAAAGAGGCAGTAAACTTAGGGTCAACGTCTGAAGTAATCGTCAGTGGCACTCCGTGAAGACGGACTATTTGTCGTACGTATGTCTCGGCATACCTTTCCAAGGCAAAGTCCTTTCGTACCGGTAGAAAATATGCTAACTTTGTTAATTGGTCAACTACCATCCATATCAAATCATGGCCCCTCTTACTCCTTGGTAATTGCACTACAAAGTCCATAGTGATGTATACCCACTTTCACTCAGGGATTTCCAATGGTTGCAACATTCCACCCGGCTTGCAATGTCATGCCTTCACTTATTGGCATGTTAAACACTTAGCCATGTGCTTGGCTACATCTACTTTCATACCGTTCCACCAATAATGCTGTCGCAAGTTCTAATACATCTTTGTACTACCTCAGTGAATACTGTAATTGCTATGGTGAGCTTCTGACAAAACCTCCTCCTTCAATTCTACATCACCTGGTACACATAACCGTCCATGGAACTTCAGAATCCCATCCTTGGATACTTTAAAGTCCGATTTTCTTTTTATGACATCCATACCCAGAATCTTCTGAATCTTTAGGTCTATCGATTGTAAATTCTTAATCTTAGTCTGGATTTCCCGTTCAATCCTCAATGAGGCAAGCAGACTTGAGACATGACTCACTTCAAACGTAAACTCTGAATCCCGAACTCCTTCCAATAGAGTCTATTCCTTGACCATCATATGCGCGATACTCGATTTCTGACTCAGTGTATCCGCTACTTGATTGGCTTTTCCGAGATGATACATAATATCACAATCATAGTCCTTGAGTAATTCCATCCAACGACGCTATCTCAAATTTAACTCCTTTTGAGAAAACAAATACTTGAGACTCTAATGATCCGTATAGATTTGAAAGCTTTCCTCGCATAAGTAGTGTCTCTAAATCTTAAGGGCGAAAATAATCGTAGCTAATTTCAAGTCGTGCGTCGGGTAGTTCAGCTCATGTGGTCTCAATTGTCGCGATGCATATGTCACCACTTTTCCATATTGTATTAGCATGCATCCCAGTCCTCTTAGCGACGCATCACTGTAAATCTCATATCCTCCCGGACCTGATGAGATTGTCAACACTGGCGTGGTCATCAATCTCTGCTTTACCTCTTGGAATTTCACACTTATCCGTCCATTCAAACCTCATCTCCTTCTTTAATAGCCGCATCAACGGCGTCGCTACTGGCAAAAACCTTTCCACAAAGCGTTTGTAATACCTTGCCAAACCCGTGAAACTTTGAACCTCTATCAGTATTATCGGTCTTGGCCAATTCATAACTGCCTCAATCTTTGTCGGGTCTATTGAAATTCCATTCCCAGAAGTCACGTGTCCAAGAAATGCTACTCGATTTAGTCAGAACTCGCACTTACTAAACTTAGCATAGAGTGCGTGTTCTCTTAAAGTCCATAGAACCATCCGTAGATGTTGCTCGTGTTCCTTGAGGCTCCTTGAATACACCGAGATGTCGTCGATGAATACAATAACAACCGATTCAAGAATTCCCCAAACACCCGATTCATCAAATCCAAGAAAGTAGCTGGAGCGTTAGTCAATCTGAACGTCATTACTATAAACTCATCGTGCCCATAACGTCATTATTGTAAACTCATCGTGCCCATACCTCGTCCTAAATGCCATTTTTGGTATATCATCCTTCGAAATAAAGTTGGCGGTAACCAGACCTCAAATCGATCTTAGAAAACATTTATGCTTCTTGCAACTGATCAAACAGGTCATCTATCCTTGGTAGTGGATACTTATTATTAATGATGACCTGATTCAACTGCCTTGAGTCAATGCATAGCCTTAACAATCCGTCTTTCTTCCTCACGAATAAAACTGGCGCTCCCCATGGAGACATACCCGGACGAATTAAGCCTTTATCTAATAACTCCTGCATTTGGACCTTCAATTCCTTCAATTTTGACAACGACATCCCATACGGTGCTTTCAAGATCGGTTCTATCTCTGGAGCTAACCCAACCACAAACTCCACTTCCTTATCAGGTGATAATCCCGGCGATTCTTAAGGAAAGACATCGAGAAAAAATATACACCTCGGCTATGTCCTTTAGCCTTGGTTCCCACCCAACGAGTTAACCACAATATAGTTATCTTTCTACACTTTAGAAACAAAGCTCAATCCATCAAACTTAAATCTAGCGGTCTGCCGAAACAATCACCTTGGTTTTTTACGAAATCCGAAATTTCCAAGCGATAACTCATTCATCCAAATCTTGCCCAAAGAATATCATTAATAATTTTGAAATCCGTAAACTGATTGCGCCTATCCATTATAAACAATTATACGTCGTATAGGATCATTCAAGTTATAACTTCAAAATCATTTCTTATTACACCCAACATCATCATATTACGCATCCAGACTTTTAAGACAAATTCTCTACTTTCCTCCTAGCCACAACATACACCTTTCCTTGTGCCTACAGTCGGTCTTGGTTATTCTGTGGGGTAGCTCCCGTTTGATGTCCTACTTACGGTTGCTATTGCTGCATTAGCGGCCTAGCTCATCTGCTCGGGTAGTTTCTCACTTGGTGACCATGTCGGCTACATCCAAAAAGCGCCCCAAGTCCACCTAGAAAGAGCCATTCTCATACCTCTTTTCACAAGACTAACATGCGGCATCAGAATAGTGGTTCAGCTTTCCAAAGTCCTTTCTTACCAGAGGAACAAGTCTCATATTCTCTATCATAGCCTTCTTTCCAAAGTTCCTATTGTCTCTAGCCGACGGGTACCGTGATCTAGAAGCGGTACCCCTTTCATTCATATCCCTTTCAACCATTTGACCTATTTCATACAGCTCATTATAATCCCTTAAGTTCAGTAGTGTCAATTGACTATAGAGATTCGGCTTCAGTCCATCTTGAAACTTGCTCGTCCTATCCATGAGGTCTTCCATCATCCTTGGTGCGAACTTAGATAATCTTGCGAATTCCGCCTCGTACTGATCCATTATCATCTGGTTTTGGCGAAGTCGAAGAAACTCTGCCATTTTCTGTTCTCACGCACTCTCCGAAAAATACTTCCCATTGAAAGCCTTGACCAAGGCACCCTGGAAGTGCAAAGACTTATTCCAATTCTTTAACCCTGAGAGTCGCAACCTCAGACTCACCATTTCATTCTGAACTTGGGTGGCTTAAGTTTTAGAAACTGTTTCACCACGTGATGTATCTAACGATTCCCAATTCGTTTCCCTTGATTGCAGTTAACAGTGGCAGCTCCTTTTTTAGCCTACTGTCCCATTATAATCCCAACTTCTGCAAACGCCCTCAAAATCCCATCCCCTCTGCGATCCTCCATAATTCTAGCTTGTGGACGTACACGACCTCGACCTTGGCTACTCATCTCGACCTTGGCTACTCATTCTCATTGGGTTCACACCACTCACTTACCTGCAATAATTCCCTTCGGGAATTAAAGACCGAGGCCAACTATACCAGTCTAAAGCCTTAGACAGTGAATCACAATAACAATTCACTAAGCAGGCAACTAATCACATACAGCACTCAATCAGAACCAACAGAGTTCGTACACTTACCTTAAGTCCTGACGCATCTGCACCTCACATATTATTACATAAAATCACTCAGCAACCATAATTACATAGTCTGGGATACGCATGACACACGAGTCTTCCTAACTAACTACCCCGAAGTTATCACTCATTATCACTCCAGGCTTCAACCAACTTAGATTAAGCTAACCTTGTTCTGATATCAAATCAACGGGGATGTCACGCCCCGAACCCTAACGGGTTCGCAACACCCCTTCGATGGCCACATTAAATGCGACAACCTAGGACGTGTCGACGACCCATACAAAACACGCAAAGACGTACCCAAGCTGAAGCAAAATTTAAGCAACCTTGACGATAGTTAATGACAAGGGATGGCACTACAGCATTCACAAATACACAATATCGAAAGGAAACAGTGGTTAGGTGGCCTACTTCACTATACAAAAGAGAGGCATCCAAAGATGAAACAAAGCATCAAATGCCCAAGGTCACTCCCGGTCTCTGAACCGCACGCGATGACTATCCGTCACTCCAAACTTGAAAATGTTTAACAATGGGGGATGAGATAAATCTCAATAAGTAAACAACCTAAACCCCACCTAGGCCAATGCGTACCCAAACTAGTCTAACATTCGATCTAACGGTCAACCCAATCGAATCCACATAAATGTACTTACCTCACCTTAAATCAAGTGCCAACTCTGCATATTAGTTAAATTACCATAATGCGATAATTACTCAAGATCATAATATAAACACTCTAGCACCATAATCACGTACGTTCACCCAATTCAATCAAACACAATTCATATGCGTGGCCGAGCAATTTTCCATGACCCGCGTCAACACGCCTCAAGTCCAGCCCTCCGATCAATTCGAGCTCAGTCCCATGTAACCACACCTCAAGACACTTTCCTCGACCTGCATAACCACACCTCAGGTTAGCAACCCTTCGATCAATCCAGGCTTAGTCCCATGTAACCACACCTTAGGACATTTTTCTCGACCTGCGTAACCATACCTCGGGTCATTTCTTGCCTTCTAGCCACACCTGCGTAACCACACCTTAGGTTGGCAACCTTTCGATCAATCCGGGCTCAGTCCCTTGTAACCAACATCTCAAGACATTTCTCTCGACCCGCGTAACCATGCCTTAGGTTATTTCTCATGCACATGCACCACAACACAATTCATCATTCTAACATGTCATATAATTCAAATTCAAATCACGAACTCACCACACTAGTCCACCAATCTGGCATACAAGTCGGCCACAATCAAACATCAATATCACCTACAATTGCCACAACAAACCAGCCATTGAACCCACCAATTCAGTCACTAATTAAGCCACACCATCACCACAATTTAATCTAACAATTAATCACATTCACATGACAATTTTATTCCTAGCTTAGCTACTAAATCATTACTATTCACACCTTAAACAAGTCTAAATAATACCTATCATACTAAATAGGATTTAAGAAGTCACTTACCTAAATTTGGCCTAAGAAAAACTGGTTAAGGGCCAAAATGGCCGGGGTGAACAGTGGTGGCTCAGCGTGGGCGAGGGCGCGAAGGGCACAGTGGCCGGCAAGGCACTCAGGCACGGCCGGGATGCTTGGTAGGGCGCTCGGCCACGAGCGAGCAATAGCCTAGGCAGTTAGAGACGGCTAGGCAAGCTCGGCATAGGCAGGGGCAATGGCCTGAGTTGTCCGACCATGGCCTGGGCAAGCGGCTGGGTGCGAGTAACGGGCTCGGCCACGGCCAAGCAACGGCGGCTAGGTGTGTTGGGCGAGTGGCCTGGCTGGCTGGCGAGCTGGCTGGTTGGCTGGCTGGGTGGCACGATGACGACGGTGATAAGTAGCAGCGGTAGGCTCATCTAGGCGAGCTGGGCGGTGACGGCGACAGCAATGCGGCGGCGATGGCGATGGTAACGCGGCGGCGAGCTGGCCAAGTGCGTAGCCGGTGGGCTAGGGCAGCGGGAGACTTGGCCGGAGCAGGGATAGCTACGTTGTCGTCAGAACAGCAAGGGCGACAGCGGTGAGCTGCTGGGCAAGCTGGCAAGCGGCTGGGGGTGGCACGGCAGCGTTGCAGGCGACGTGGGCGAGGCGGAACAGGGGCGAGTCAGGGTGAAGGAAAACAAGGGAAGGGAAAGGAGAGGGGGGGAGAGTCGCGACGATGATGGCACGACCAGTGGCGACGCGGCAGTTAGGGGTGGTGCAGCGGTGTCGCAGGAGGCTGAGCGAGGCCAAATGATGAGCTGATGGTCGGCGATGAGCAGCAGGGGAGGGAGCAGAAGTAGTGGCATCGGGGGAAGAGAGGAAGAAGAAGAGAAGAAGAAAAAAGAAGGAAAAGAAAAGAAAGAAAAAGGAAGAGAGAGAGGAGTGGACGTTGCATGGGGGCAAGGGGGAAGGAGTGGACGTGAGCGTGAAAGGGGAAGTGACCATGGAGAGAGAGAGAGAGAGAGAGAGAGAGAGAGAGAGAGAGAGACAAAAGTCAACTTTTGCACTAGAGTGTGATCCGACGGTCCTTGTTCGAATCCGAAATCGATCCAACGGTCCACGAAAAATCCTAATTAATAAATTAGAAAAAAGGCCAAAAGATAATAGCTAAAACACACTACAAGGGAGGTCTATTAATCCAAATCCACACCCAGTCCAAATTTCACTTTTCACATATCCTGGGCAATATCGAGGCTGGCCACAATAATATCGACACTGTCCAATTAAATTTATTACGAAACTCCGAGAAATTCGATACTAAAGTTCAGGCTCTAAATAACAGCCAAATTCGATCGAGTGCGATTCTAACTAAATCTCTAATTTAAAAAAAAAGAACCTAAGAGTGATTAGTTCCGGGCGAGATTTTATTATAAGCGCACTGATGAAATACCCATTTTATAAATCCCAAAAATGGGTCAAAATTCGGAATGTCACAAATATGAGGCATGAAAAGCAATCTCTAGAAACATCATCTTCTACATGCTTAGGCAAGCATAAAAAATATTCGATATAGCTCATGTTCATTAGAATCAATTATCATATACATTAGCAAATATATATCAAGGAGCATGGATGCATTATATAATTTCACGACCTTTTTGTCATAATAAATTGGTAATATAAATAAGAGATTTATTAATGACAAAAAGTAAAGGAAATAGAAGATGGACTAACCGGATTATGTAGAACTTAGCAAGTTCTAACACATATTTACCTTTTCTTCCATCGTCAAGATAGCAATCAAGATCAGGATCGAAATTGGCTCAAATTCGACAAGATTTTCCCAAGCTTGATTTGTGTTGCCCCTGAATTTTTTACTTCTTTGAGATGATCACAATTTTCCCCCTTTCTTTTGCATTTTTCTACTTTTTCCTCTTCACCTTTTTATTTTTCTGCCTCTGTCATCATTACTGTTTTTGCAAATAACTTTTATCGCAACTTGTGCGCGTTGAACATAATATTTTTCCTTTTTTTTTATGTAGCAGCAACATTTTCATATTTGTTTTCTTTTTGATATTTGAGAAGGAAATCCGTTCTCTTCAATCAAGCTCATTTCGAATTCAATCTGCATAAACTCAATAAACATTTTACACAAACTTGCTGTTAAAGATATAATATCTCATATAGTATATCATGCCCTTTCTTTAGAATAAATTGAATAGAATATATAAACATATCAAATATTTCAATCAGAAGCTACTCAACCTTTCATACGATCCATTAAGGGCTGGCTCAATATTTTTTGAGATGCCTTCAATAATTTGCGAGAATTTTGAGCATAGTGGAGAATTTTCGATCCTTTGAAAATATCGAAAATAGTGTAGAATCTTTCTCCAATATTGTGATCAAACTCTTCAAACTTCATATGGAAAGATTCCTTTACTGCTTGCAAATTATTGTAGAAGAGATAATAATATTTTCAAAAAATAAGGAGTGTATCATGTACATAGCTTCCTTTGATTTGTAGATCAAACTTGCCAATTATAATATGTACTTCTAAGAATAGCAAGTGTATCCAAATATATAAAAGTATGCAATGATTGCTTTCAAAATCAAGGGGCTTTCTTTAAGAAAAAATCTCAAATGCATATTACTAATGTATTTCGCAAAAAGAAAGTAGATATTTCTACCATATCCAAGTATTACACATGTCAAGTCATGTAATAAATACGCGCAATAAATATGTGCAATATCTTGTACTTATGGCAGTAAATACCTCTAATTTAAATCAAACATAACTCAACAATCAACCATTATCAAATATTTTGATCATCAAGAATCATAATAAATCCATCTAAAAAATTTGCAAGGCACGAGAAAGAATAAACATGGACTTTTTTATTCTCTTAACCAAGGTATATGTTTAAAATATACCATTGATTTAAATTATGTATCTTGTCAAACTTCCCTTGAGATATTCCTTTGATTGCACTATGATTTGTGTAGATTTGCAATCATGTTTCCTTTGTACAATTTACTGCAATAAACTCATTTCCATTTTGGTATCCAAGTATTTAGATCATTTCCTTTTGTTAGAAGCAAAACATGGAAACTTCATAGATGTCTTAAGATTCTTTCCCAACTCACCTTAACAGACCATTTAAGGTAAGAATATTATGCATAATACAAAGTAATATCTTCTTAAAAAAGATTCCTACTTTGCAAAGCATGACAAGAACAGAGAGCATAAAAATCAGTCCAATAATCTGAATTATTTGTAAATTGAAAGCAAGTTATTATTTCATGACCACAAAGATGCATTAGCCTTTTACTCCAAAAATGATATTGTGGCACAATCAATTTGAAATTCTAGAGCACGATATATAAAGTCCGAATCAAGTAAAGCACAACATGGAGATATAAAATATCAAGTACAATGAGAATTTATAGATATTTAGAGTTTGTACCCAAACCAAATTGAGAATTTAAAAGCATACATTCCTTACCAAATTTTCTTTCTTTTTTCCTTTATTTCTTGCAAGAAGAGCAATCTCATCTTTTCTTTGGTACCCAAATGAGCTTGGGTCCTTTCTTTTTAGAAGAAGCATCAAATCTACAATTCGCTGACTTGGATTTCTTTCAATCACGTGGACATTCTTGCTTATAGTGATTGGGATCACCACAATTGAAGCATTTATAATATTGAGATCCAATAGGCTTGACTACTTGCTTACCAAAGTGATTTTAATAATGCTGGATTGAAGGCATGGGACTTAATCTTTCCTTGACATTCGGAAAGTCAATCTCAATTACATTTTCAAAGCCAAGGCCGGATTTGCTGTAATACAGGATGAAATAGCTAGCACGAGTCACCTAGAGGGGGGGTGAATAGGTGATCCTAAATAAATCTTTAAAATTTGTGCGGAATTGAAATGAATAACAATAGAGTCTGAATAAAATTCAGATTCAAGTTAGATCAAAAGAAAAAGGTTCTGAAGTACAGAATGCAAAGAGATAAGGAAAAGAGAATTCTGCACACGAGTTTATAGTGGTTCGGCTTATAGCAAGCCTACGTCTACTCTCCCACGCTTACAGCCTACCGGCTGGATTTCACTATGTAATCAAGAGGAATTTTACAGACTTTGAGTCTCAGAACTATTGTGTATGATAGGACTCTCTATCTCACACAAATACTCTTTACAAAGTAATCCTCAAGATCTTGATCTTAAGTTCAGAATGACAAGAGAACAGATTGGAGTAAACTCAGACTTTGGACTTGTTAATTCTTGAATCGCTCTACCTTCTGCTGCTCATGTTCTCCTTAAATACTCATCTTCATCCACACTAGCCATTGGACAACTCATAGAGGATCATCTTCCAATCTTCACCTTGGACATATTTGTAAACTAAGGATTGAGTAGCCGTTAGTTGATAGATTCTGAATCCCATTAATTCTGGTCGCCCATACAATCAGAATCTTGGTTTCCAAAAGTAGAGTTTTTGTCCGTTGTAAAGCATTCTTGTCTTAGTATTTGATTGTCAATCAATTTGATTACGATTGAACTAATCAATACTTTCCTTCTGTGAAATCCATGCCAGATCACTAGCTGTTTTTCTTCGTTCTGAGTTTTACTTCTGAAGAATTACTGCGTCTTCGTCTGCTTCTGAAAAATTTCAGCTTCTGCGTCTGCTTCTGAAAAATTTCAGCTTCTACGTTTGCTTCTGAAAAATTTCAGTTTCTGCATCTGCTTCTGAATTTTTCTGAATCTCAGAATTTTAGCTTTTGTGGGTCTTCAAGAACTTATAGAGTCTGAATTATTTCTGCGTCTGGAAAATATCTCAGAACTTAAATAATTCTTCTTAACTTGTAAAATTTGAAAAACTTCATTCTTAGCTTCCAGAACATATATTCCTGAAATGAGAAGGTTCAGAATAAGTATCAGATTTACAAATATTATGGAAGGTTTTGTTAACTTCAAAATCAGTAGGAGTTTTCCTCAACAATCTCCCCCTTTTTTATGGTGACAAAACTTTCCTGCAGATTGAATCAATTTAAAATAAATTGGAAGTAAGGAATCATATTCAGCGCATTAAATCACAGATTGAAAGATCAAACTCTGTTGTTGAAATCTGTGTTTCTTTTCTTCCTTTGTCTATAACCTGTATTGAATCTGCATATGAATTCTCCCCCTTTTTGTCATCAGCAAAAAGAAAAGTATAGAGAATATAAGGCAATAATATTAAGAGAATAACCAGTCTGAACAAATAATGTTAATAAGTTTACAGACCAACAAATAAATTTTGGAAGAGAAATTTTGAACAGGCTATGTTTTAGAAGGTGTTCGAATCAGTTGAAAGTTTTCCAAGATAGAGACAGTCTCCTCAATCTTCGAACTGCATTGACCCACTGCTTTCTCCATGTTGGATGAGCATTGAGCAATGGCCTCCTCCAGTTCTGCTTTGTCTGCAGCTGCTTGAAGTCGTTGAGTGTGAGAGTTTTCCTCAACCATTTTCTGCAGATGCTTGACTTCTTGTTCCAGTGTAGTTTGTTTGTCTTTGATCTCAAGCAGAAGTGTGAGGATGTTCTGATCAGTAGAAGACTGTTCTTGGACATTTTCTCGCGTAGACTGTTCGAATTCCTGGGTTGCTTCTGTTGGAATCTCCCCCTGAATAGGTGCTTGCTCTTCAGAGACATGATCTGTGAAAGATGGTTCTGAAACATTTGGAACTGGTTCAGAAACATGTTCTGGAACATTAGTATATCCTGTTGTAAGGTGTTCTTCTTCTGCTTCATCACTTTCATCATGTAGAAGGATTTTTCTTTTCTTGTACACCTTCAGTGGGACTGGAGATTCTTTCTTACTTCCTGACCCCTTTTTCTGCTCTGTTTTTCTGAGATGTGACTTACCATCAGAAATAGCCTCAGCCTCTTTTCCCTTGAACTTTTCCTTGATATCATCAAATTGTTTCATCTTGGAGAGCATTTTCTCCCCAACAAACATACAGGGGACACTATTTTGTTGCAAGTCAGCAGGAATGGATATTTTGAGGAACATAAAAATTCATGATATCAATGCACCGTATGGTAGCTGTCCCTTATCCTTTTGTAGTGTCCTGTACATGTGAAATATGATGACATGAGGTAAGGAAAAAGGTTGACCTTTCAAAAGAGCCCAGATGAGTTTAATCTCAGATTTGGACAGGTCAGTTTTTTAGGCTGCTTTCGGCTTCAAACAGTTGATGATGATCTTGTGCAGTATGATGGATCTTTTTGACAAGTCAGAATAAGTGATGTGCCGCTTGGATTCCAGAGCAAAATTGGATTTTTCAGAAACTACCCTGGAAGCTTCTTCATAGCCTACCTCCAATGGAATGAATTTGGAGTATGTCGCTCCAATTATTTTTGCCAACAGGTCAGCCTTAATATCAAACTTCTTGTCACCAACGGTGAACTGGAGCCAGTTGGGTGACAGAATTGAAAGATTGGAGTAAAAATAAGCTGTTAACTCAGAATACACAGTTGCAGATTGAAGGCAAAACTCATAAATGCCTTGTCTTTCAAACAGATGTTGGACCAGAACATCAGCCTTCTCTAAACAAGCGAAATCCACAGTTCTGTGATTCATAACACCTCGAGCGAGTAAAAGCCTATAACATGTATGGTGCTCAACACTTCTAAACAATCCGCCTGTCCCCGGCATTCTAGATGCTATCCCCAATTTCTTTTCAAAAAGCTCGAAAAACTGAGCGTCATCTTCAAGAACAACAAACTTTGAGGAGGATTTAGGGCTTACCATAGGCTTTGTTACAAACTTTGTTACAAACGGAGTGGATGGTTCTCCGACTTTTTCTTTCCCTTTTCTGGAGCGATGCAAAGTAGGGGTTGTGTTAGCAGGGGTGCGATCAGTCCCAGCAGAAAGCTTAGAATACTCTTGAACGAGATGAGTTTCCGACCGAAAATGGTTGTCTTTAAGACATTTTAGAAGAGTCTCAGTAGCAGCATTACCCCTCTTCAACCTTTGATAATTTTGCCATAAGAGTTTGATGTTTTTAAAGCGAAAATCTTTGTCACCTTCTGGTTTGGATGAAGACGATCGAGGCGGTGGCATAGCATGAGCAGTTTCTTCGAGATGATCCGACTCTGTGTCTGATAACTCCATAAACTCTGGCGGAGCAGAAGATTTAGATTCTTGATTCAAGATACGTGAGGATCTTCTCTTGAAAGGCATTTTGAAGTCTTCTTGATCAAAAAGTTTTGATCTTTGGAGAAGGAAGACGAATAGGGTCTCTGAGAGTCGAAAAAGGTTTGAGCAGAAAATTGTACTGATGAGGGTCTTGAAAAGAGACGAAAAGGTATATAAACGTGAAAGACCGATTTTTGGGAATAAAAGGTTATTTTAGAAAGTAAGAAATAAGCCAAAGTAAATAGAAAGGAAATATATTTTCTAAAGTATAAAAGATCAGAATATTATCAGATAATATTTTAAGCTCAAATAACCAGATAAGGTTGAATACATACCTGATTTGCTTCCAAAAATAACAAATATGAACATATCCTGCCAAAAATATTCCCGCCAAAATTTAAACTATGTACGTACCTTTCATGAGAGTCTGGAAAATGTTCAGACCAAGATCACTTGAGTCTGAAGAATATTCCTGTCTGTCAAACACTTCGAGAAGGATTAGTAATGCACAGTTTTTTTTTTTGGTAACCCAGGGAACCCCCGCACGGCCGACAGCCGGGAAGTAAACCCTGGGGGCGACACGTGCTAGCCACCACACACGTGCCACCAGTTAAGTCACCCTGCGGCGCCCGGGATTCGAACACTCAACCTTTTGCGAGAGGAAGAGTGCGCGCTCCAGCAGCGCCATCCAGGCGGGTGGTAGTAATGCACAGTTTGTTTTTAATAAATTCGAAAGACGATTTATCAAGGGGTTTTGTGAATATATCAGCTAGTTGATTCTTAGAATCAATAAATTGAATATTCACATCACCATTTTGCACATGATCTCTAATGAAATGATGTTTGATCTCAATATGCTTGGCTCGAGAATGAAGAATAGGATTCTTAGTGAGATTAATGGCACTGGTATTGTCACATTTGATTGCAACATTTGAGTCTTCAACAGCAAAATCTCGCAACTGCTGCTTCATCCACAGAATCTGTGCACAACAACTTCCGAAGGCTACGTATTCTACTTCCGCTGTTGATAGTGCGACTGTATTCTGCTTCTTTGAATACCAGGATACTAACATCTTTCCAAGAAGTTGGCATGTACCTGTAGTACTTTTCCTATCCACTTTACATCCAGCTAAGTCAGCATCTGAATAACCAGTAAGAGTAAAATCTGAATCTTTGGAATACCAAAGACCTAGCATAGGATAAGTTCCAATGTATTTGATTATCCTCTTTACTGCAGAAATGTGCGATTCCTTTGGATCTGACTGAAATTTAGCGCACATACAGACACTAAAAAGTATGTCAGGTCTAGATGCAGTAAGATATACCTTCTGATCAACCTTTTTACCATTTATATCTTTGTCTAGCTTGGATGATTGAGACATTGGAGTGTCTGTCTTCTTGCAATTTTGCAGACCAAACTTCTTGACTATCTCCTTGGAATACTTTTCTTGGCAAATGAAGGTACCATCTTTCATTTGTTTCACTTGTAAGCCAAGAAAGAATGTTAGTTCTCCCATCACGCTCATCTCAAATTCGTTCTGCATATTTTTAGAGAATTCCTTGCAAAGTAATTCGTTAGAAGATCCAAAGATAATATCATCAACATAGATTTGAACAAGTAGAAAATCCTTACCCTTTCTCTTAACAAATAGAGTTGTATCTACCTTACCCTTTGTGAAATCATTTTGCAGAAGGAAATTACTTAACCTTTCGTACCAAGCTCTGGGTGCCTGTTTCAGATTGTAAAGAGCCTTTTTGAGTCTGTAAACATAATCAGCCTTTCTTGGTTCTTCAAAACCAGGTGGTTGTTCCACATATACTTCTTCTTTGATGTATCCATTTAGGAAGGCACTTTTTACGTCCATCTGAAAAAGTTTGAAGTTGTGGAAACAAGCATAAGCTAATAATAGCCGAATGGCTTCTAACCTTGCAACTGGTACATATGTTTCATCATAATCAATGCCTTCTTCTTGAGAATAACCTTTTGCAACCGGTCTTGCCTTGTTTCTTGTAACCTTCCCTTTGTCATCCGGTTTGTTTCCGAATACCCATTTTGTTCCAATTCCTGGATGGTTTTTGGGTCTTGGCACAAGCTCCCATACTTCATTGATTCTGAACTGCTGAAGTTCCTCTTGCATAGCTTCTATCCAGCTTTCATCTGATAAAGCTTCTTCAACATCTTTTGGTTCTATTTCAGATATCAATGTCAAGTTGCTGATGTTATTCTTTTGTTTGGATCTGGTTTTAATACCATCTTCTATTTCTCCAATGATGAGGTTTTTCGGATGACTGGACTTATGTTTCCAGTTCTTGTCATACCTTTCCTTCTGAATATTTGCAGACTCTAAATTTTCTGGTTGAGTCTGTATTTTGTCTTCTTTTCCTTCGTTCACAGAATCTTCGATCTTTTGAGATTCTAGATGACCTTCTGAAGACACTTGAATGTGGAGAGGTGATTCAGATTCATCTTTGTGAGTCTGAATATTTTCTTCAAACCTTACATTCATTGTTTCTTCCACAGTCTGAGAATTTTTGTTGAATACTCTGTATGCTTTGCTTGTAGTAGAATAACCAAGTAGGAATCCTTCATCTGCTCTATCATCAAACTTCCCAGGGCGATCATTTGAGTTTTTGAGAATAAAACATTTACAACCAAATACTTGAAAATATGAAATATTGGGCTTTCTACCTTTGTAAAGCTCATAGGGGGTTTTCTCAAGAATGGGTCCGAGAAAAACTCTGTTAATAATATAACATGCTGTAAAAACTGATCTGCCCAAAAATGAAAAGAAATCCTGCTTTCAATCAACAAGGTTCTTGCCATTTCTTGCAAAGAACGATTTTTCCTTTCCACAACACCATTTTGTTCTGGTGTGTATGGAGTAGAAAAATTATGTTGAAAGCCATTTTCCTCACAAAAGTCTGAAAAACTTTGACTTTCAAATTCTCCCCCATGATCAGTTTTAATGCAGGAAATGGTATAGCCCTTTTCATTTTGAACTCTTTTTGCAAATTTTGTAAAATATAAAAATGCTTCATTTTTATGAGCAAGAAAGAACACCCATGTAAATCTTGTGAAATCATCAACAATAACTAAACAATATCTCTTACCACCAATACTTTATGTTCTGGTTGGTCCAAACAGGTCCATATGAAGAAGCTGCAAGGCACGATCAGTTGAAACATGATGTATAGTTTTGAAAGAACTTCTTACTTGTTTTCCTAGCATGCAGGAATTGCATAACTCTATCTTCCTGTATTTCAAATCTGGCAAACCTTGAACCAGTTTCTTGTTTGAGATCTTTGAGATTTGTTTCATACTGATATGTCCCAACCTTCTGTGCCAAAGATCTTCATCCTCTTTGATTGAGATTAAGCAATGATTGGAGTTTGGATTAACATCCAGAAGATAAATATTGCCATGTCTTCTTCCTGTGAATGTTTGAGAAGAATCTTTGCTTGTTCCTGAGCATGTATCTTCTTGAAAGTTGATTCTGAAACCTGTATCACAAAGCTGGCTTATACTAATCAAATTGTAATTGAGTCCTTTTACCAACGACACGTCATTGATTCTAAGTCCTCTAATATCAACTGTTCCTTTGCCGATGATTTGTCCTTTAGTATTTCCTCCAAAGGAAACTTTTTCACCCTTCAGACTTTGAAGATCAGCGAATATGATTGGATCTCCTGTCATATGTCTGGAGCATCCACTGTCTAGATACCACTTTCTTTTTCTCTTTTGTGGTAATCTGCAAGAAATACAACATCTCAAGTTTTCTTTGGTACCCAAATTTGTTTGGGTCCTTGAGTATTAGTATAGGCTGTCTTAACAAAATCTCTTCGAACAGGTCTCCAGACCTTAGGACATTCATTCTCAAAATGTTGCGGATCTCCACATTTTGAGCATCTTAGTGCACTCCGGCCAACAGGTTTTACAAAATTCCTTTTGAAATGATTTTTGTAAACTTGTCTAGGAGGTCTTTGTCTTAATCTCTCCTTGACTTTTGGAAAATCGATTAAGCTATCACTTTTTTTTACAAATCCAAGACCAGATTTGTTATAGTAAGGAATTTGAACGGAAAGGATATGCTTCAAAGTTTCTGAGCCCTTTGAAAAATTTGAAGTAATTTTTGAAATTTCCTTTTTCAAAACATCATTTTCTTTGGAAAGAAAATCTCGACTTTCCTTGATTTGACGAAACTCTTTTTGAAGGAAATCGATCCTTTCTTTTTTAGAAGCATCCTGTTGCCATAGTGAAGAATTTTCCTTTTTCAAAGAAGAAATTCTTTTAAGAGCAGTCTTAAATTCAAAGCACAATTCATCAATGTAATTTGACACTTCGATAGACATTTCAGAAGGTTTTACCTCGATTTCCACTTTAGGATCAGAATCAGAATCTGAGTCTGAATCTGACTTTGCCATAAAACAGATATCTTCATCACTATCTTCACACTCTGTGTCACTCCAGGTTTCTGCCTTTAAGGCATTCTTTGCTTTCTCGAATTTGGTCTTCTTTTTCAGAAGTGGACAGTTTGGCTTGATGTGTCCACGTTTCCTACAGTGAAAGAAAATTATATCCTTTGATCTCTCTGTTTCATCGATAGATTTCTTGTTCTCAAAAGGCTTCTTCCCTTTGAGGTTTCTTCCTCTGATTTTCATTTTCTTGTACTTCTTTATGAAGAGAATTAGTTCTTCATCATCAACATCTACATCTTCAGTGTCTGCATCAGAATCATCGTTAGTTTTCAAAGCAATCGACTTATTACCTCTAGATTCGTTTTGCTCATTCCGTTTCTCAGTTTCATATGATTGAAGAGTTCCAATCAATTCATTCACTGATAGAGGCTTGATCCTTTGTGTCTCTCGAAGAGAAGTTTTGATGTTATCCCACTGTTCTGTCAGCCTTCTCAGAAGTTTATTGACTTTCAATGCATCTGGAACTGGTTGTTCTTGATAAGCAAGACCGTTTACTATATCAGTAAACCTGTTATAAAAATCAGCAATTAATTCTCCAGGCTTCATTTTGAAAGATTCATATTGGCCAAGCAAAATATTAATCTGAGTTTCCTTGGCTCGATCCGTTCCTTCATAAGTAATATAAAGAGTATCCCAGATTTCTTTTGCAGAATCACAAGCAGCAATTTTCTTATACTCAATAGGAGATAATGCATAATAAAGAGAATAAATTGCTTTTGAATCTAAAGTCTCTCTTTTAGCTATCTCAGTTTAAGATAGTGGAAGATCTGCTGGTTTGCTTGCATCTGCTTTCTCTTTTGAATATGAAGACTTCGAGTTGACTCCTCTGATGATAACATCCCATTACATGTGATCAATTGACTTGATGAATGCCTTCATCTTGTTTTTCCAGATGCTGTATTCTTTGCCATCGAAAAATGGTAGTCTGTTGTTACTCTGTCCTTCAATGAGCCCTAGAGCACCATAGCTAGCCATATAGATCGTTAGCTCAGAAGTAAAACACTTCAATAAATGAGCAACCTGCTCTGATACCAATTGAAATAGCTAGCACGAGTCACCTAGAGGGGGGTGAATATGTGATCCTAAATAAATCTTTAAAATTTGTGCGGAATTGAAATGAATAACAATAGAGTCTGAATAAAATTCAGATTCAAGTTAGATCAAAAGAAAAAGGTTCTGAAGTGCAGAATGTAAAGAGATAAGGAAAAGAGAATTCTGCACACGAGTTTATAGTGGTTCGGCTTATAGCAAGCCTACGTCCACTCTCCCACGCTTACAGCCTACCGGCTGGATTTCACTATGTAATCAAGAGGAATTTTACAGACTTTGAGTCTCAGAACTATTGTGTATGATAGGACTTTCTATCTCACACAAATACTCTTTACAAAGTAATCCTCAAGATCTTGATTTTAAGTTCAGAATGACAAGAGAACATATTGGAGTAAACTCAGACTTTGGACTTGTTGATTCTTGAATCGCTCTACCTTCTGCTGCTCATGTTCTCCTTAAATACTCCTCTTCATCCACACTAGCCATTGGACAACTCACAGAGGATCATCTTCCAATCTTCACCTTGGACAGATTTGTAAACTAAGGATTGAGTAGCCGTTAGTTGATAGATTCTGAATCCCACTAATTCTGGTCGCCCATACAATCAGAATCTTGGTTTCCAAAAGTAGAGTTTTTATCCGTTGTAAAGCATTCTTGTCTTAGTATTTGATTGTCAATCAATTTGATTACGATTGAACTAATCAATACTTTCCTTCTGTGAAATCCATGCCAGATCACTAGCTGTTTTTCTTCGTTCTGAGTTTTGCTTCTGAAGAATTACTGCGTCTTCGTCTGCTTCTGAAAAATTTCAGCTTCTGCGTCTGCTTCTAAAAAATTTCAGCTTCTACGTCTGCTTCTGAAAAATTTTAGCTTCTGCATCTGCTTCTGAATTTTTCTGAATCTCAGAACTTTAGCTTTTATGGGTCTTCAAGAACTTATAGAGTCTGAATTATTTCTGCGTCTGGAAAATATCTCAGAACTTAAATAATTCTTCTTAACTTGTAAAATCTGAAAAACTTCATTCTTAGCTTCCAGAATATATATTCCTGAAATAAGAAGGTTCAGAATAAGTATCAGATTTACAAACATTATGAAAGGTTTTGTCAACTTCAAAATCAGTAGGAGTTTTTCTCAACACAGGACTCGTATGGAGAGGACATGCTCTAATGTCTTCGAGCCGAGAGAAAATTTCTTGCAATTCTTTGGAGCTTCTTCCTTATAGGAACCATTTTCCCTTTGCAGAATATCCTTCTCTACCTTGACAGAGGAAATCCCCTTTTCCAACTCAATGATTGTTTTCTCATTCGTAGCATTTTGCTGTCTTAATTTAGAGACTTCCTTCTTCAACTCAGAGATTTTCTTGAATGCATTTTCATGTTCCACACATGACTCCTTAAAAAGATCTTCATCATTGAGAAAAGGATCTGAATTTCCTCATCGTCTTCAGATTGAGTCCCCTATTAAACATAAATTTACTTACTCATTAATCTCATCATTGGATTCAAACTATGTGTCAATCCACGTCTCAGCCTTTAAAGCTTTCTTCTTCTCTTCAAAATTTCCTTTCCTTTTCTTGAATTAAGGATAGCCGGGTTTTATGTGACCCTTTTCCTATACTCAAAACATATTATATCCTTACCTTCATTGTCGTCTCTATTCTTGTAAGATCTCCTTTCTTCGGATTTTTTGTTGGCTTCTTCCCTTTGGAATTTCTTCTCTTTCTCACAAGGTTTTGAAATCTTTTAGTCAACATTTCCATCTCTTCATCGTTGTCATCTTCGTCTGATGATGTTGAGTTATCTGCATCATGAATGTCAGTTTTCAAAGCAGTAGACTTCTTAACTGTGGAATCTTCTTCATCATCTACACGTTCTGTCAAGTCATTAGAGTTCCAATGAGTTCATTAACTGTAAGAGGTCTGATTGTTTGTGTTTCTCGAAGAGATGTCTTTATGTTGTTCCATTCTTTGGTAAGGCCTCAAAAAATTTTATTCGCTCTTTCTTCTGGAGGGTAGGTCTACCCTTGATATGCTAGACCATTGATGATATCAGTAAATCTATTAAACATATCAGTAACAGTTTCATCTTATCTTATCTTGAATGACTCGTATCTCTCAAGAGAGTGTTTATCTTGGTGTCTTTGATCCTGTCAGTTCCTTCAAAAGTCACCTCAATCTATCCCAGATCTCATTTGCTATTTGACAAGATGAAACACGGTTATATTCAGCTAGAGATAATGCACAATAAAGAGAGCATAATGCTTTTGCATCTAAAGCTTCTCGTTTGGTGAGTTCTTGTGCAGTAATAGTAGGTTAGGTAGGAGACTTGTTTTGCTTCAAGTCTTCTTTAGATACAGAGGGAGTTGTGCTTGTTGTTATGGGGTAATTCGACTTCGAGCAACTTCCCACATCAAAGGATCTGTGGATCTAAGAAAAGCTTTCATTTTATTCTTCAAGATCTCATAGTATGACCCATCAAAGTAGAAAGGTATGGTGTTACTCTGTCCTTCAAAAATTCCTGGTCCAAGCATGCAACCATTGATCGTTAACTTAAAAAGTAAACACTTCAAAAAGATGAGCACCAAGTTTTAATACCAATTGATGTTGGCAAATAATATCACCTGGAGAGGGGTGAATAAGTTAACAAATCTTAGAAAAATAGTGCGGAATTAATAGCACCAAGTTCGATAATAGATTAATTGAATAAAATAGAATATGAATATGATCAAGTTCTAGTAATATTCAAATAGTGCCGTACAGTGTATCTATTAAGTAGTGATTGAGTATGAACAGAGAGATAGGAGACAATACACATAGATATTATAGTGGTTCGGCTTTAGTGTAAGCATACATCCACTCTCCTCTACTAATAGCCCAATGGCTAGATTCCACTAATTAATCGTTAAGAAGTTTCAGTTGTATATGCCTGCTTATATCCAAGCGCTTCTTCACAAAGCGGGTGCTGCTTATACTCAAGCTATCTCAATCGAAGCACACACTTAAAACACTACCAACACATCTCATGTGATTACAATATCAGTATGCTCAAGATGTAAGAATGTAAAGCACTCTCTAAATTTGGATTTTGCACTAAAGATATCTTGTACTCTTCTCAACGTCTTTGATCTTGTTATATACTCCTACATTTGCAAGTGAAATTGAAATTTTCAGAAGTGTTTAATTGGCTTTTTTAGAAAATCCTTAGTTTAAGGGGTTTTAACCTTAAAAAAAACCCTAAACCCTAGAATGACACATATCATTGAATGAATAAGTATTTAGGGCTTTACTAGGGTTTGGGTGTCTTGAGCTTATTTTCATTTTAGAGACCCAAATTAGGATAGTTTTGATTGATTGCAATTGATTGTGTTGCTTATATTGATTGATTGAATTCCCGTTATTAGAATGGTTAGAATTAGTGGATAGACCTCGGAAACTCATGTGACACATTAGACACATCATATCATTTTAGGTACCGAAAGAGAGTTAGGGATCTCGATTCAGAATCATTAGCGTAACCAAGTCCCTGCATTTAGAATCTCTAGTTTGCAGAATTGTGGTATTTCTCCCATACTCCGATTAGGTTTCTTGTCAACCTACCAATAATGATTAGTGGCGACTTCAAATCAAAAACATAGATTGAACAAAAAGATAAAAAATCACAACCCGCCGTCGCATGAGCGAATATTCACATTAGACACCAGTAGCTCATTCGAGGATGGTTTCCCCAATTGTGACAAATGGAAGTACCTCCTTAGTGTGCCCAAAAAGGCGCGGCGCGACAATTTTTTCCCTTTTTTTTTATCTCATTTTTAGTCAAGAAAAGTGAAAGTCAAAATAACAATAAAAATTCCCATCCGTTTCTTCCCTAGCAAACAGAGTCGTTGCTTGAGAATTCTCTTTTAACTCTTGCATTTGCTAGTCAATGGAGATTGTCTGCTAGGTTTCAGAATAAATGTGCAAGTAGAAAATGGTGTTTCTTGTTTGTGATAAGAAACCTACTTAATCTTCTGAAGTTATAGAATCGTAATTCAGTTTTAGTTGATTGAGGTGATTCCTGTTTTTGCTCAAAATTTTGAGCGACCTGGTTTTTCTCTCTTCAAATGGTGCTTTGCACTGGTTGTCGCAAATTGCTCAAAAGGCTTCGAGCGGTTCCCCTTGGTGTTCGACCTATACATGTTTGTGGCATTGAATGTGTCCATTGTGAGCATTTTTTGCAATCTAATGAATGACTATTGGTGCGAGCTTTGTAAGAGAAGTATTGCAAACATAGTTATGAGGGATAGGTGTAATAGTTCATGTGTGGGCATATTGTAAGATAAATTCTGTAGCTAAAGCATGAAATTTGCAAGCGATGGGTTGGCAGTGCAGTAGCTAAGAGAGAAGTGCTGCAGGAAAGGTTATCGGTACATTCATCTAGATAAATTGATTGGAATAGCCTGATCACTATAAGAAAATACAACCAGAGCAAAGAGCGAAAAGAGAATTTAGGGTTTCTTCATGTTTGATTCTCCGGTTCCCGGTTAGGTTAACCAAACCACACAATACTGGTTTCACATTTTTTCGGAATTGGTAATCACAACAATTTGGAACCAGATCGATTTTCATGGCCAGTTTGATCTAGTTCCCGATTCTATCCGGACTCATGCTCAGCCCTAATAATTTTCATTTCAATGGTTTCTGTAAAGGGAGAGGATTCAAGTAGCGCCACGAGGACACGCCTTAGAAACGTCCCTAATTGAGGGTGACATTATAACACTTGGCACTGATTAAGTGTAGTGAGATCGTCCTCATTAATCCAGCACCCGAGTAAGCTGTAGTAAAGGTATCTTGAAATTGTAGCCAACGATACAGTCGGTTCATTTTCATTTCGTGACGTGAATAAAATATTGCATCTTCTTCATCTTTGATGCCTTTGAAAAATATAAGATCATGATCGAGTAACAATCCGAGTTCATGAGTATCTTTAGGGAACTGCCCGTTTTGAATAAGAATTATGTCATGTTTATGTCATATAATGTCATATGATATGACCATATACTACGTCCACATAGGTGCTGTTGACACTTGATTTTTTGTCAAGATTTCAATTTTACATATAAAATCACAAAATTAGGATTATGAACCTTTCCTATACTTAGGAACCTATTTCTAAACAAAAAATAAAATTTTTAGATTTTTCGTGAATTTTTTCCTTACTTACTTTTGGCTAAAAAGGGTGAAAAATAAAGAAAAATAGCAAATGGAATAAAAAAATCCCATAAAAATATTCATTGGTCTTCTTTTAATTTCAATTTTAGCCCTGAAGTTTCAATTTTAGAAATTTTCAATTGGGGATATGTTTTTCCCAAAATTGGGTAATTTCATACCCTAATTGGGCAAAAAATCCAATTAAGTCATTTTTAGTCATTTTGGACTATGGTGTATTCACAACGATTGATTCTAGGACCTTGAATTTCATATTATTCGGTCCAATTTCACAATTTGACAAAGGAATTGAAAGCCCCAAACTTAATTGAAAATTAGGGATTTTAAAGCCCAAATTGGGGATCTTATTCAATTTGAAATTTTTGATTGAAACCTATACCTATCATAGAGTTAATTGAGTATGGGTAATTCAATTGTGGCCTCAATTTGGCTTAATTAGATCATTTGGACATTGAATTGAACAAAAAACCAATTAATCCGAATTCAAATTTAGGAGTCGTTGGTCTAATTGAAATAAAAACTCAAATTGATCTCACATTTCAAGGTAAAAAATGTCATGGAATAGAAATTTGGGATAAAAATCATGAAACTGGGTCAAAATTGGGTTGAATTTGCAAAATTGAATCAACTAGGGTCTGCCGGGTTGGTCGAATCGATCCGACTGAACTTGGGTCAGTTATCCCCTTCACCTAGCTCAAGTAATGTGCAGGAAAGGAAAAGAAAATATCTAATCGAACCCGCATCTTCACCGACTGATTCCTCCCATTCTGGCACGTGTTAAACGAATTGGATAGCTGGAGAATCTCCTGTCCATTCTTATCCGCTCTAACCGACTGGTGGAGTTGGTTAGAGGTCGGAACAGCCTCAAAAAGGATGATAAAAAGTGGAAGAAAAGAAGTTCCAAGGAGAAGGATGGTGTTCGACGAAATTTCGAAGAGAGAGAGAAAGAACTAGCTAGAGAGAGAGAGAGGGGAGGGGGGGAAACTGTAAAGAAGGGGAGAAGAAGCCCCCTGAGCCGAGCGATTGGAAAGGCGTCGGCGAATCTGCCACTTAAGGAGGACCTCCTCCCTAGACGATTAGAAATGAGCTAATTGTGAGGGCCTGAAACCGAGCCCCGTCTACTAGTCAAGGAGCTTCTCGGCGCATCGAAGGCCATCATCTTGAAGAATAAGTACCAGAGGATCATCCCGAAGTTCTCGTTTGGTTCGGAATTTCTTATTCAACCTCCGGTGAAGAAGGTAAAAGTCCTTCTTACTCATATGCCAAGCGTTCGTCGAAATGCTCGAATGGTTGCTCGAAGCTATTGGTGTTTGATTTGATAATTTTCTCTGTGTATTTGAGATTGTTGATATCATATGCGTATTTCTGATCATTTACTTTGTCATTTGGTGCATTTTGAATCATGATTGTGTGCAATCCATGGGTCGGTCACATGAACCCCATCGCCGGAGCACCTAAACCTCACCGAAACACCTTCCCACGGCCAATGGCCGTTCAAGTTAGTGTTTTTGATTTTACTTGATATTCTGGTTGCTGTTTTGATCGCTAGAAATGGCTAGGACGTTCTGTTTGTTGATCCAAATAGTAGATTAGTTTAGTTTTAGGATATGATTTCCATTGTTAAGTAAGGAAATTTAAGCTAGAATATCAATAGTTTAAAGAGGTTCAATGATGACATCGTTCATGCTGAGGCACCAACCAAGCCGATCTGACTTGCTTGGACTGGACTAAACCGGTTTGGTCCGGTTCATCCCTAAATAAAAATAATAATAATAAATAAAAAAATAGAAAAATTCGAAAATTCATAAAAATTGGGAAAATTTCAGAAAAATCCCTAAAAAAATTAGAAAATTAAAAAAATTCCGAAAATTCATAAAACTTAGAAAAATTTAGAAAACTCATAAAAATTTGCAAAACTTTGAAATTTAAAAAAAAATTAAAAATTCATAGAATGGCTTAGAATACCTGTGGCCACCCACTTTGAGTGAAATTTAAATTTTTTAGGTGCCTAGGTGGTATTTTTGAAGATTCCTTAGTTTAGGAATAAAAAGGGGTCTTTACCTTTAAAAACCCTAAAACCCTAAAAAAAAACAGTATAATCCTTTGAATAAACAAGCCTTTAGGACTTTACTATGATTTGGGTGTTTTGATTGATTTTCATTTTAGAGACCATTTTAGGATTGTTGTGTTTGATTAAAATTGTTTGTGCACTTCTTTATTGTTTGGTTGATTTCTCTCGATTAGAATGGTTAGAATTAGTGAATAGGCCTTACGAACTCGCGTGACACATTAAACACTTTGGAACATTTTAGGTACCGAAAGAGCGTTAGAGATCTCGATTTGGGATCATTAGCGTAACTAAGTCCCCTTACCCATGTAATCTCAAGTTCATGGAAATCGTGGTAGTTCTCCCATACGTCAATTAGGTTTCTAGTCGACCGGTAAGGACTAGTGGCAACTCCAAATCAAAACTTAGGCTAACTAGAAAATAAAATAAAAATTACCCACTGTCTCGTGAGGTATGGTCTAGGAGAGACCCTCGTTTGTCTAGTGATAGGATGTCTGTGAGAAGTTTGGGCGAAATATCCGTTACGGACCTTAGTAGCTCATGCGAGGACAGTTTCCTCATTCATGACAAACAAAAAATACCTCCTAGCGTTGTTAGGATTGCGAAGAGCACGGTGCAACAAGTATCATCAATCCAACGGTCTTGAGCGGAGGCAGCTTAATGTTGCTGAATTTTACGTTTGCTTTAGACAAAGGACGAGAACAAGTGCCTCAAACTCTAAATAAAACTTTAGTGTTTAATCATTTGATTTATCTAGAGAATTCTATATTATTTTCATTATTAGGTTGTTGAGAATGTGTTGAAAAAATCCAATACCTTCACCTGGAAAGATTGTCAAGGGAGAGCCCAAGTCAAACTCGTTAACTTATCTAGTTGGACCCATTTTCACTCAAAATTTTAAGTCAATGTGCCCCTTGACAAATTTCATTTGATGTGTGAGCCACTTGCGTTAGGCCCTTTCCTTCTTAATCCAAGCATCTTTCTACACCAACATTATCCTGACTCGAGGATCTCCACTTTGACCTGACCAAGTTACACAAGATGTTGGTTAGGACAACATCTATCCTTCAGACTCCACCTCAATTGCCTGGGCCCAACCAAGCTTGGCAGGAAGCCAGAGGACAAAATCCGTCATCTCAATTAGGGAGTAGAGTTCTAGATTTTCCTTACTTGAGATATTTACCAGACATCGACACATACTGAGAGTGGGTCACCAATCAACCATCAACTCCGATTCCATTTGTTGGGTTAACATAGTAGAGGCCCGACATCTTCATAGGGAAGATCGCCAATGGAGAGTCCGAATTCAATACCATCAGCATATTTAGTAAAACTCACGTTTACTTGAGTTATGGCCAACTATGATATATCATCTACTCCATATTTCTTGGCATCCTCAATATGAGATTATTCTTGCTTAATACCCTAATGCGTGCATCTCAACACGGGTATCATAGGGTTATTCCTTTGGGCACTTTAAGTCCAATCATAAAGTCAACCGCACAATAAAGGGACGGTGCGACCCATCAAAAAGAAAGGGGAGAACAATACTAGAAATGTCAAAAGTTGTGTACGGTACTTACTCTAGTGCCAAAAGTTTTTTTTAAATCACTTAAGTGCCAACTCTGATTAGGATCGTTGAAAATCCGACGTGACCATTTTTTATTAATTTCTCAGTCCGACGTGACTTACCGGTGTGCCCAGTCAACATGTAGCCTCTAAACAACATCGTTTTTCCCTTAAATATAATCCCTAAACCATGTTTTTTTGTTTGGAACCCTAAAACGATTGACCACGCTCTTGAACATGCTCTGTTCTCATGAAATTCAATCCAATGGACTGGTGGTGGCTGATGAGGAGGCTCGACGCTAATCGGAGACGGTGGATGATGAATACTGACGGAGAAGCCTCTGTAATTTGTGAATGGATGGAGATTTTTACTTTGCTCCCTCTTGGTGATATGTTGCCCTCTGTTCCAATGCCCACAAAAAAACCAATTTTACTTCGTTTAAGATGAGAGTGACAGCTAGAGAGACAGAGATTCCCCTCTAGCGCCGACCCAGCGACCTCCTTTTCGAGTGCGCTCAACGGATTTTGCTTCATTTTGCCTCCTTCATAGCGCGTGTCCATTTCCACCAAGAAAAAAGAGAGATCTCCAAGTTCCCCAAAGTGGCCAATTCCCCTACAGCAGCCAAGTCCACAAAATTGTAGAAATCTGCCTTTAAGAACCGACTAATTGCTCCCCTAAGGATAGAAATCGAGATTGGAAGTTCATTTTGGCAAAGAGGAACGCGAGAAAAGGGAAAACAAATCTAGACAAGCGTCTTTGGCATGGTTCGGCCAGATCTAGTCGGCTTGGTAAGTGCCGGTGACTCAGCTGGTGGCAACAATGAGGAGGGGCGGAGGTTGAACTCGGACGAAGGGGATGACTAAATTGGTTTTTTGAGCAAGAGGGACTAGAGGCACGCAGGTAAGGGATCGGGCCAATGCCATTGTTGCATAGAGCGAGCTTGGACAGAGGGTTGCAGAGGAGAGAGATGAAGTGAAAGAAAAATGTCGATAATTTCTCTTCTTCTTTGTGGGATATCAACCAAAGAAATCCACGTGGACTGGTTTTTTAATAAAAATTGCCAACTCATACTGAATTTTTTAATATAAATGCCACGTAATATTTTTGGCTGGAAATTTTTGCTGGAGGCACTTAAGTGATCATTTTTCTCTGATTGAGGCACTTAAGTGAGTTGGTGAAAATTTTTAACGTTAAAGTGAGCGCCGTACATAACTTTTGGCATTTCTAAAGTGTATTTGGCAACCATTCTGTTCCCGGAAATTGATTCTGCTTAGAAATAATTATTTTTGATTTCGTGCCTACAAATAATTTTTAAACATTTGAAGATATTTGGTAACCGCCCAAAATTTCTATTCTTGGAATAGAAAAAGAACATAAATATATTTGGTAACTGCACTAAATTTCTTTTTATTAATAATATTTTAATAATATTTTGAATATTTTAATATTTCATTTTTTGTTCCCTTTCCCTTTCCTTGGCCATGGCTAGGTTGCTGGCACCGGCGACTGGCCACAGGCCAGGAAGAAAAAGAAGAAGAAGAAAACCAAGAAGAAGAAAAAGAAAAAAACATTTTTTTACATTTCTAATTTTTGTTACCAAAATCAAGAAGAAACTTTTTTTGCTTCTTGATTCTATTCTAAAACCGATTCTATGAATAAATTTTTGCAAATTTATGCTCGAGAAAAAAAAATTTATCAAACGAATTTATATTCAAAAACTGATTATGGAAACAAAAGAATAGAATTAATCACTATTTGGTAAATTGCCAAATGCAACCCTCGTGTCCTCCCAAAAGAAAAACTTTACCCTAGAAGTATCTAACAGGGACCAACAACAAATTCTTTTTTTTAATTGTTGTTTTTTCCAAATTTTAGCAATGATTGGACCACGCAAAAACCCAGTGTTCAAAATTCGTGACTCTTTTTCACGTAGTGCACCCGCAGTCATTATGTTAGTCTGGCCCAAAGGGTTGCATTCCATTGACGGTCTTATCGTTGATATCTGCATCTGACATTTACCACCAGACTTGTCTAATCAACTCCGTATTTCCTGGGCCGGTGGGCGGTCTGGTCGCCGTCCTCGGTTGATGCGGTGCAGAAATTCCGGTCACGAAATTCCGGTGCAGAAACTCCGTATTTTAGTGTGCTGCGAAGATTTTGATGGGAACTTGGAGATTACTTGACACATTGTTCCAACCTTTTTAACCCAAGATGTAATAATGTTCTGTTGTACAGATTTGAATTTCAAAAGAAATGAATGGAGATAATCGCACATCACATTTGTCTTATTTGGACTTACTTTTATCTTTTAGTTTTTACTTAACCAAAATCTTGTGGCTCACACATTTTGAGATTTTCTTTAAAATTCTGAAATTGTATGCTTGTCCTATCCGTTTAGGTTTGACTTCCGTCTTATCTGTCCCAAACTTTTTTTTATCTAAAAAAAATCCCAAACTTTAAGTTCAATTTCAAATCTGTTTCGAATTTTATTTTGTATAAAAAATCAGCAAATTTCAATTTATTTTCAAATATATACCCCCGTGATCCAGTCTCAATTTAACGTGGCACTTCCACATCTATAATAAATCCGCATCAACAAAGTAATGGGGCAATAAGTACAGACCGACGTCGCATTTCCACTTCAATAACAAATCCAACCCAATAAAAATTGTTGAAATTCTCCAAAATAAAATCATTTTAGGATATGAAAATTAGGGATAATAACAAATCCACACCAATTTTTTTTAATTTAAGAAAAATCCAATTTTTAGGTTGAGTCCAAATGTACCCTGAACTTTTCTTTGTCTAAAAAAAAGCCATATTACTTTGTTGATGTGAATTTGTTATCGACGTAAAAGTGCCATATCAAGTTAAGACTGGATCGCGGGGGTATATTTTTTAAAACAAATTTTGGGGCAGATTTAGGACTAGATTTAAAATTTGAGATTTTTTCTGAGATAAAAAAAAGTTCGGGGCAAATTTGAGACTGGACCTAAAGTTTAGAGTTTTTTTTAGATAAAAAAATTAATAATAAATTTGAGATTTGATCTAAAATTGAAGATTTTTGAGAGAATTCACCGGTCTTATTTAACCAATCCAACAAATTATGGTATTTCACTCACAAGGAATCACCCAAACTTGAGCTGCACGTGGAGAAGGGAGGAAAAAAAATTGGTGCTTCCAAAAAGGAGTCTAGTGCTAGGTTTCAGGTATGGCTTTGATCCTACGTCCCCTAAATATCGGCTTTTGCACTAGTGGATAAGTAACGTGTTATCTTAACTTAGAATGATACTTTTCGATACTGTACGAGCAACTAGAACAGGTCATATCATGTGAGTAATGAACTTAAGGCCTTCCAAAAATGTCGGATAAAATATGAATTATTAAATTTATATTACATGAAAATAAATAAAAAATGACGTAATTTGAATCAAATCATTTTTGATCCATCTGATTGATAGATCTAATGACAAAACTAATAAGTTGGTGAAAACAGGTCCGTTGCGATACTCAATATCTTCACTCTTCTATCACCAACACTCACATCTCTCTCTCTCTCTCTCTCTCTCTCTCTCTCCTATTTGCATCCCTATTCTCTCTATATGGCACCCTTGCTCTCCTTGTCTGTTGTCTGTCTAGGTATTTCGAGCTCGTGCCATGGCTGTACTAGCTCAAAATTTAACCTTGCTTGCAACCATGGCCACGCTATACCTAAGCTTGTGTCACGGCCGCCAATTCGGAGCTCATGGAAACCAGAAATTTGAGAGAAGAAAGAATAGGCTCGCATGTAGTTAAAAGTGGAAAAAAGTGGCAGGTACCTATAGGCGTCCGACCAAGGGATCAAGCTTGAAAGTAACGCCTAGTGAATCCCAAATATACAACTAGTAACAAATTAGCGCGATTTTAGGAGTAGCCACACTCTTTCAACTTGTCAAATACCCCTTTTTCTTTATATATACATTAGAGTTTCGGGTTGGGTGGCATATTGAACCCGTACTTAATATCATGGTCTCGCCTAAATCGGTGCTCAAAGTGGGCATGCCATTCTCAAGTACTAACACGATGGCCCACACTTTTGTATGTCCAAAATGCCCTTTCGTCAAGTTTAATATACTTGCTGACTAAACCTACCTCCTCTAATGTTGCCATAGTATCCATTAAAATAAATGGAAAAATAACATAAATAGTCCATGAACTTTGACACAATAAGTAATGTGGTCCCTAAACTTTTAATATGTGATGATTGAACAGTATCCAGTGTTTAATATGGTCCCTGAATTTGTTGTACATGTTTAATTTAGTCCCTGAAATATATGAAAATGTTCAAGGGTATTCTTCCATTAATTCAAGTTCAGGGAAAACATTATACATTTTTATATAATTCGGGGACTAAATTGAACATGTATCAAAAGTTCAATGATCACATTGAACAAATTAAAAGTTCGGAGATTATCTTGTATATTAGGATAAAGTTCAGGAACCACATTAAACAAATTAAAAATTCAAGGATCATATTATATATTAGGCCAAAGTTCATGAACCATTTGTGTTATTTTTCCTAAATAAATCGATATTGTAATCCATTTTGTATTACAAAGAGCACATATTAGAATAGAACAAGAGCTTCTTGTCATGCATTTATTTGTAACTTGGATATCAAGCTAATTATAGATAAAACGTATTATGATAATTTCGACAAGATTCGCTCCAATGAAAGTTTGTCACCTATACACTTATGTGTGATTATATACTGGCTTGATTTTTTGTGTGAACCGCATGACACAACTTTATATGTTTGCATATTCATGTGACTATAAGGCCAATTTGATTAAGACATTGCTTTGATTAAATGACCTTGCGAGGGAGTTTTTGGACCATACGTGAATGGATCATTTTCAGCTCTTGAAAATCATGAGTATGAGATATTACCAGTTACGGATGGAGACCGACCGAGTTGTGCAACTACACGAGAAAACTGCCTCGTTAATTAACAACGACGTTATTGAGCTCTCGAGCAAAAGATTATGCATGCTTAGAAAATTAAATGACCAATTATTTAAGACAATCGAAAGTAGGAATGCGGTACCCAATGGGCATTGTGGGTTGCTAATTCATCCCACACGTAATTGAACCCTCGAAATTACGATCTTTAGTTGACGAAGACTAGATTCTTTCACCCGTACACTTCAGTAGATGACTTTCCCATCACTTCCTAAGCCTTTCCATGTGCAATCGTTCCTTTGGTTGCTAGGAGAAGCAGATAATTCGTGAGGGTTGGTGGGGTTGCCAAGTCAACGGAGAAAGTCCCATTTTGCAGCTGTATCTTGGTTACTGCACATTCCCTCGAGGCATGGACTAAGAGATCATTCCGATTCAGACGGTAATCCATTAGCAAACTTATGCAAACTTGCTCGGGGAGGACAATGAATACTACTCAACACCAATCTCCGAACCCAGCTCTCTAGCTAGTAATTTCTATAGGCAAAGTATCAAAAAAGTATCATTCTATTGCATTGGCATATGCATCAATTCAGTCCTATTGGCACCAATTTAATCATAAACATTTCAATTAGACAAATTTAATCCTAAAAATTTTCACATCGATACTAGTTAAGTTTATTCGGCCAATTTAGACTGGAAATTGCTAATGTGAATACCAACCGTCCTACATTGATTGCATGACTGGTGTTGACGTTGACATTTTCTAATAAATTTTTCGACTTCTTTTTCTTTCTTTTTCTTCCATGGCCTGTGCCGGTGAGGGTCACCGTTGTCAAGCCTAGCGAGGCCAACCCTCGCCCAAGCAATAAGTAATCAATTTTTTTCTTCACGACTAGTAGTAGCACAAAATTCCATGGCGTGAGCATAGAAACCCAAAGGTAATCTTCATTGGTCAGCGACAACTTTGAGTTCTGTACTCTGGCTTGCTTTCCTTGCTTGCTTGTCGCCTTTGGTTTGTGAGACCATCAAGTTGCTTGCCACCTTCACCGGTGGGGCCAACCCTCACTCGGCGAGGCTGCCTTGGCCCGGGCGATGGTCTGCCTCGCCGGCACTCGCCCTTTTTGCAGCTAGCAATATCACCTAGAATGGGATGAATATGTGATTTTCAAACAACTTGAAATTTTAATGCAGAAGTAAGACAATCAAGTTGAATATTGTCAAAATCAAGTGAAGTCAGAGTCTGAATATTGACAATGATATAATGATGTTCACAAGAGCACCAAGTTCGATCAAAATAAAGAGTCAGAGTTTTAGAGATAGAAGAAACTGCACATAAAATTTATAGTGGTTCGGCTTATAGCAAATTTACGTCCAATCTTTCATGCTAATACCCTACTGGCTAGAGATTACAACCGTGAGTGATAATACTTGGGTATATGATAGGTTTCACTATATCATTCAATCACTCTTTCTATGCCTCTCAAATATTACAATTTGTAGCTTAGAATGACAAGCATGAAAGATCGAAGTTCTCTTGCACTATGGATTTTTTATTCTAGACCTCTCTTTTCCTTCTGGTACATTGATATCCTTTTATCTTCTTCCACTTTCAATCTACTCGTTGGACAATGTTTAGAGGATCATTCTCCAATCAACCCGTCGGACAAGATTACATAAAGAAGATTGAGTAGCTGTTTGAGAGATAAGATCTGAATTCCCATTGATTTGGTCGTCCATATAAGAAAATTTCCAGTTTCCATAATTAGAGTTCTTTAATTAAGGAAATGTCACGCCCGAACCCCATCGAACTCCCGACATCCCTCTTCGGTCGAGTTAACGCAACGTCCTAGGACTCGTCGCCAACCCAAAACAATGAATCAGAGAAAACACACATGCGGAAATGATCATACTCCCACACAGAAATAAACGCATAACTATATTAATCAAAAGAAGATTTACAACGTCCAATAGCGACAGAAATGTTCAAAGGCCAAAATGGGTCCATAAGCCACCATCATCAAAAAGGGACTCGTGACTCGGGGCAATCAGTTACTAAATCCAAAAAGGGCTTCCTTCAAAAAGTGTTGGCCCTAAATGCTAGCTGTGCTCTAAGCCAATCCCTAGGTGGTATCCAATCGGAGTCGGATCTAGAAGACTCGGATGAATCGTCAAACGACTCGAACTCGGAATCCATCGACTCGGGCTCGGACTCGACCTCTAGCGACTCCTCCTGGGGTCATCCTTAAGCTCCGATACCACCTCGAGATCCTCCTCTAGCTCTGAATCAAGCTCCATCGGTTCCGGATCGGGATCGGACTCCCACTCCATAATCTTCTCGTCTGACTCTATGATGACGGGCTGTGGATCAGAATCCGTCTCGGACACAGAATAAGGGCTCACTACCTCTCCATTAGCTGCCTGCGGGTACCACTGACCTAACTTGTCAATCGAAACGTCAAAAGACCTAAGGGGTCCATAAAAGCCGGTTTGGTCCCGAAAGCACCAACCAAGGTAAGGGTGGGCCTTGAGCTGTGGCCCGCCCTCGTCGATCCATACGATGGTGTAAAATCTAATATAAGCCTCCCCATTCCAACCAAGGTACTCGATCACCGAACGCTCTATATGGTCCGGGATCCCAAAACGTAGTGACACGCTGGTCATCCTCAAAGTCAGAGGTTTGAAATGGTTATATAATAACCATGAGAACGAGTCTCAATAAGTAACATCCTAAACCCCGCGTAGGTCAATACGTACCCAGACAAGTCGTACATGTAGTTTAACTCATAACATATAGAATTCACATCATTGTACTTACCTCACCATCAAACACATGCTAACTCTGCACAGTAGTTGATATGTGATAATACAATAATGATAATCCAATAGCATATCACAATCTTTCGAACATCAACCATACTTGTACTCAATCAATCCAACCAATTCAATCATACTCAATTCACATGCATGGCCGAACATATTTCTTACAACCCGCGCCACTGTACCTCAGGTTCATTCTTACTGTCTACACCACTACACCTCAAGCCCAATCTCACAGCCCGCGCTATTGCGCCTTAGGCTCAGCCCTCCGATCAATCCGAGCTCTGTCCCGCATAACCACGCCTCAGGATATTTTTTTCCCCTTCCAATGACCCGCATAACCACACTTCAGGTCTGGTCATGCCTTTCTCGCCACACCCGCGTAACCACGCCTCAGGTTGGCAACCCTCCAATCAATCCAGGCTTTTCTCATGCACATGCACCACAACACAATTTGCCATTCTCACAAGTCATACCAATCAAACTCAAGGTATGCTCACCACATCACAACTCGCCATTCAACACGTCGTACGAATCCAAATCGCATCACAAGCCCATCACACTAGCCTACAAATCCGGCACTCAAGTCAACTCAATCAAATGTCAATTTTACCCATACACGCCACGGCAATCCGATCCTTTAACTCACCATAATTAGCCACGCAATCACCACAATTTAGTCAACCACCTACCACATAATTCGTGTACTAATTACATTCTAACCAACGAATCTATTCCCTAACATAATCACCGAATCACTTCTAATTGACCCCTAAATAAGTCTAAAAATACACATTATACTAAATAGGGATTAGGGAGTCACTTACCTAAGTCCAAGCCCAACAAATACCACAAGGGCAGCCAAGAGACCGGTCGGGGTAGCAGCTGACTCAGCATGGGCGTGGGTGTCACGCCCCGTATCCCACGAAGCGCTAACATCCCACGCAAAGGTCAATTTGTTTGTGTGCAACGTCCCAAGAAGCGTCGCCAACCCAACGCTCAAACAGAGAGTAAAGCACAAGCGAAAGTAATAAATAACAAACCTTGACAGTATATACATGAGCCAAGGATAACCAAACAAACAACCAACAATGCTGAAAATATACTTACACTTTACATTACTATTGAAAACTTCTTTACAAACATCCGTACACAACTATCAAAAGATACAAGTCCACACCTACACAGTCAGCAGCCACAGGGTCAAAAAGGGAAGTGGCTAGGGAGGTCAGACTAACTCACTACAGTCAAAAAGTTATTAGCCCCCACTACTAGTTATGGCTCAGGATAAACCTAGGGTTCCAACTCAGGGTCGAAAGACTCAGTAGTTTCATCCGACGGCTCCTCTAAAGGATTCTCTAAAGACTTGGACGGTTCAAAATCCATATCTTCGGCCTGGGCTCGCTCATCTTCAGAGTCTTGCTACAACTCTAGATCTAGGTAGAGACCTAACTCATCATCCACTCTTAGCTCTTCATCAGATCCTACCTCAGCGACTTCTCCGTCCTCGCTTGAGTCTTGATCCATCGGCTCCGGCTCCAGCTCCTCCTCCATCGGCTCGGGGTCCTCATACAACATATCGGGTATCGGATTCACATCGACTGGCTTGTCTATGATCTGGGGATCCACAATCTCACCATTAGCCATTTGTGGGATCATCAATCCATCTTGACCAATTGGCATGTCAAAAGTCCTAAGGGGTCGCCCAAGGCTTCCGTCGGCATCTTTCAAGCACCAAGCTACATATTCTTGAGTCTGCTGAAAATACTCTCCCACGTTTACAAACACCATGGATTGATATCTCACATAAGATTTCCCATTTCCTGCGAGGTATGTACTTGTATACTGATGTATCTGTGTAGGTATTCTAAAAAGTGGTGGATTCGGCATCCTTACGACTGGGGGTATAAAAATGTGGGTTTTTACAACTGTGAGACGAATCTCAGCGAGTACAATCCCTAAACCTAAGCTAGGCTAACATGCATTCTCCTAACAGGCAAACAATATAGTACGCAAACAATGACTTGGCCCTCAGCCTAAATAGAACATAAAAATTACCTTGCAAGTTAGGCAATTCATTAAAATTCTCAAGACACATGCGCGAATACAATGGTCACACGTGTACCACACGCATGCTCATGCTCACAGTATTCATCTCACATGCCGGGTCATGCATTCTATGCATGCAATGTCAATGTCATGTCATGCCATGCTCCCATTTCAGTTCACTTTGCATATTGTCTCAATTATTAATAGTTATTATGACTCGAGTCAACACAATTCCCGACCCAGTGCGTCTAGCCTGCTTCAAAGTGCATAAGGCGCAACACCGATCTAGCTTAGTGTCTCTTGCCTGCTTTAAAGTGCATGAGGCGCAACACTGATCTTCTTACGAACCAGAGCCCGCGTAAAACACATCAGAATGGTCATCTTCCGGACGAATCGGGCATTGTCTTGCTTCAAAGTGCATGAAGACGGCACACCCCGCGTAACGTGCATTAGGGCTAATTGTAATCACACATAGACACACTGCTAGTTATTATCTCAACTCCGCGTAAAACGCATCAGGGTATATTAGGTGATCACATACTCATGGCAGGCACGCATTCTCGCACAATTTCAATTCATGCCTCATACTCAGCATACGCAATGCGTGTCGATGTAATGCCACACCATGCACCACGAGTATTAAACAATAACGCAAACACCCAATCATTTCAATACCACAAACACGTGCTCAATTGGCCCATTTAATACCGTGCGGCCCAGTACACAAATCTCAATTCAGCATTCGACTCAAGCTACAATTGGCCAATCACATACTACACAATTCAGTCACACGAGCACACAACATAGCATTTCACAATTAAGCATCATTAATCACCAATCAATCAACAGCCAATCACTCTGGGTAATCATGTCCATTCAGCTAGCAATTCTTACTATCCGTTATAATCCGGTACATTTCCCCAAAGTACGGACAACTACTATTCCATCAATCTGAGCCCAATAATTATCTATGATAATCCCACTAAATTCCTCGAATTTTTTTTCCACCCGTCGGTCCTCAATCTTGTCCTAAATATACACCGATAATACCTAAGCCAGTCCAAAAAATGCACTATCAGTCCTAATCTAGGTTTAGGAGGTATACTCGCTTAATTCTAGACCACGACGATGAGGAATGGCGGGCAATCACCGGTGAACGATGGAAAGGGCGGCAGCATTCCGGCGGCGACGTATGGACGGCTGCGTATAGACAGCGTACGGATAGCGACGTACGGACGACTTGAGGGTCACGGCGACAGCGGCTCGGCTGATTGAGCTCTGGCGCGGCAACGGATGGCACCGGCGGTGATGGTTCTACACGGCCAAAAAGAGAAAATAGGAGAGAGAGAGAGAGAGAGAGAGAGAGAGAGAGAGAGAGAGAGAGAGAGGGGACTGGTCGAGGGTGGTGGTGAGGTTAGGCGGAGCAGTGGCATCGGCGGAGGGCGGCGGCATAGCGAGCTCCGGCGGTGCTCCGGTGAGAATGGCCGAGGGAGAGAGAGAACGGTGGAGGAGAGGGCTGTTCGGTGGGGCTGGCCGAATGAGGGGGAGGAGAGAGAGTGCTGGTCAGACCGGTCAAATATAGGGGGCTAAAGGGTGCCACGTGTCGACGATCTGAGAGTTTTGACCAAAATACCCCTAATCTAACGATCTTAAATCATCTCTATCCAATAATTGAGGGGAAAAAGTATCAAAGGTCTAATAATTCAGCTAAAAAACCATTAATAATTATCCTAAATAATTTCCAAAATTCGAACCCAAAAATAGCCTAGGGGCAAAACGGTCATTTTTTCGGTCTCGGGTCGAAATTCCAATTTTTGGCTATACCAACCCCAAATGTGTGTGGCCAACATAATATAGTGTCGGAATAGCGAAAATAGTCTCTTAAGCCCTCGAGAATCGGCTTCAAAGTCCTGAGGAATAAAATAATATTATTTTTCACTTCCGAGCCAAAATTTTATTTTTGACCGAAACAACTCTAAATGTACGCGGCCACCCTAAAATAACATCAACCTCGAAAGATTAATCTCATACGGCCTCCAAGTCCAAGTCGGTGTCTCGAGGGGCAAAATCATAATTTTTCACCTTCGGACTGAAATTCCAATTTTCAACGGTAATAACTCCAAATATGTGTGGCCAACATAGTATGACGTCAGATTCCCAAAAATAGTCTCTTAAGCTGCCGAAAATCGACATCGAAATCCGGGCCCAATTTCGTGATCAAAACTCGCTCGATTTCCAATTTTAGGGTCTCTCACTAACGGGCGGTTGTTTAGAGCATATGTGTCTCGATTTAGGGTTATCCGAGTCACGACAGTCCCGTTCATTGGGAGAATGAGAAATTATCACTAGTCCTAAAAGTTACGATCGTTCGGTTCATGTTTAGGACTAGTTGGCCACGTGTACTTTTGATCTTGCAGAATCACCTACGATCCGATTGTACATTGTTGGCTTTGGCCAAAACCCAATCCATCGCTTTCCTAAGAACGGCCCAGTCGGTCCAAAATATTTCTCATCATTTCTCGTGATCGGTATCCGATTTGCTATTAGGTCCCTGATCCACGTATCGTTTCCTAATTAGCCGTACCTTATTGGTTAGTATCTCAAGAGTGATCAGCTCTGGACAAAACTTACTAAAATGAAATATGGAATAATGTCGATTTTATTGATTCCGGAATTACATCGAAATTCGGGCTGTTACAACTCTTCCCCCTTACAAAAATTTCATCCTCGAAATTTGTAATCTACCCTTAGCTACTCAAATAATTGGGGGTGCTGACATCTCATGGCTTTTTCGCTTTCCCAAGTGGCACCTTCAGTCCAGTGGTGCTCCTAGACGACTTTGACCATCGAAATCATCTTGTTCCTCAGCACTCGATCTTTTCTATCCTCAATCCTGAGTGGTCTCTGCACGTACAATACTTTATCGTCCACGTCTATCTCCTCATACCTTAAAACATAGGTCGGATCTGGTTCATACTTTCTTAATATCGACACGTGAAAAACATTATGCACTTGGGATAGGTTAGGCGACAATGCCAACCGATAGGCCATATCACCAATATTTTCCAATATCTCGAATGGTCCGACATACCTTGGACTGAGTTTTCCTTTCTTGCCGAATCGAGATAATCCTTTCATTGGCGACACCCTAAGAAATACATGATCTCCCACTTGAAATTCCAAGGGTCATCATCTCCTGTCGGCATAACTCTTTTGGCAACTCTGTGCTGTCCTGAGCCTATCCCGAATTATTTCTACAGCTTTCATTGACTGATGCACTAATTATGGGCCTGTTATACTTTGCTCACCAACTTCGTCCCAACATAATGGCGTTCTACAAGCTCTACCATATAAGGCCTCAAACGGTGCCATTTGAATGCTCTGTTGGTAACTATTATTATAGGCAAATTCCACTAAATGTAACTGCTCTTCCCATTGGCCTTGAAAATTAATTACACAGGCTCTCAACATATCCTCTAGGGTCTGAATTGTTCTTTCTGACTGACCATCCGTCTGAGGATGATAAGCAGTACTGAACTGCAACTTCTTTCCTAAGGCCAATTGCAAGCTTTTCCAAAAGTTGGCCGTAAATCTCGGATCACAATCTGAGGTGATCGTCACTAGTACTCCATGAAGGTGCACTATTTGTCGCACATATAATACTGTGTACCTTTCCAGCTCAAAGTCCTTTCGCACTGCCAGAAAGTACGCTGACTTAGTCAGTCGATCTATTATCACCCAAATTGAATCATGTCTTCTCTGACTACGTGGCAATCCCGACACGAAATCTATCGTGATATGTTCCCATTTTCACTCGGGGATCTCTAACGGTTTTAATAAGCCACCTGGTTTGCAATGCTGTGCCTTCACTTGTTGGTACGTCAAACACTTGGCCATAGGCTTGGCCACATCTGCCTTCATTCCGTTCCACCAATAATGTTGCCACAAGTTCTGATACATTTTCGTGTTGCTTGGATGGATACTATAATCGCTCCTATGGGCTTCCGATAAAATTTCCTCCTTAAGCTCTACATCATCCGGCACACACACCCTTCCTCGAAACTTTAAGATTCCATTCTCGCTTACTTGGAAATCTGACTTCTTCTTAGCAGCATCCAACCCAACAATCTTTTGGATCTCTTGGTTCGTAGACTACAGTTCCTTGATTCTAACTTGGATCTTCGGTTCAATTCTCAAAACAGCCATCAAGCTGGACATCCGACTCATCTCAAATTTGAATTCCGAATCCTTGAGCTTCTCCAGCAAGGTCCATTCTCTGACTATTAGGTGCGCCATACTAGACTTGCGACTTAAGGCATCAGCAACTCGATTTGCCTTTCTCGGGTGATACAAAATGTCACAATTATAGTCCTTTAGAAGTTCCATCTATCGGCACTGCCTCATGTTCAATTCCTTCTGCAAAAATAGGTACTTGAGGCTTTGATGATCGCTATAAATCTAGAATTTCTCTTGACACAATTAATGTCTCCAAATCTTGAGGGTAAAAACGATTGCAGCTAATTCCAAATCATATGTTGGATAATTCATCTCATGCGGTCTTAACTGACGCGACGCATATGCTACCCCTTTTCCATGCTACATCAAAACATATCCAAGCCCTCTCAAAGAAGCATCACTGTAGATCTCGAATCCTCTGGGTCTAGATGGTATGGTCAACATGGGAGCGGTTGTTAACTTGTGCTTCAACTCTTGGAAACTTCTTTCACATTTATCATCCCATTCAAATTTAATCTTTCTTAAGCAGCCTTGTCAACGGCATAGCTATCGATGAAAATCGTTTTACGAATCGCCTGTAATAGCCAGCCAAGCCTAGGAAACTCCTGATTTTCGTTACCGATGTCGATCTAAGCCATTTGGTCATTGCCTCAATTTTCATCGAATCCACAGAAATTTCGTCTCCCGAAACTATGTGACCAAGGAACGCTACTCTATTTAGCTAAAATTCGCACTTATTGAACTTGACGAAGAGCATGTGTTCTCTTAACGTCCGTAATACCTCAGTTAAATGTCCCTCATGCTCCTTCGGGCTTTTCGAATACACCAAAATATCGTCTATGAACACTATGATGAATCTGTCTAAAAATTCCTTAAACACTCTATTCATCATATCCATAAAAGCTGCGGGGGCATTGGTCAACTCAAAGGGCATCACTGTAAACTCATAGAGCTCATACCGAGTCCTAAAAGCAGTCTTAGGGATGTCCTTCTTTCGGATCCTTGACTGATGGTATCCGGTCTGCAAATCAATTTTAGAAAATACAGAGGCTCTTTGCAATTGATCAAACAGATCATCAATCTTTGGCAACGGATACTTATTCTTTACTGTCACTTGATTCAACTGCCGGTAATCTATACACAGCCTCAGAGTTCCATCTTTCTTTCTCACAAACAGGATTGGCGCTCCCCATGGAGACGCACTAGGGCGAATAAAATCTTTGTTCAACAATTCTTATATTTGCACTTTCAACTCCTTTAATTCTGATAGAGACATCCGATTTGGTGCCTTCGAAATCGGCTCCGTCCTAGGGGGCCAATTCAATCACAAACTCCACCTCTCGCTCAGGCGGTAAGCCCGGCAATTCTTAGGGGAACACTTCAGGGAAATCACATACTACAGGTATATCCTCCAAATTAGGTTCCACCACTGTTGGATCTATAACATTCACAAGATATCCTTCACATCCATCATCCAACAACTTAGTCACTTCCAGTGAGGAAATCCAAGGGATCAAGGTTCCTCCTAGGTTTCCCTGAAATGCAAAACTAGGACGTCCATCCGGATTAAATTGGATTGTCCTATCGTTGCAATCTAATACAGCTTTCTGTCGGACTAACCAATCCATTCTAATAATCACATTAAAGTCGAACATGGCCAACACTGCCAAGTCGATACTTTGTTCCTTACCCCAATAACTATCTTATAGTCAGGGCATCCAAAAGAAACTAACACCCTATCATTCATGGGTGTCGACACACAAAGCACATTTTCAAGCAACACTAGTTTTAGACCAACCAACTTAATAAACTGCTCTGAAATAAAAGAATTGGTCGCTCTCGGATCAAACAATGCATAAGCAACATGATCACATAAGGAAATCGTACTTATGACCACGCCCGGCGTATTCTCAGCTTCTTTGCGTGCTATGACATAGACCTTTCCTTGAGCTAGCGATCGCTCTTGATTAGCCGGTGGGGGAGGTCCGGCTTGATTTCCAATGCGTGATAGCGGTAATCTGGGTGGTCCTGAGGGTTGCATCTACAGGCAATTGCGAATCTGATGCTCCATACTCCCGCACTTAAAACATGCCCCATATCTACTCAGCTGGGGGCTTGGTTTCCCAATATTCCGCCTGGCCGGTGGGACAAGTCGCCTATTCCCAGTCATAGGTTTCTTCCCCAAACGGCGATTATCTCTATTTTGGGCAAATCGCGATCCTGAAGCAGCTACCCTTTCCTATTGATCCCGTTCCATAATCTAAGCCCGTCTATACATCTCCTCATAATCTTTGATATCATGAGACAAAATTAGGCTTCGAAGATCCGGCTTCAGTCTATCCCGAAATCTTCGAGCTCTATCTCGCGGATTTTCTACCATAGCCAGTGCAAACTTTGCCAACCTTGCAAATTTCGCTTCATATTAGTCAATAGTCATCTGACCTTGGCGCAAACGCATAAACTCCATCAATTTCTTTTCCTGGGCATTCTCCGAAAAATACTTATCATAGAAATTCTCCATAAATACCGCCTAAGTTGGGGCCGTTCCTTCAGGAAATACTCTGCCTTCCGTGGCATTCCACCAATCATTTGCACTGTCTTAAAGCTGATAGGCCGTCAGTGTTACCTTCTCCTCGTCGGTGCACCCTAAAACCTTAAAGGTTTTCTCCAGTTCTTCCACCCATCTCGGTGCAATTTCGGGGTCACCACGGTCATGAAATTTAGGCGGCTTCAACTTCATAAATTGTTCTACTAATTGGGGCATCTGCCTAATCCCTGCTGGTTGAGTCTGCCCTTGATTGGCCTGATTTCCTCCATTACCAGCTGTCGAGGCGGCCTCAGCTGCCTGAGCATAAGCTGCGGCTCTTTCCTGAGCCTACAATCCCATAATATGCCCAATTTCTCACAGAGTATTCATCACCTCGTCAAATCTTGGGTCCTTAGCCTCACGGGTTCCCTCGCTAAACTGACCTTGGAGCTCCTTCCCTTTTCGCCTACTCATCTTAGCTACCCGGTTTTACAACTACCAACTATAATTCCACGAAGGAATTAAAGACTTAAACCAATCTATCCCAGTCTAAGTCCTAAGCAGGTATTAAACAACAATCGAACAATCAGCATGCGGCTTGATAAGAATTAGCCAACTCATTACCCAAGGGATTTGCATACTCATCTCAGGTCCTGCCGCACCTGCACTTTGTGGGTCATACAGCCAAGCAATTCAAATACAAACACAAGCTGTCAGGAGATACATGTAGCACACGAGATCACCCTACTGGCTACCCATGGTCTCATCACTCCTTATCACTCCAGACATCGATCAGATTGGACCGAGCTGACCTTGCTCTGATATCAATTCAAATGGGGATGTCACGCCCCGTACCCCACGAAGCGCTGACATCCCATACAAAGGTCGATTTGTTTGTGTGCGACGTCTCAGGAAGTGTCGCCGACCCAACGACCAAACAGAGAGTAAAGCACAAGCGGAAGTAATAAATAACAAATCCTAACAATATATACATGAGCCAATGATAACCAAACAAACAACCAACAATGCTGAAAATATACTTGCACTTTACATTGCTATTGAAAACTTCTTTACAAACATCCATACATAACTATCAAAAGATACAAGTCCACGCCTACACAGTCAGCAGCCACAGGGTCAAAAAGGAAAGTGGCTAGGGAGGTTAGACTAACTCAAAGAAAAGGCTACAGTCAAAAAGTTACCAGCCCCCACTACTAGCTATGGCTCAGGATAAACCTAGGGTTCCCACTCAGTGTCGGAAGACTCAGTAGTGTCATCTGACGGCTCCTCTAAAGGATTCTCTAAAGACTCGGACGGTTCAAAATCCATATCTTCGGCCTGGGCTCGCTCATCTTCAGAGTCCTGCTCTAACTTTGGATCTAGGTAGAGACCTAACTCGTCGTCCACTCCTAGCTCTTCGTCAAATCCTACCTCAGCGACTTCTCCATCCTCGCTTGAGTCTTGATCCATCGGCTCTGGCTTCGGCTCCTCCTCCATCGGCTCGGGGTCCTCATACCACATCTCGGGTATCGGATTCACATCGACTGCCTCGTATATGATCTGGGGATACACAATCTCATCATCAGCCATTTGTGGGATCATTAATCCATCTTGACCAATCGGCACGTCAAAAGTCCTAAGGGGTCGCCTAAGGCTTCCTTCGGCATCTCTCAAGCACCAAGCTGCATATTCTTGAGTCTGATGAAAACACTCTCTCACGTTTACAAACATCACGGATTGGTATCTCACATAAGATTCCCCATTTCCTGCGAGGTATATACTTATATACTAATGTATCTGTGTAGGTATTCCAAAAAGCGGTGGATTTGGCATCCTTACGGCTGGGGGTCTGAAAATGTGAATTTTTACAATCGTGAGACGAATCTCAGCGAGTACAACCCCTAAACCTAGGCTAGGCTAGCATGCATTCTCCTGACAAGCAAACAACATAGTATGCAAACAATGACTTGGCCCTCGGCCTAAATAGAACATAAAAATTACCCTGCAGGTTAGGCAATTCATTAAAATTCTCAAGGCACATGCGCGAATACAATGGTCATCCGTGCACCACACGCATGCTCATGCTCACAGTATTCATCTCGCATGCCGAGTCATGCATGCATGCAATGTCAATGTCATGCCATGCTCCCATTTCAATTCACTCTACACACTGTCTCGATTATTAATAGTTATTACGACTCGAGTCAACATAATTCTCGGCCCGATGCGTTTAGCCTGCTTCAAAGTGCATGACGTGCAACACCGATCTGGCCCAGTATCTCTTGCCTGCTTCAAAGTGCATGAGGCGCAACACTGATCTCCTCACGAATCAGAGCCCGCGTAAAACACATCAAGATGGTCGTCTTCCGATCGAGCATTGTCTTGCTTTAAAGTGCATGAAGACAGCATACCCCGCGTAACACGCATCAGGGCGAATTGTGATCACACATACACACACTGCTAGTTATTATCTGAACTCCACGTAAAACACATCAGGGTATATTAGGTGATCACATACTCATGGCAGGCACGCATTTTCGCACAATTTCAATTCATGCCTCATACTCAGCATACGTAATGCGTGTCGATGTAATGCCACACCATGCACCACGAGTATTAAACAATAACGTAAATACCCAATCATTTCACTGCCACAAATACGTGCTCAATTGGCCCATTTAATACTGTACGGCCCAGTACACAAATTTCAATTTAGCATTTGACTCAACCTACAATTGGCCAATCACATACTACATAATTCAGTCACACGAGCACACAACATGGCATTTCACAATTAAGCACAATTAATCACCAATCAATCAACAACCAATCACTCTGGGTAATCACGTCCATTCAGCTAGCAATTCTTACTGTCCGTTATAATCCGGTACATTTCCCCAAAGTACGGACAGCCACTATTCCATCAATCCGAGCCCAATAATTATCTATGATAATCCCACTAAATTCCTCGAATTTTTTTTCTACCCATCGATCATCAATCTTGTCCTAAATATACATCGATAATACCTAAGCCAATCTAGAAAATGCACTATCAGTCCTAATCTAGGTTTAGGAGGTATACTCGCTTAATTCTAGACCATGACGATGAGGAACGGCGGCTGATCACCGATGAACGGTAGAACCGGCGGCGGCGTTCCGGCGGCAACGTACGGATAGTGACGTATTGCGACGTACGAATGACTTGAGGGTCACGGCGGCAGCGGCTCGACTGATTGAGCTCCGACGCGGCGGTGGATGGCACCATCGGTGACGGTTCTACACGGCCAAAAAGGGAAAACGGGAGAGAGAGAGAGAGAGAGAGAGAGAGAGAGAGAGAGAGAGGGGGGGACTGGTCGAGGGTGGTGGTCAGGTCAGGCGGAGTAGCAGCACCGGCGGACAGCGACGGCACGACGAGCTCCGGCGGTGCTCCGGTGAAAATGGCCGAGGGAGAGAAAGAACGGGAGAGGAAGGGGCTGTTCGGAGGGGCTGGCCGAATGAGGGGGAGGAGAGAGAGTTCTGGTCAGACCGGTTAAATATAGGGGCTAGAGGGCGCCACGTGTCGCCGATTCAGGAGTTTTGACCAAAATACTCCTAATCTAACGGTCTTAAATCATCCCTATCCAATAATTGAGGGGAAAAAGTGTCCAAGGTCCAATAATTCAGCTGAAAACCCATTAATAACTATCCTAAATAATTTCTAAAATTCAGAACCCAAAAATAGCCCAAGGGCAAAACGGTCATTTTTTCGGTCCCAAGTCGAAATTCTAATATTTGGCTATACCAACCCCAAATGTGTATGGCCAACATAATATGGTGTTGGAATCGCGAAAATAGTCCCTTAAGCCCTCGATAATCGGCTTCAAAGTCCTAAGAAATAAAATAATATTATTTTTCACTTCCAAGTCAAAATTTCAATTTTGACTGAAACAACTCTAAATGTACGCGGCCACCATAAAATAACATCGCCCTTGAAAAATTAACCTCATATGGCCTCCAAGTCCAAGTCGGTGTCTCGATGAGCAAAATCGTAATTTTTCACCCTCGGACCGAAATTTCAATTTTCAACCTTAATAACTCCAAATATGCGTGGCCATCATAGTACGACGTCATATTCCCAAAAATAATCTCTTAAGCCGTCAAAAATCGACATCGAAATCCGGACCCAATTTCGTGATCAAAACTCGCTTGATTTTCAATTTTAAAGTCTCTCACTAATGGGCGGCTGTTTAGAGCATATGTGTATCGACCAAGGGTTATCCGAGTTACGATGGTCCCATTTATTGAGAGAATGAAAAATTATCATTAGTCCCAGAAGTTACAATTGTTCGGTTCAAGTTCAGGACTAGTTGTCCACGTGCACTTTCAATCTTGCAGAATCACCTGCAATTCGATTGTACATCGTTGGCCTTGGCCAAACCTAATCCATCGCTTGTCCTAAGATCGGCCCACGTCGATCCAAAATATTCTCTCATCATTTCTCGTGATCAGTATCCGAATTGCGATCGGCTCCCTGATCCACGTACCGTGTCCTAATTAGCCATACTCTATTGGTTAGTATCTCGAGAGTGATCAGCTCTGGGCGAGACTTACTAAAATGAAATGCGGAATAATGTCAATTTTATTGATCTCGGAATTATATCGAAATTCGGGCTCTTACAGTGGGCCAAACGGGCGTGCTGACCGGCCAACATGGGCACGATGGCTGAACGGTGTGCCTAGCGCATAGGTACGGTGGCCGAGCGACGTGCCTGGCGTACGGGCGAGCTGAACGGGCGACGGGCCTAAGTGACGAGTTGGTTGGACAAGCAACGTGCTTGGGCGATGGGCGTACGGCTAGGGCGACAATGGTGCGGCCGGGGGTGACTACAGCATCGGCAGGGACGACGGCGGTGATGGCTAGGCGCGGCGGCAACAGTCGACACGCAATGGCCGACGGAGCTTGGTTAGGAGATCTGGGGTGGCAGTAGCAATGGCGAGGAATGGTTGGGGCTGCGGGGGCGCGAGCCGGTGGTGATAGGGTAGCATGGTGACGTCGTAGGCGGCGGAGCAAAGCAGGACAGCCGGTTGGGTAGCGCTAGGCTATGACAGGCGTGGCGGCGACCGGACGCGACGAGCTCGAGTAGAAGCTAGGTGCAAAGAGGAGGGAGAGAGAGCAGTCGGTAGGGGGCTGCAACGGGTGAGCTGGGGTGGACAACGCGCGACAGTGGGGTGAGCAGCAACTAGGTGAAGGGCGGCGTTCGCTGGTTCAGGTGGAGACGGCACCCGCGTGCAGCTCGGGTGGGCCGGTAAAGGAGGCCGAATGGCAACAAGCAGTGGCGCGACTCAATCGGGGCGACGGTGGTGCGAGGCGGACGGCAAGGGCTGGTCAGCGGTGAGCTATGGTCAGGCAAGCCGAACAGAAGCAAGAGCAGAACCAGTCGGGTGGAGGAAGGAGAAAGGAAGAAGAAGAAGAGAAGAGGAAGAAAAAGAGAAAAGAAAGAAAGGAAGAGAGAGAAAGGGGGGAGGGTAGGTCTGCATGGCAGAGGGGCAAAGACATGCGCGAGGGGACGTCTGCATGGGGAGGAAGTGCGCGGCCAGAGAGGGAGGAGAGAGAGAAAGAAAGAGAGAGAGAGGGGGAGAGGACAGACGAAGGAGGGAGGGGCGTGCGCGATAAGTGGGGTGGTGTGTGGTGGAGGAGAGAGAGAGAGAACAAAAGTTGATTTTTATCCTGAGTGAGATCTAACGGTCACGGTTCAAATCCAAAATTGTTCTAATGGTCCACGAAAAATCTCAATAATAAATTAGGAGAAAGGCCGAATAGACATACTGAATAAAATACACTAAGAGAGAGGTCTACCAGTCCAAATCCCCACTCGATCAAAAATTCACGTTTCCACTATTTTTGGTAATATCAACGCTGGCCACAATAATATCGACATCGTCTAATTAAATTTGTCCCGAAACTCCGAGAAATTCGATATTAAAGTTTGGGCTTTAAAGAACGGCCAAATTCGATCGAATGCGATTCTAACGAGATCTCAATTTTAAAAATAATAATCGAGAGTAATTAGTTCCCGGGCGAGATTTTACTATAAGCACACTGACGAATTACACGTTTTATAAATCCTAAAAATGAGCCAAAATTCGGAATGTCACAACTCTTCCCCCTTACAAAAATTTCGTCCTCGAAATTTACAATCTAACCCAACTATTCAAACAAATGGGGGTATTGGTGTCGCATCATCTTTTCGCTTTCTCACGTCGTACCTTCGGTTTCATGGTGTTCCCAAATCACCTTGACCATTGGAATCGTCTTGTTCCGCAACACTCGTTCCATTCTGTCATCGATCCTTACTGGCTTTTTCACGTACGACATTCTGTCATCCATATCTATTTCTTCATAATTTAGCACGTGGGTCGGGTCCGGTTCATACTTCCTTAGCATAAACACGTAGGACACATTATGAACATGAGATAAATTTAGTGATAGCGCGAGACGATAGTCCAAAGTGCCGATTCTCTCTAAGACTTCGAATGGACCTACGTACCTCAAGCTCAATTTTCCTTTCTTTCCAAACTGTGACAATCCTCTCATCGGCGACACTTTAAGGAAAACGTGGTCCCCCACTTGAAACTCCAAAGGCTTATGTCTCCGGTCCGCATAATTCTTTTGGTGGCTCTAAGCAGTCTTAAGCCTGTCCTGAATCACCTTGATTATTTTAACTGACTACTAAATCAACTTGGGACCCGTAATGCTCCTCTCACCCACTTCATCCCAGCAAATCGACGGTCGGCAAGCTTTGCCATAGAATGCTTCAAATGGTGCCATTCTGATACTCTGCTGGTAGCTATTGTTGTAGGCAAATTCAACCAAATGCAAATGTTCCTCCCAGCTATCTTTAAAATCCAATACACATGCCCGTAGCATATCTTCCAAAGTCTAAATTGTCCTTTCAGGCTAGCCATCCGTTTTGGGGTAATAGGCCGTGCTAAATTGTAACTTTGTTCCTAATGCCGTATGAAGACTTTTCCAAAAAGCAGCAGTGAATTTAGGATCATGGTCTGAGGTAATTGCCACTAACACTCCGTGCAGATGGATTATTTGTCGCATGTAAATCTCGGCATACCTTTCCAAGGTGAAGTCCTTTCGCACTGGCAGAAAATGTGCTGACTTTGTCAATCGATCAACTACCACCCAAATCGAATCGTAACCCTTTTGGCTTCTTGGTAATCCCATTACAAAGTCTATCGTGACGTGTTCCCACTTGCACTTGGGGATTTCCAATGGTTGTAACATTCCACCCGGCTTGCAATGTTGTGCCTTCACTTGCTGGCATGTTAAACAATTGGCAACATGCTTGGCTACATCCACCTTCATGCTCGTTCCACCAATAATGTTCTTGCAAGTTCTGATACATCTTCGTGCTACCCGGGTGAGTACTATAATTACAACGATGTGCTTCAAACAAAATATCCCCTTTAAGTTCTGCATCACTAGGTACACACAACCATCTGCGAAACTTCAAAATCCCATCCTCGGATACCCGAAAGTCCGATTTCCTTTTTGTGACATCCATACTCAGAATCTTTTGAATCTCTGGGTCTATCGACTGTAAGGCCTTGATCTTAATCTGAATTTCCGGCTCAATCCTTAATGTTGTAAGCAGACTTAAGGCCTGAGTCACCTCAAACTTAAATTCCAAATCTCGAACTCCCTCTAATAGAGTCCATTCCTTGACCATCATACGCGTGATGCTCGATTTCCGGCTCAGTGCATCCGCTACTTTGTTAGCTTTTCTGGGATGATACATAATCTCGTAGTCGCAGTCTTTAAGGAGTTCCATCCAACAGCGCTATTTCATGTTTAATTCCTTTTGGGAGAACAAGTACCTCAAACTTTGATGGTCCTTATAAATTTGAAATTTCTCCCCACACAGGTAGTGTCTCTAAATCTTAAGGGCGAAAATAATCGTGGCTAGTTCCAAGTCGTGAGTCGGATAATTCAGCTCGTGCGGTCTCAATTGTCGCAATGCGTATGCCACTATTCTTTCGTGTTGCATTAGCACGCATCCCAATCCTCTTAGCGATGCATCACTATAAATCTCATATCCTCTCGAACTTGATAGGATTGTCAATACTGACGTGATCGTCAACCTCTGTTTTAGCTCCTGGAAACTCCTTTCACACTTATCCGTCCATTTAAATCTCGTTTCTTTCTTTAGTAATCATGTCAACGGTGTCACTAATGCCGAAAATCTTTCCACGAAGCGTCTGTAATACCCTGTTAAACCCAAGAAGCTCCGAACCTCGATTACTATTGTCGGTCTCGATCAATTTGTGACGGCTTCAATCTTCGTCGGGTCTACTATAATTCCTTCTCCAGATACCACATGTCCTAAGAATGCCACTCGATGGAGCCAGAATTCACACTTACTGAACTTAGCGTAGAGCGCATGTTCCTTTAGGGTCCGTAGAACTTTTTCCAAGTGTAACTCATGTTCGGCGGAACTCTTCAAATATACTAGGATATCGTCTATGAAAACGATTATAAATTGATCCAGAAATTCCTTAAATACCCTATTCATCAGATCCATAAAGGCTACCGGGACATTAGTCAATCCGAATGGCATTACCGTAAACTCATAGTGCCCATATCTTGTCCTAAATGTCGTTTTTGGTATATCGTCTTTCTTAATCCTCAATTGATGGTACCCCGTCTTCAAGTCGATCTTTGAAAATATCGATACTCCTTGCAACTGATCAAACATGTTATTTATCCTTGACAGTGGGTACTTATTCTTAATAGTCACCTGGTTTAACTGTATGTAGCCTATACACAACCTCAAGGATTCATATTTCTTTCTCATGAATAACACCGGTGCTCCCCATGGAGACACACTCGAGCGGATAAAGCCTTTATCTAGCAACTCTTGCATTTGGACCTTCAATTCCTTTAATTCAGACAGTGACATCCCATAGGGCGTTTTTGAGATCGATTCTGTTCTTAGGGCCAACTCAATCGCGAACTCTACTTCTCTATCAGGTGGCAATCTCAGCAATTCCTGAAGAAAGACATCGGGGAAATTGCGTACTACGGTTATATCTTCTAGGGTTAATACTACGAAAAGCCCTAAACTAGTACACCTATGACAAATTTACCCCAAACTATTTTTTTACCACAAAAAAACCCTAAACTGGTACATTTATAACAATTTTACCCCGAACTATTTTTTTAACCATAAAAAATCCCACACTGGTATACTTATGACAATTTTACCCTCGAACTAATTTTTTTACCATAAAAAACCCCAAATTAGTATACCTGTAATAAATTTACCCTCCGTTAATTCTATTAAATTTTATTGTCAAATTGCTAAGTTTAATGATACGTGGTAATTGACATATGTATCGGTTTTGGGTTTTGTCACTCTGTTTGTCACAAGTTTATCAATTTGTGATTTTTCGTGATATTAATATAACTTAACGGATACTAACAGAGCGTAAATTTGTCACAAATATGCTAGTTTGAGATTTTTAGTGGTCAAAAAAATTAGTTCGGGGGTAAAATTATCACAGGTGTACCAGTTTGGGGTTTTTGGTAGTCAAAAAAATAGTTCGGGGTAAAATTATCACAAGTGTACCAGTTTGGGGTTTTTGATGATCAAAAAAATAGTTCGGGGTAAATTTGTCACAGATGTATCAGTTTGAGATTTTTTGTAGTAAAAAAAATAGTTCGGGGTAAAATTATCACAGATGTACCGGTTTAGGGTTTTTCGTAGTATTAACCCTATCTTCTAGCCTTGGCTTTCCAGCCGTTGGATCAACTACAGTCGTCAAAAATCCTTGACACCCTTCATCTAATAGCTTCGTCACCTCAAGTGACAAAATCTAGGGGATCGAGGTTCCTTCTCGGTTTCCCACAAACTCGAATCTAGGGCGTCCAATCGGATTAAATTGGATCACCCTACTACTACAGTCCATGACAGCTCTATACTTAACTAGCCAGTCCATCCCGACAATCACGTCAAAGTCATGCATAGTTAAAATCGCCAAATCTATTCTTCCTTCTTTATCGCTAATTACTATCTTACAATCAGGGCATCCAAACGCAATCAGCACTTTATCATTCAATGTCGTAGTCACACATAGCATAACTTCAAGCAGCTTTGGCTCAATCCCAGTTAATTTAACGAACTGTTCAGATATAAACGAATGCGATGCCTCCGGATCAAACAAGGCATATGCAGCATGATCACAAAGAGAGACCGTATCTGTGACCATGCCAAACGTGTCCTCAACTTCCCTCCTTGCCATTGCATACACTCGTCCTTGAGCCAGTGGCCTATTTTGATTGGCCGGCTGGATGGTTTTGATTTGATTTTCATTCTGGGGCGGCAGTTGTAGTAGTGCAGGTAACCTGGCCTACCTATTGTTAGGATAGTCTCTCATCTGATGGCCCCTTCCACCACATGTAAAACATGCTTCGCCCCTATTCAGGCAATGTCCTTTCTCATGCCTTCCTCTATATAGCCTACACGGAGCATTCTGGCAAAGGTTTGGCTTCTCGATATTCCTCCAAGCGGGAGGGACGAAATGATTATTTTCCGTAATAGGTCTTTTCCTAATTTGATGGTTGTCCCTAGCCGGGGCATATCATGAGCCAGAAGCAACAACACATTCTGTTTGATCTCGCTCAATTGCCTGGGCCCTCTCATAGACCTCATGATAGCCTTTCAAGTTTAAGGAGATCATCTAACTGCAAAGGTTCAGCTTCAGCTCATTTCGGAATCTCCTAGCTTTATCCATTGGGTCCTCCACCATTCTGGAGGAAAATTTGGACAACCTCGCAAACTCGACTTCATACTGATCCACCGACATCTGACCCTGGCGAAGTCTCATAAATTCCGTCAGTTTCTGCTCTCGGGCGCTTTCGAGAAGTTCTTACCATTGAAGGCCTCAGTGAAGATGGTCCAATTTGAAGCAGTACCAGTGGGGAACACTTGACCTCTGGTGGCCCTCCACCAATCGCTTGTATTGCTCTGAAGCTGGTAGACTGCTAGTGTTACCTTCTCTTCCTCATTGTATTTCAGCACCTCAAAAGCCTTTTTTTAGCTCTTCCACCCATCTTGGGGCAACCTTAACATCGCCTCTCCCATCAAACTTCGGGGGTTTCAACCTCAGAAGCTATTCTACTAGCTTGGACATTGGCCTGATCACATTTACTCGCACTGGATCAGGATTTTCACCAATCACATTATTTCCCTGGACTTCATTATTCCTAATAATCTCGCTGGCAACTGCAACTGCGACATTAGCACTTCTTTCCCCCGTCTGTCTATCAGATAATATTTCCGCTTCCTCGAGCGCTCTCCAGATTTCATCCACCCTAGGATCCTCCATAACTCCAGCTAACGAGGCTACACGATCTCGACCTCGACCTCGACCTCTAACTCAACCTCAACCTCAACTGCTCATCTTACTAATTCTTGCAAAAGCTCACCTACTAGAATTCTATGCAGGAATTAGAAACCTAGGCCAACTATACCTGTTTAAAGCCCTAGGAGGTAAATCACAATAACAATTCACGAAACAAGCAGCCAATCACAAACAATACCCAATCACAACCAACAGAGTTTGCGTACTCACCTTAAGTCCTGACGCACCTGCACCTCATATATTATTGCATAAAATCAATCAGTAACTATAATCACACAATATGGGGTATGCATGACACACAAATCTCCCTAATTAACTACCCCAAAGTCATCACTCCTTATTACTCCAGGTTTCGACCAACTTGGATCGAGCTAATGTTGCTCTGATACCAAATTAACGGGGATGTCATGCCCAAACCCCATCGAACTCGCGACATCCCTTTTTGGTCGAATTAACATGACGTCCAAGGACTCGTCACCGACCTAAAACAACGAATCAGAGAAAACGCACATGTGGAAATGATCATACTTCTACACACAAATAAACACATAATTATATTAATCAAAAGAGGATTTACAATGTCCAATAGCGACGGAAATGTACAAAGGCCAAAATGGATCAACAAGCCACCATCATCAAAAAGGGACTCGTGGCTCGAGGCGATCAATTACTAAATCCAAAAAGGGCTCCCTTCAAAAAGTGTCGACCCTAAATGCTAGCTGTGCTCTAAGCCAATCCCTATGCGGTATCTAATTGGAGTCGGATTTAGAAGACTCGGATGAATCATCAGACGACTCAAACTCGGTATCCATCAACTCGGGCTCGGACTCGACCTCCAACGGCTCCTCCTTGGGGTCATTCTCAAGCTCCGGTACAACCTCGAGATCCTCCTCTGGCTCTGAATCAAAGCTCTATCGACTCCGGATCGGGATCGGACTCCCACTCCATAATCTTCTTGTTTGACTCTATCATGACGGGCCGTGGATCAGAATCCGTCTCGGACACAGAATCAAGGCTCACTACCTCTCCATCAGCTACCTGTGGGTCCCACTGACCTAGCCCGTCGATCGGAACATCAAAAGACCTAAGGGGTCCAAAAAAGCCAATCTGGTCCCGAAAGCACCAATCAAGGTAAGAGTGGGTCTTGAGCTGTGGCCTACCCTCATCGACTCATACGATAGTGTAAAATCTAATATAAGCCTCCCCATTCCAATCGGGATACTCGATCACTGAACGCTCTACATGGTCCGGGATCCCAAAATGTAGCGGCACATTGGTCGTCCTCAAGGTTAGGGGTCTGAAATAGTTATATAATAACCGTGAGAATGAGTTTCAATAAGAAACACCCTAAACCCCACGTGACAAGCGATGACGGGGCGGCACGGCGATGTCGCAGGCGGCAGAGTGGAGCAGGGCGGCCGACTGGGCAGCGTCGGGTCGTGACAGGCGCGGCGACAGCTAGACGCGACGAGCTCAAGCAGCAAGCTAGGCGCGAAGGGGAGGGAGAAAGAGAGCAGTTGGTCGAGGGCGGTGATGGGTGAGCTGGGGTAGACGACGCGCAGTAGCAGGGTGAGCAGCGACCGAGCGAAGGGCGGTGTCCGCTGGTTCGGGTGGAGACGGCACCCGCATGCAGCTCGGGTGGGCCTGCAAGGGAGGCCGAGCAGCGACAGGCGGTGGCGCGGCTCGATCGATGTGACGGCGACTCGAGGCGAATGGCAAGGGGTGGTCGACAGTGAGTTGCGGTCGAGCGAGCCGAACAGAAGTAGGAACAGAACCAGTTGAGCAAAGGAAGGAGAAAGGAAGAAGAAGAAGAGAAGAGGAAGAAAAAGAGAAAAGAAAGAAAGGAAGAGAGAGAAAGGGGGGAGGGTAGGTCTGCATGGTAGAGGGGTAGGGACATGCATGAGGGGACGTTTGCATGGGGGGACGTGTGCGGCCAGAGGGGGAGGAGAGAGAGAAAGAGGGAGAGGACAGACGAAGGGGGTAAGGGGTGTGCACGATAAGTGGGGTGGCGTGCGATAGAGGAAAGAGAGAGAACAAAAGTTGATTTTTATCCTCGAGTGCGATCCAACGGTCACAGCTCAAATCCAAAATCGATCTAACGGTCCACGAAAAATCCTAATAATAAATTAAGACAAAGGCCAAACACACATGCTAAATAAAATACATTGAGGGGGAGGTCTACCAGTCCAAAAATTTACTTTTCCGCTATTCCTGACAATATCAACGCTGGCCACAATAATATCGACACCGTCTAATTAAATTCGTCCCGAAACTCCGAGAAATTCGACACCAAAGTTTGGGCTCCAAATAACGGCCAAATTCAATCGAACGCGATTATAGCGAAATCTCAATTTTAAAAACAATAACCGAGAGTGATCACTTCCCAAGCTAGATTTTACTATAAGCACACTGATGAATTACACATTTTATAAATCTCAAAAATAGGCCGAAATTCGGAATGTCACAGGAAAGTAGCTTGTCTATGAAGTGATTGCCAATCAATCAAAGATGTTTTGCATGAAGGATTTTGTTGAAAAACAATTTTTAAGATCGAGGATCAACACATTCTAATAAGGAAATCCAAACCAGATTACTGGCTGTGTGGGTTAAAGCTTGTGTTTGAATATGTTGCGTCTGAGTATATTTTGCAATTTAAGGATATTATGCCTTAGCACAATAGCATAGCTGATATTCACTAAGTAGCCTAGCTAATATCCACGTTATAACTGATTTATGGAGATATCAAGCTAACACAGGCTTCTATCTTCTGGTCCTTCCAAGCATGTTGGTGATCGTGGCTCTACCTTGCTATTTGCCTATCCATAGTAAATCTCGAATATATGAATGGTAACAAATCAGCACGATTTTAGGAGTAGCCACACTCTTTCAACTTGTGAAATACCACTTTTTTTTACATATACATTAGAGTTTCCAGTTGGGTCGCATATCTAACCGGTTCACTTAATCTCATGGTCTGACCTAAATTGGTGCTCAAAGTGAGCATGCCATTGTCAAGTACTAACACGATGGCCCCATTTTTGCATCTCCAAAATGCCCTTTCGTCAAGGTTAATATACTTGATGATTAAAGCCCCCTCCTCTAATGTTGCCACAGTGTCTATTTAAATAAATCGATATTGTAATCCAATTTATAATACATAGAGCACATATTAGAAAACAACAAGAGCTTCTTGTCATGAGTTTATTCATAAATTGTATAATAAGCTAATTATAGAAAAAACGTTTCGACAAGATTCACTCCAATAAAGGTTTGCCACCTATACACTTATGTGCGACTATATACCGGCTTGATTTTTTGTGTGAACCGCATGAAATAACTTGATATGTTTGCATGTTCATGTGACTATAAGGCCAATTTGATTAAGACATTGCTTTGATTAGATGACCTTATGAGGGAGTTTGTGGACCATACATGAATGGATCATTTTCAGCTCTTGAAAATCATGAGTATCAGAAATTACCAGTTACCGATGAAGACTGACCGACTCGTGCAACTACACGAGAAAACTACCTTGTTAATTAACAACGACGTTATTGAGTTTTCAAGCAAAAGATCATGCATGCTTAGAAAATTAAATGCACAATCATTTAAGACATAATCGAAAGTAGGAATGCGGTACCCAATGGGCATTGTGGGTTGCTAATTCATCCCGCACGTAATTGTCAAAAGTAGGAATGCGGTACCCAATGGGCATTGTGGGTTGCTAATTCATCCCGCACGTAATTGAACCCACGAAATAACGATCTTTGCTTGACAAAGACTAGAGTCTTTCACCCGTACACTACGGTAGATGACTTTCCCATCACTTCCTAAGCCTTTCCATGTGCAATCGTTCCTGTGGTTGCTAGGAGAAGCAGGTAATTCGTGAGGGTTGGTGGGGTTGCCAAGTCAACGGAGAAGGTCCCCTTTTGCAGCTGTATCTTGGTTACTGCACATTCCCTCGAGGCATGGACTAAGAGATCATTCCGATGCAGATGATAATCCATTGGCAAACTTCTGCAAACTTGCTCGGAAAGGACTATGAATCCTACTCAACACCAATCTCCGAACCCAGCTCTCTAGTAATTTCTAACGGAAAAGTATAAAAAAAGTATCAATATATTACAATGGCATCAATTTAGTTCTATTGGCATCAATTTAGTCATATACATTTCAATTGAACAAATTTAATCCTAAAAATTTTCATATCGTACCAATTAAGTCTATCCGACTAATTTAGGTAGGAAATTGCTAACGCGAATGCCAACTGTCCTATATTGATTGCACGGCTGGTGTTGACGTTGATATTTTTTAATGAATTTTTTGACTTCTTTTTCTTCCATGGCCTGTGCCAGTGAGGGTCACCGTCGTCAAACTTGGTGAGGCCAACCCTCGCCCAAGCGACAAGTAATCAATTTTTTTCTTCAAGACAAGCAGTCGCACAAAATGCCATGGCGTGAGCATAGAAACCCAAAGGTAATCTTTCACTGGTCAGCGACAACTTTGAGTTCTGTACTCTGCCTCGCTTTCCTTGCTTGCTCGTCACCTTCAGTTTGTGAGCCATCGAGTTGCTTGCTACCTTCGCGGGTGAAGCCAACCCTCACTCAGCTAGGCTGACCTAGCCCGGGCAAGGCCAACCGATCAACCTCACTGGCGCTCGCCCTTTTTGCAGCTAGCAATATCACTTAAAATGGAGTGAATATGTGATTTTAAAACAACTTGATATTTTAATGCAGAAGTAAGACAATCAAGTTGAATATTATCAAAATCAAGTGAAGTTAGAGTTTGAATATTGACAATGATATAATGATGTTCACAAGTGCGCAAAGTTCTATCAAAATAAAGAGTCAGAGTTTTAGAGATAGAAGAAACTACACATAGAATTTATAATGGTTTGGCTTAGTGCAAGCTTACGTCTAATCTTTCATGCTAAGAGCCTACTAGCTAGAGATTACAACTGTGGGTGATGATACTTGGATATATGATAGATCTCACTATCTCACTCAATCACTCTTTACGTGCCTCTCAAAGATTATAATTTGTAGCCTAGAAGGACAAGCATGAAAGATCGAAGTTCTCTTGCACTATGGAATTTTTTATTCTAGACTTTTCTTTTCTCTTCGGTACCTTGATCTCCTTTTATATTCCTCCATTTTTAATCTACCCATTGGACAATGTTTGGAGAATCATTCTCCAATCAACCCATTGGACAAGATTACATAAAGAAGATTGAGTAACCATTTAAGAGATAAGATCTGAATTCCCGTTGATTTGGTCATCCATACAAGCAAATCTCCAATTTCCATAAGTAGAGTCCTTTAATTAAGGAAAGTAGCTTGTCTATGAAGTGATTGCCAATCAATCAAAGAGGTCTTGCATGAAGGATTTTGTTGCAAAACAATCTTTAAGATCAAGGATCAACACTTTCTAAGAGGGAAATCCAAACCAGATTACTGGCTATGATGGTTAAAGCTTGCGTATGAATATATTGTGTTTGAGTATATTTTGCAATATGATGATAATAAGCTTTAGCACAACAACATAGCTGATATCCACTGAGTAGCTTGGCTGATATCCACATTATAATTGACTTATGGAGATATCAAGCTAACACAAGCTTCTATCTTCTAGTCCTTCCAAGCACGTTGGCAATCGTGGCTATACCTAGCTATTCACCTATCCATAGGAAATCTTGAACATACGACTGGTAACAAATTCGCGCAATTTTAGGAGTAGCCACACTCTTTCAACTTGTGAAATACCTTTTCGACCAAGAAAAAACTTGTGAAATACCACGTTATTTACATATACATTAGAGTTTCTGGTTGGGTTGCATATCGGTTCACTTAATCTCATGGTCTCACCTAAATCGGTGCTCAAAGCGAGCATGCCATTGTCAAGTACTAACATGATGGCCCCCATTTTTGCATCTCCAAAATGCCCTTTCGTCAACTTTAATATACTTGATGATTAAAGCTCCCTCCTCTAATGTTGCCATAGTATCTATTTAAATAAATCGATATTTTAATCCATTTTATATTACATAGAGCACATATTAGAATACAGCAAGAGCTTCTTGTCATGAGTTTATTTATAAATTGGATAATAAGCTAATTATAGATAAAATGTATCATGATAATTTCGACAAGATTCACTCCGATAAAGGATTTTGACCTATACACTTATCTGTGACTATATACCAGCTTGATTTTTTGCGTGAACCGCATGATATAACTTGATCTGTTTGCATATTCGTGTGACTATAAGGCCAATTTGAATAAGACATCGATTTGATTAGATGACCTTATGAGGGAGTTTGTGGACCATACATGAATGGATCATTTTCAGCTCTTAAAAATCATGAGCATAAGATATTACCAGTTACCGATGGAGACCGATCGAGTCGTGCAACTACACGAGAGAAAACGGCCTAGTTAATTGATAACGATGCGTGACCAAAAGAAAAAACTTAATAATGACAGTGAATTTGTTTTGATGACGTAATTAAATTTCCAAGCAAAAAATCATGCATACTCAGAAAATTAAATGACGGATCATTTAAGACATGATCGAAAATAGGAATGCGGTAAGGGCATTGTGGATTTCTAATCAGTCCCACATGTAATTGAACCCTCAAAAGATAAGATCTCTAGTGGATGTAGACTAGTTTCCCATCACTGCCCAACTCTTTCCATGTGCAATCTTTCCAGTGGTTGCTAGGAGAAGCAGGAAATTCGTGAGGGTTGGTGGGGCTCCCACATGGAAGGACAAGGTCCCATTTTGCAGACGTAAATTGGTTACTGCACATTTCCTTGAGGCCCGGACTAAGAGGCCATTCTGATGCAGATGGTAACCCATTAGCAAATTTTTGCAAACTTGCTCGGACTGGACTATGAATCCTGCTCAACACCAATCTCTGAACCGAGCTCTCTAGTAATTTCTTTGAGAAGAGGGTTAAAAAAAGTCATAAATTTATTACATTTGTACCAATTCAATCATAAATATTTTAATTAAATCAATTGAGTCTTAAACATCAATACTAATTGAGTCCACCCGGCCAATTTAGACCGAAAATTACTGACGTGAATGTTGGTTAGCCTACGTGGCACAACTGACATTGACGTGAACATTTATTTTATAATTGTTAAATTGGTTTTTTTAATTTTTTATTCTGTTTTTTTTTCTTTTTCTTTCTTTTTTTTCTTCCATGAACCGTGCCGATGTCTGGCCTTGCCACAGCTGAGGGTCATGCCGACCCTCACTTGGGTGAGGGTGAGCGCCAGTGAGGCTGGACTTGCCGGTGAAGGCGACAAGCAACTCGATGTTCTCAAAGACCGAAGGTGACAAGCAAGCAAGGAAAAGCAAGGGGTAGAGAACAAAACTCGAAGTTTTCAGTGAGACCAGTGAAGATTACCTTTGGGTTTCTATGCTCACGCCATGGAATTTATGTGTTGCAAAGAAAAAAAATTGATTGCTTTAAAAAAAAGTACTAAAAATTATAAAAAAAAATATCCACATCAGTGTCTGTAGTGCTCACGTAGAACGGCTAGCGTTCACGTCATCAATTTTCAGCCTAAATTGATCGGTTGGACTCAATTGATTTTAATGTAAAAATGTTTAGGACTACATTAATCCGATTAAAAAATTTAGCCTTAAATTGATATTAATACAATAGGTTTAGAATTTTTTTTTTTTTGTACTTTTCCTCAATTTCTTCTGCCAACCCATTCGGAAGATAGCCCGGCAAAGTGAATTCAGAAAGGACAATGAGTAAATGCAGCAGTAACGGTTTAATAAATGAGTTTGACACGACTCTTGACTTTTATCAAAGTTCTGCTAAAGCTCTAGGTCCATTGGTTGACTTTCGAAATCGTAAGAAAATTTAGGATGTCCGCGCATTGCAAGTGAGCTAGTGAATCTACTTTACTATTAAGCCGTAACTCCAAACTAAAGCTTTCGAGTAATATCGAGTCTAATTAGATGTGTCAATGAATTTGGACATGAGGTTTTTTTGCCATGCTTCCCGATAATATCCCGAACAGGTCGAGTCTATTTCAGACACAGGATAACGCTTGTTTAGTTCTGCTTTTCCTCTTAAAAGACATAATCATCTATATATTCAAAGTTGTAGGCCGCGCAAGGCCCAACACTATTTTCTCTGCTTGGGTCGCAGCTAACCCGCTTTAGAACGGCTTGTTTACTTAATGCTATGTGAGACTTATTTACTAATGCAGCAGCTCAGATTTGAGCGATCTGAGATTAGAGACATGTCTGACGCCCAACATTCCAACCCTGATTCAGATTGTGAAAAATCCTGCAAAGATCGTTGCAAGCACAATCTGTGTCCACAAGGCATTAAAGCACGTCATGCTACATTAAGAATACACGAGACTTATCTATCCAATGCAATAGCCTAGACCTAGACGATGTGGGATTAGAGACATATCCGGTGCCCACCAAAACTCATTAAAAACACATATTTATATAGTTATGCCTCAACTTCAAGATGATCCTACTAACATGTCCCCCTAATTAAGGTGATGAAGGCAAAAACTTTCATTACCAAATAAAAAAAAAAACTTTTTCATTGAGGTCCAATGAATGGGAGGGGAGAACTAAATGAATCAGGTTGAGATCTTGAATTGACAATTGGCGCCAATATCACAACTTAACTCCAATGTCCTTTTGCTCATATGAAATTTTTAATTACACACTTGTCAAAAAATTTGAACTAAGAAGGAAAAAAAAATGCAATTTCTCCTTAGCTGGATTGTGGCGTACATCAATGGGTCCTGTCCAACATCTTGATCTGTTAATAAATGTGATTAATTAAGATCCCCAATCACCACATGCAAAGACAGTAATAGCTCCATGATGGGTCCAAATAATTAGTCCCTAACCCTTTGTCAATCGAACCCGTTCAATCCTTGATTTTGCCTGGACGATCGGCAATGGTGATATTAGGTATAAGTTAGGTGTAGAAAATAAGAGGAAAGATCCAAATTTTCACAATTTCTCCCTTAACTTCTTGTGAAAACAATTCAACTCCTAGCTCCAAATCCGCGAACCTCTTGTGTGTTTTTCGGAAAATTCTAGAGCGATCATGTGTGGTCACTGCCACTCTTGCGTGTACAACTGCTCCTCACTAATTAAGAAATTCTTGTTAACTTCTCATTCATAATTATCGAAAGATTCAAATCAGCAACCAATAATTTCCGTGCACAAATATCGCTTGCGCATAGTAAAAAATAAAGGGATTTCATGGAAACCCTCGTTGGGCAATACAAGGTGGCAGACAAAACAAAAGTTCTCATCACCCGAATCATTAAAAATCCGAACTTTTTCTATTTTTCTTTGACTTATTGTGGAAATATTTCATTTTTTTATGAGTTCTTATGAAAATGATTAAGCGGGTAGTTTACGTATCCGCGAATCTGCATAGAGCAATCGTCACCCGAACGTACAGATGCTCCTCGTAAAAAACATTCTGTTAATCGGTCAATCATTAGCATATTATTCAATTCAAATCAACATCTAATAATGTTCGTGCACCAATTTCACATGCACATAGTAAAGAAAATTAGATCTTATGGAACTCGTCGTTGCGAAATACGGGGTGGCAGAAGCAGACAAAAGATTTCATCACCGGAATTATAAAAGATTTAGCTAATATTAATTTTGTAAGAATTATTTTATATTTTCAAGTAACTGTTGTTCGGTAGTTTAGTGGTTCGGCCGCACGTTTAAAGGGCGACCGCCGGCGGTTTGTTCTCTTGCGGAAAATGAAGTGCTCGTCACCTTGATCCCTGCGACACCCATGTTTGGAAGTCAAGATGGGAACATTCTAGCCTGTACTAATTGGACTTTATTAATACTATAGTAGAATGTAGTGGCTGTCGAATTGATTTGGTACGCTTTTTCTATGGTCACTAATTGTGATTGAAAGATCTCAGTCCAAAACGAATCGATTTTGTTCTCTCAATGAACTCGCTAGGGTGTGAATGCATGACAATGCAATCGAGATTTCAGAAAATTGTCTAGTAAATCCTAAATCTATTGCACTTTTACCAATTTGCTTGAAGCCGACAAGAGCAAACCTTCGTGTGATTTGGCGAGGGCTGCCCTTGCCTAATTCAGCGATAGCGGCCCTCGCCTAAGGCTGGTGACTTCTGCCAGCCATCGACAATGCCTGGCGGAGGAAAAAAGGGAAAACGAAAAATGAAAAAAGGAAAAACGAAAAAAAAAAAGTAAAGAAGGAAAAGAGAGGAAAAGAAAAAAATTAATAAAAAAAATCGAAAAAAAATAAAATATAATTAAAAATTATCCACGTCAATGCCGACCTTGCCATGTAGGATAGTCAGTATCAACGTCAGCGATTTCCAGCTAAAATTGATTTGATGGATTCAATTGATAAAATGTGAAAAGATTTAGAACTCAATTGACACAATTAAAAGTTTTATGACTAATTGGCATATATTAATACTATAGTAGAATGTCGTGGTTGTCGAATTGATTTGGTATCCTTTTTCTATGGTCCTTAGCTGGGACCGAAAGATCACATTTGAAAACGAACCGATTTTGTTCTCTCGATGAACACGTTAGGGTTTGAAATGCAGGACAATGCAATCGAGATTCCCATTCAACCTATCCCTCTTCCTCTCTCCATGCTTATTGCAAGAAGGCGAGATGGGGCCGATGTCGAAGTCATCGTGATTGATCACCAAACCCTTTTGTTGCCGGAGCGGTTACGCATGTAATCTTCCACGCCATTACTCTATGTTTCCGTGAAGAATCTCTTCATAGGAGCCTAGGAGCACTCACATCAAACCCTAAGACAAAAAGATCAAAGAAAAGAAACATGATCTCGGTTGCTTGGGCGAAGAACACGGTTTGCGGGAATTGGAGACTGAGAGGGATGGGAAGAATGATGAGATTAGGGGTCCGATTAGTAGCTTTGAAAATGGAGGGAAATAAATAATGATCCTTGTATTTCGCATTTTAAGACAGCGCTACCTTTCGACATCGAATCTGGGAATGTCGTATGTAAGCACTGATTTAGTCTCGACTTATGTATGTATTATTTCCGTACTTGACAACTACGTGGTTCTTGATAGACGACAGAATTCAAAGTTACAACGATGTTGTTGGGTTTTTTTTTAAAAATATTTTTTATTTTTGTTTTCATTATAAATGGAAAAATCATTTAACTTGTTTGTAGTTTACTTAAACTTTTCATAATTAGAAGTAATATTTGGTTAGGCCAAAAAATAGATGTTTGTATAGCATCATTTTGGCAAAACAACATGTCATATCTAAATGGTAGTTATATTTTTATCTGTTTAAATATAAGGCTACACTCAATTCAAACTAATATCATTGAAGTTTAGCAGGCGTACGGGAATTGCAATTATTAAAAGAGGAAAAAACAATTCAAATGTACCAACAGCTCCTATGACATCATCAATCTTTTCAAGAAAAGAATATACAAGCTCTTAAATAGAAGAAATCCACATTCTTTCCCTCTAATATTTAAAATTAGAGATAACAAGAATCACTGTTATAATTATGAAAAATATCTCTTTTGTTTCCAAAATAATGAGTTATGTTGGTTTTTGTTTTTGAACTATTTGACTTGTTCCATAGCCGTTTAAATGATGAATTTATGAGAAGAACTATTCGAGTATAAAATAATCTATTAACCCGAGCAATCATAAAAGGAAAAAAAAAGTCAAATACATCCTCATAATGTAATTTTTAGGCCCATTAGAGGGAGCTTAATGTGTAGGCTTTATATCATCGGCCATCTCTAGGCCCAATTACATGAATTATCGGAAAAGCCCAAAAAAACAAAGTAATAAAAATAGAAGGCCTCAAATAGATCTTTGAAAAGCAGAGCAATTTCGATAAAATTCATATAATTGCACTTTTACAGTCACTCCACTTCCCTTAGTTTTCTAATGAATTTTTTCTTTTTGTAACATCACCGTTAAACTTATCGAGTATCGATAGAGATTTATTGTGTAGGACAACGACCAAATTACTCTAATCGGAGACAATAATGCTAATATATCTTGAGTCGGTTATGGGTACGTATTTTATTTTAACATATACACCTCGGTCAATAGGATTCCATATAACTCATTGTATGTATATCTCATATTAATAATATAATCGAACACTTATAATACTTTCTCGCGATAAGCTCCCCCGATGGTGACGAGGGAGTGGAATATTCTCCTAATGTGCTTGAGATGAGATCACTTTACCAAGAGGACTTAGCAAACCACCTATCACGTGCTAACTACTCCTCGTCAAGGGGGGCCATTAGGTGGATTAATCATTTAGCCCCGAGGATACATGTTAGTCATGCTAAGAAGAGGAAATATCACCGCTTCAATCATTTCATTTTTCTTTAACTTTGCTTGAAATTAATTATAATGTTGGTTGATTAATAAAAACACATTGGCGTACCTATGGTAAGTCCCACTCCAGATACTGCTTCTGACGACATTGTTTAATTAGTTAAAGTCGTCTGTCTTCTTCTTTCTTTCTCTTTTTCTTTTGGGTGGATGAGTAATTCTATAATCAAATCGAGTCAACATCGAATTTGTCACAAAAAATGATGTAAGGCCTAGGGTTCCGACAAGCGACGGTTTTGTTCTTTCTGAGCGATGACTATAAAGGCGCCCCAAACTCGACGACTTGTGATGGAAAGAGAAGACAAAGAGCAAGTATGTGTAACGTTTGGTAGCCGAAGCTGTCGTCATTTTCTTCAGGACAAGGACATCCTTGTCCCGATTCTAATATAGTAAAGCAAGAATGTCGATGGAAAATGGCCTTTCTTGTCAACGTTCCATGGGTGGTTTGGTAACCCTAGTTGTTCCAAACCCTAGAATGATTATTAAAGACAAAGCCAACTAATGATGAACGGAGGACAGAGCGCGTAAACGCCAAAATCTCTCTCTCTCTCTCTCTACCTACGCATGCACCGTAAGTTTCCATGCAGAACTAAGAGCAAACAGTGGCTCGTCGTGATGGCTCACTAAACGCATGTGATCATCCCTTTCCTCCATGGAATGTCATCTAACGGATGCTCTCAGCATCATTCGGCGTCATTTCATCTCACATCGAGGGGGAGCAAACAAAGCTCACATCGACATTATTGTCTGGGCATCATATCGGCGCTTGACGCGTGGAAAGAGATTGGCGAGGAACGTGGGGTTGCCGACGCTTCGGAAAGGACAGAATGAAATGCCTAGACAAAACGTCCTCTTTATCTTGATAATGTTTTGATGCAACCGTGATGATTTCATGTTGAATTTCGGGATGAAACAGCGGGATACAGACAGACGTGGAGCTAGCAATGTGGTAGGAGAGGACGACATACAATGTTGATGTAATGGCATGAAAGATGAAGGAAGTTGATTGATGTTCCCTGCACTCACAAGATTCTTTGATTGTCTATTTTCTTTATCATATCAAATGAGATATAATTTCACCCGTGAATATAAGTAATATGACTTGGACTCATACTGTGAATGAATATGATTTATTACGTAACAGAACCTGAATTTATGTTCATAAAATGAGTTAAATGTATTAATTTGGGTCAGACTATTTTTAACTCAATCCACCCGTTTGACGGGTGTACTATTTATCTATGGATTATTTTTATAAGTTGATATCATAAATTCTGAATTGGTTTATATTCAAACCATTCAAAAGGGTTAATCCCGTAACTCTGTAAGATAAAGTATCACTGGATTACGTGATGCAGTGCCTCACGCACTACTGTACGTCGGTAGTAACAGGATGAAATGCAGATTCTAGAGTAACGTCGTCACCAAGGGTCCCGTGCGGACGGACGAAAACGACGTTCGAGAATATTGCTGTGGTTTGTCCATCAACGTCTCGAAGTTGGTCGGATTTGGACTACAAATGTATATCAACATACAGTCAACATTTTGGCCATGCATACACATATAAAAGTAAATTTGACAAAAAGATTATGATGTGGCACCAGCCACCTCGCCTCACATATGATTATTCTCCGATATAGTTTAAAAATGACATTAGATTTTAGGCTTTGTTCGTTTTTCAAAAAATGTGATATTTCTAGAAAATGTTTTCCAATAAGTCATTTTCCAGGAAAATAATAATATTTTCTAGTGTTTGGCTGAAACTTGAAAATGACTTAGAAATTTTTTTTCCCAGTTTGGCATGAAAAATCCGATTTGATTTTCTTGGAAAAAAATATAAAAAAATTTCAAAAATTTTAATTTTTTTCTTGTTTTATTTTATTTTCTTTTTTTTTCTTCTATCTCTGCTATGCCAATCGGCCACATGTGAGGTGGAGCCTCAGGCGAGGTTGAACTCACCTGAGGCTAACGAGGTTGAGAATCACTAGAGACTCGGGCAAGGTGGAGCCTCACTGAATCTATTGAGGCCAAGCCCATCAAAATTTGGTGAGCTCGTATCTCGACGACCTTGGGCGAGCTCTAGGCTCACTTGTGGTCGGTCGCTGGCCGAGTCTGTGGCAAGTGACTGGCTAAGGAATAAGCAAAAAGAAAAAGAAAGAAAATAAAATAAAAAAATTTGATTTTTTTAATAAATAAATATTCGATTTTTGAAACATAATTAAAATTCGAATTTTAAAAATAATAAAAAAATTCGAATTAGTTTTAAAAAAATAATTAAAAATTCAATATTTTTCCTAAAAATTGTCAGTGACTCCATTTGTTTTGCAAAAAATAGATGATTTGGAAAATATTTTCCTAAAAATGATGGCTTGTGTCGCTCGAAATAATTAGTTAATGAAAAACGTTTTCATTACCGCAACAATTTATTACTAAATATTCTCATGGACGATTGATATATGTTTCGTTAATTTATTTTCTGTAAGTAATATAAATGATTATTTTTAGGAAAATATTTTTCATATAATTGATTTTTCGTGAAATAACCGCACTCTTAATTGTATTTAACCAAAACATTGGCTGAGTGTGTAATATCCTTGGGGAAGAGAGAGAGATGGGTAAGGCGTGCCATTCTAATAAATAAATAAATAACCAATTGGAGGAATCCTCCAATAACTAAGATTGAATGAAAAAAAATACCCTTAAGCATAAATTTTGCTTGGCATAAAGCAAAAGAGCAACGTACACATTCACTAATAATAGTTGAATCCGTGGCTTGTTATTAATATAGCTTCTTAAAAAATTCCTTTTGATATTTTTTAAGTAATTAAAGATATTATAATTTTTACGGTGCATTTTTTAACTGAAAATGAATGATTTGAAAAATATTTTCTAAAAGATAATTGCTTGAATCACTCATTTGAAATGAATAAAATATATATATGCATAAGTTGTTGTTGATATGAAAAAATTTTCTATTTACTAATTATTCCAAATGATACAAGCAATTATTTTTTTCAAATCATTCATTTTCCACGAAACAAATGGCGCCTAGTCTAATTTTTTTCCCGTAATAATGCATGACCAATAATTAATTTAGATAGATAGATGATGTCAACTTACAAGAACCGGTAATGTCTTGTAAGTAAAATGATTTGTTAGCTATTACACTAATCATTAAGTTTCTTTTCGATTCACTTCTTTTGTATCTTCCCCAATGACAGGGTCTGTTTGGATTGATTTTTACGTCATGTTTTATGCTTAATTTAAAGTTTGCACCTCACATAATTTGACTTTTTTTAAATACAAATTTGTTGAAATTTTCACAAATGCAAATATTGACATGTAAATTCACATAGATTTTTCATATTTTTAAACTCAAGCAATATTTTAAATTTTGGCGAGAAAGAAAATATTACTTTTTAGTTTTACAAAATACAGAACAAACAGGCTCTAGGACCTTTTTTCTTAAATAAAGGAAGGAAAAGCCCACATTCTGTTCCTGGACCTGGAAGAAGATACTGGACCTGCGCCCTTCAGCTCAGACACTTTTCAGATGGAGGATAGGCAATGGTCGCTCTGTTTCCCTATGGTTTGACTGGTGGCATTGCAGAGGACCCCTTTACCTTATATTTTCTAATGTCGACATTTATCAGTCCCGGATTCCCAGGGATACTTCGGTCAGGGATTTTTATGAAGGCATCTGGCAACCTTCACCCTTTCTAGACTCTATCCTCAGCTGGAATGAGTCGCCGACTAGCTTTGTGGACGCACCCGACAAACTGATTTGGAACCCAACTTCGGGGTCCTTTTCGATTTCCTCAGCTTGGGACCATCTCAGAAGAAGAGGCCACCTAGTTCCTTGGCACTCTTTTGTTTGGGACCACCACGTTGCTCCCCGCCATGCCTTCCTCCTATGGCTAGTCACCCGCAATCGGCTACCTACGCAGGTCCTTCTCCTTCAAAATCACAGGATTGAGGCCGCTTTATGCGCTTTTTGCGGTGCAAGACCGGACTCGACCAACCATCTCTTTTTCGACTGCTCCTCCACTAGAAGGCTAGCCTATTTTTGGGCTACCAGGTGCAACCTCCCTTGGAGGAACCGGCCGTGGCATGAGCACATCTTTTGGGCTATGAGTGTTTGTGGCGGCACTTCTTTTGCCCACTGCCTCTCTCGGTTTTCCTTTGGGGCGTTGGTCCACATTATCTGGTCAGAGAGAAACAACGCCATTTTCAGGAACAAGAGCATCTACCTCCCAGGTATGCGCAAGCACCTACTCAAGGTGGTCAAAGACAAAGCTTTATCTATGGGAAGAGTTCAAGACACTCCCAGGAACCGGCATTTCCAAAGAAATTGGAGCCTCCCGCCTTCTATTTTTGACGTGGGCTGATCCTCCTTGTTTCCCGGTCTTTTGTTTAGTTCCGGGCTCTCTTTAGTCTTCTCGGCGTCTGTATAGCCTTGCAGGACCTTCCTTGACCCTTTCTGGACATTTGTGTCCCAACAGGGTCAGGCATAGGTTCGTGCTTAGTTTGTATTTGGTTTATTGGAAAGTTATATACACATTTACCCTTACCAAAAAAAAGAATGCACATGGGGAATATCTCAGATCATAACGGGATCAATTTGATTGCAATAGTTGCATTTAATTAGATATCAACGACTCAGATTGTCTACTTGTGTAGTCACCCTAATAAATCCAAAAAATGACCTAACCCTCTATTAATTAAATCAACATAAAACCAAACTATTTAACTAAACCTAATATGAAACGAAAGACTTTTTAAGAGTAATGTCAAAAAAACCAAAAATACAAAAATGACAAGTGGCATGTGCAAGCTTGTCATGGGGACTCCCAAATGCTCGAAGCATCTGTCCCGTCAGTCAGGATCGAGAAAGTGACCCCATTATAATTTAAATAGTTCCACGCCAAACATATGCAGCCAAGCCTAAGCATCAACGACAAGCCTTTGCCTGGAATAAGGGTAAGGAACTTTACAAGATCAAGCAATGTAGATTTATTGTAATATTGATAATGTAAGATTGTATGGCCTACCTCATGTGGACTGCACTGTATTGATCGTTTTTATTGTGATTTTCTAAATATGGTGCAAAAAATGTATATTTTGTCATCCTCTGATAAATTCATCTTTTGCTGTAATAAGGAATTGTACCGATTTTTACTAAAAATAGCGTACTTCATGTGTTTGCTTTGAAATGAATATATTGTTCGATTTTGTTTTATTCTCTCTTTGACTAGTCTTAGCTAGTGTGCATGTGCTATTTTCTCATTCTTTGTATCAACCTTAAATGAGGGGTTTTATTTCCCTTAAGATTTGATTACTTGCACCATCAAACGATAAACTTTTTTAGCGATGATTGTGCATTCATTTAATTTACTCTTATGATTATGTCCATGGTCATTATTCATATATATATTCTATCTATGATTCCTTATTCTTTTTTTCTTCATTAGTCTTATATTCTAGATATATGTGGAGCGAATGTTGACTGACCCAAGACTAACATTCTCATATATCTGTTTTTCTTATCATTTGACTAGACGATTTGCTTTTAATCAATTTAAAACATATATGTTTGGTTCCTTCTTTTTAACTATACGATGAAGGAGAGGAGAAAACTTCAAGCCAAAAATACCCAGAATAGGCCATCTTAATCTTAGTGTTCAAAAGCTCGCAATTCTCAATGCTTCGACCGGTTCATGGTCCAATAATCAAATCGAACCGTTTCCAGTTGTTGCTGAAAACCAGGCTTATCAAGTTTGAAGTAAACTTGCTGAAAACGATCTTATAGACTTCAAGTAAACTTGCTGAAAACGATCTTGCCATGTTATAGACTGCAAGTAAACTTGCTGAAAACGATCTTGCCATGTTATAGACTTCAAGTGCCATAGACTATAGCTTGCTAGGCAGTTATTGACATGCAAACGTGTTGCCTTTTCCTTTGCCATTTGTTCAATCAGCTTTCAATTAACTAGAAAGTTAGGTTCTCAATCATCCATAACCTAAGGGATTAGGTTACCTTCTTGGACCCGTAATTATGTGGAGATTTATTATTAATGACAGCCCGATATCTCTGGCCAAAGGCCCTGATATACTTGATCATAGCATAGCACCAAGACTAGAGAAGACGACAATTAACTGATATCAACCCATTTTTTCTTGGCACGGTAACAAATCAAGTTAGTTGGAGTTCAATTATCATTCAAACGGAATACAATATCGAAAATATCATCTAAGTATAGATGATTTTTCTTTGTCGATAAAAACTTCTTTCATTACTCATTAGGAAATTCACCATAGCATTGTCCCATGTCTTTACATAACAAAGAAAAAAGATAATGGGGAATATTAGACAGCCAATTCATAGGCAATGATTCATTCCGATGGGCCTTCGCTAACTAATCCGGTTTACTTCTCTCAGACAAGAAGTTACCGAGACACCCTCTAAGCAGCCCAGGAGATTTGTGCAATCTTTGACTAATGTTTGGACGGCCCATGGAACTTCAGCCCGACCCATGATATATCTTTCTAGCGAAGTACAATCTGACTCAATCTTAACTAGATTGCTTCCTTTGTTTAGCACGCTTCCTTCATTTAGTATACACGGCGATGCTTCTCTTTGACTTTTCATGAATAGCAAGCCTTGCCTCAGGGCTAGGGTTTTGGCGGCGAGGGTGGATAGAGTGACAATACTTTGTGAAGCCTCCCACCAATTGCCCGAGATGGTCTCTACAGATTCCAACCACTGCTCCTTGTCGTGATTCACTACACCACAACCCATTGACATTCAATTTCCAAAAGCCCAATAGTGGTGGTGAGCATCCCTCAATTGTCACGTGACGCCTTTTTCAAGCACGCTAATTGGTACTTCCATTTATCACGAATGGGAAAACTGTCCCTGAACAAACTACTAAGGTCCGATACGGATATTTCACCCAGACGTCCCACAAATATCCCATCACTTGACAAACGGGGGTCTCTCCCAAATTATACCTCACGTGACAGCGGGTTATAATTTTTGTCTTTCTATTCAATCTATGTTTCTGATTTGGAGTTGCCATAGCCATTATTGGTAGGTTGACTAGAAACCTAATCTGGGTACGGAAGAAATACCACGATTCTACAAATTAGAGATTCTAAATACAGGGACTTGGTTATGCTAATAATCCCGAATTGAGATTCCTAATACTCTTTCAGTACCTAAAATGATATGATTTGTCTAACGTGCCATATGAGTTTTCGAGATCTATCCACTAATACTAACCATTCTAAACGTGAGAAGTCAATCAATCAATATAAGCAACACAATCAATTACAATCAAACAAAACAATCCTAATTTGCGTCTCTAAAATGAAAATCAATTCAAAACACCCAAATCCTAGTAAAGCCCTAAAGGCTTATTCATTTGATGATATGTGTTGTTTTAGGGTTTAGGGTTTTTTAGGCGTTAAAACCCCTTTTAATCCCTAAACTAAGGATTTTCTAAAATGCCCTTTAGACACTTCTAAAATTTCTAATTTCACTTGCAAAGGTTGGCCACAATGTTTTTGAGTCATTTTGTGAATTTTTAAAAAAATTTTATTTTTTTTAAATTTCTGAGAATTTCTTTTTCTCAAGAGCTAATTTTTATTTTCTGAATTTTTTTTATTTTGAAATTTTGAAAATTTTTTTATCGATTTTCCAATTTTTTTGTATTTTCCTGAATTTTTTTTACATTTTTTTTGTGTATTTTCTAAAAATGTTTTGAATTTTTATAAATTTTTTGGAAAATTTCCAATTTTTATTAAGTTTTATGAATTTCTGAAAAAATTTTGAATTTTCTGAAATTTTTGTTGAATTTTCGAAATTTTTTTAAAAATTTTCTAATTTTTATGAATTTCTGAATTCTTTTAGTTTTTTTCTAGATCTTTTCATATTTTTATTATTTTTATAAATTTTCCCACCAAAGGTTGAACTAGACCAGACTGGTTTAGACAAGTCCAACTTGTCGGACCGGCCAGTGCTATGACGAGCACAGTGCCGAAACGGCACTATTTCCATGGTTTTTCACTTTGGCATTTTTTCAAATAGGTGGTTGACGTGATTTGAGTTTTGAGTTATCAAGGTCGTCGGTTTAAACCAAACTCAAACAACCTTCCGATCATTTTTCGACATCAATTCTTGATGATATACTAACTCTATATTGTTCTCTAGCCATTCAACTCATTCAGTTCATCGCTGGACCATTGCCAGCCGGTGAAAAACTAATCTAAAAAACCTAAACCTAAAAAAAATGATCAACTCTATTTTACAGGTATTCATATCACTAGATTAATCGCCCTAACCGTCTAGATCGATCCAAATCATTATCAAAACATCAATCAAAGTGAAAAAACTACTAACTTGGGTGATCTATGATCAAAAGAGGCGCTTTGGCAAAGATCAGGAACTCCGCGCGAGGTGGTTTCAATGTTTGATTGACTCAGTTTATCCCATTTAATAATCCAAATGCAATCAAACAACACAAAATGTGATCAGAAACATGTTCTGAGCATTAAGAAACTCAAAATCATAAAAAAAATAATACAATCAAGCATGGTAAAGCTCAAACACATAATCTACAATTTTGTAAAAACTGTGATCATGACTGAACTTTACTTGTTTCGTTTGAGCTTGATTCTAAATTTCCGAACCAAATGGCGACCGTAGAGTCCTTCCCTATCACCTAAACTTCGAGACGGTGGCTTTGGCTTTGCCAGAGTAGCTTTGGACATGCCGGCCGAGCATGATTTTCAGGCGTTGGCAACTAGCTCTGGCACAGGTTTTCCAGGTGAGGAGGTTCATAGTCGGAACCTCAACACCCCTCCATCGCTCAGACTCTCTCTTTCTCTCTCTAACTTTCTCTTTGGAATGTCGTCGAACATCTGTCCTGCACAAATAATGATTTTTTCCTCTCTTTGTAGCTCGATTTCCCGCCCAAAGTTGGTTATCAATGACTCTAAATCGGTTAGATCGAATCTTCGATACCAGCTGGAGAATCTCCAGCTGAAATCAAAAATAAACATGCGCTCATTTGGCTGGATTAAGTCGATGAAGAGGTGGGTACGAGCTGATTTTTTTGGGTTTAGAATGCCTTAAGTGAGTCGAGTGAGATAAAAGGCCAACCCAGGTCGGATCAGGTAGATTTGATCGACCCGAAAGACCTAGGTTGGTCTAAATTCACAAATTCAACCCGATTTAACCCTATTTTCCAATTTTAACCCCAAAATTGGATTCTTCATCACATTTTGTATCCAAATATGTGATTTGCCCTAATTTTCATCATAATTAACCCAAAATTTTCAAATTGCAAAATCCGAGTAACTAAGGTTCTATTCAATCCAGTACTTAATGACCTGATTGAGCAAAATTGATGTCAAAATTGGATTACCATGATTGATTAACCTTAAAAATGATAGTCTCATGGTTTAACAATTTCAAATTGATAATAATCCCCAATTTGGGCTAACAATCCCTAATTTTTAATTGGATTTTGGGGCTTTTTTTTATTTCTTTGGTAAATTATGCAATTATACTGAACATTATGTAATTCAAGGTTCCAGGATCCTTTGTTGTGAAGACACTATAGCCTAGAAATGACTCAACTGAATTTTTGATTCAATTTGGGCTTATTTTTACCCAATTTTGGGAAAAACACATTCTCAATTAAAATTTTATAAAATTGATGTTGTATTAATGAAATTGGATTTAAAAGAAGACTAATGACTATTTTTATGGAATTTTTGGACTCCGTTTGCTATTTTTCTTAATTTTCACGCTTATTTTGACTAAATAAATTAAAGAAAAATTCAGGAAAATTTTTAAAATTTTATTTTTGGTTTAGAAATAGGTTCCTAAGCTTGGCCAAGGTTCCTAATACTAATTTTGTGATTTTTGAAAAAATTTAAAAAATGAGTTAAAAATTAAGTGTCAACATATCAACCGATAAGCCTCTCTCTTCACTTCCCCTCTGTTTCCCCTCCTTTTGATTCCAGTGTTCGTAGAGGTTGAGGTTTCTAATTGATTCGGTCATTATTTCCCAATAATGGTTTGCTATTCCAAAAAACATTCATGTTTAGTTCTTTCCAGATGGGCTAGAGCACTTTAGCCAGAATTCCACTCGATTTCAACCTCTCTTAGGAAAGTAGGTTCTCTATGAGCCATTTGTCCATTCAAGTGACTGCTTCCATTGATGTCTTCAATTTAATGTTAGAATCTGACCATAGCTCCCTTGTCCGATCAGATTGAAGGAGGAGATGTTCTAGCGTTTTAGGAGATTAGGAGCATTACTACACATTAGACACAATGGGTTAGGTACGAGTCTTCTCTTGTAAAGGTTTTCCTTCGTTGGAAGAGAGTTGTTTGCATATGCTCCATAGGAAGAAACAAGTTTTCGGGTAATGCTGAATTTGCTATATACGAGCCCATAGGTTCTTAGGAGGCTGATATGATGTTGATGCCAGGTTGGCATTATGTTTTTCTTGCTTGGGAGCACATTTTGTTGTAGCCACTCTTGACAGAATATAGGCTTGTACTGTAACTTGTCCACACATGTCTGTCCCTCTGTGAGTTGATGCTTGGCAGTATGGCAAGCATCTCATGGACTATCCTTTCCTCAAATGGATTCTTTTTTGCTCAACATTTTGTTTCCACCAGAAACATGCAATTCTTTTCTCAATTGATTTGCAAATAGAAATCAGAATTTTGAAAATAGACATTGCATACTATGGAAGTGCCTGGACCACTGTCTTAATGAGGATCTCCTTTCCCGTTTTAGACATTAGTCAACTTCGAGTTGACACACGCTAATACCCAAGTAAACATTTGTTTCTTTGACTATCCCTGGTCTAAAGGAATTCCCAGGTATTTGCCTGTTTTGTCTATAATGGGGACTCCTAGTTCACCTGCCATATTCTCCTTTAGGATAGTTTGGCCCAAAAAAGATGCTCGATTTGTTTAGATTTATTACTTGACCCGAAGCATAATAGTATTGGTATGAAATGTTCACCAGGCTTTGGCATTCTTTAATTGTACCATTAAGGAAAAGATGACATCGTCCGCAAAGAGTAGATAGGAGATCGTAGGGCACCACCTATATAGTTTGATTCCTCGTAGGCTTCCATTTGAAATTGCCCTGTTTAGAAGCGTAAATAATACATTTGCCACTATGATAAACATATATGGTGATAGTGGGTCTCTCTGTCATATCCCTCAAGATGGTTGAAATTGGTGGAGTGATTCTCTATTCATTTCACGCTGAAAGCCACCATGGAGATGTATTGTTTTACTCGTTGTACCCATTCCTTGCAGATTTCCATTGTCCTCATGCGGTCACATAGGAAGTCCCATTCAACCCTATCATAGGCCTTTTGCATATCAAGTTTGAGAACCGCCTGAACTTTCTTTTCCCTCTTTCAGATGTAAAGTTGGTGTAGCATCTCCTGGATGATCAGGATATTATCCCATATTTGTCTGCCACCCACAAAAGAACTTTGTTCTATCGCTATAATCTCAAGAAGCCATGGTTTAAGATGATTGGCCATTACTTTTGAAATAATCTTGTAATTGAAGTTATACAAGCTTATTGGCTTGAATTGTGAAATATTCTCTGGGCTGGCTACTCTTGGAATTAATACAATTTGGGTCAAGTTAAGGAAGGGGTCAAAAGTACCTATAGTGAAGAAACTATCCACCATGTCGAGTACATCCTACTGTATTTCGATCTGGTACTAATGATAGAAATGCCCGTTTAGGCCAACTGGACTAGGTGCCTTGGTTGCTCCCATTTGAAACACTACTTCTTTCACTTTCTCTTTTGACACCTTTTACATCAAGGCCGCATTCATCTCACCATGGACAAGGTTGGGACATTGGTCAAGTACCGGTAGGTAGTTTCTGAGCCCCACAATAATATGTAAGGAGCGATAGAATTACCCAATACATTACTTTAAAACTTCAAGGTCACGGCTCCACTGATTGTCTTCCATTTTCAGCATTGATATCATATTTCATTTTCTTCTTTGTATCGTTGTGGCATAAAAAATATTTGGCATTTTTGTCCCCCAGCTTATCTAGGATCTCATACTTCAATACATCTCTTCTTGCCTCCATAATTTCTTTATTCATTCTTTGAGTTGTTATGATTCCTCCTTGAAGCCAAGCTCGTTAGGGTTATTTGTTATATTAATTAGTCTCTTCGTTAAACACTCAATTTCCTTTGGGTGTTGGAAAATTTTCTTTTACTTTCGGTTCCCAATGCAATCGCCACCTTCCTCGATTTCCTCCTGGGTCTCTATAGAGGCAAAACCTATCATGCCAGGCCTTTCTAACCACTTCCTTACATTCTGAGTCTTCTACCCAAAAAGCCTTAAACTGAAACTCCTTTTTCCTCTTGTTATTCTTTGGGTGCATTGTAACAAGTAACAAACTATGATTAGAGCCCATGGTTGGTAAAGCATATGCCTCTACACTTGGGAATTCTACTCGCCATTCTAAATTGCAAACTGTCATATCCAGTCGTTCTCTCACTAACGCTTCCCCTTCTCTATTATTAGACCATGTATGTCACGCCCCGAACCTTAATGAGCTCGCAACACCTCTCGATGGTCAATCATTGAATGCAACGTCCCAGGCACGTTGCCGACCCAACCCAAATATCAGAGATTAGGTGCACGCGGAAACAAATTGAAACAGCCCAGACAATTAATAATGATAAGGGGGCAATAGCACGAAACAATAATCGTAATACCTACACTTGGTAGATATATACAATGTTCACAAAAAGACAATCCCCAAGTTGGGCCACAACAACAGAACCACGTTCATTAAAAGGGGACAGTGGTTCGTAAACTTAATTCCTTTAAAAAAAAGGGGAAAGACTCAATCGATCTCCAAGATATCCTTGCAGCATCTCCAATTACTCACGGTCGCGGATTTGAAATGGTTATATAATAACCGTGAGAACGAGTTTCAATAAGCAACACCTTAAACCTCACATAGGCGAATATGTACCCAGACAAGTCGTACATGCAATATAACCCATAACATATAGAATTCGCATCATTGTACTTACCTCGCCATGAAACACCTGACGACTCTACACATTAGTCGAAACGTGATAATGCAATAATAGTAATTCAATAACATAAGACAATCGCTCAAACACCAACCACACTTGCATTCAATCAATCCAATTAACTCAACCACACATCCAACTAGCAAATTCAATTACTCGCTCAATCAGTTAATTCAATCACACTCAAATCGCATGTATGGCCGAAAATCTTTCTCATGACCAGCGCCACTACGCCCAGGTCCATTCTCATTGCCCGCGCCACTGCCCCTCAGACCCATTTGACATACCGGCCATTCATGCTTTCACACAGACCACCGTCATTACGTCCCAAGTCTGTAGCCCTCCGATCAATCTAGGCTCAATTCTAATGACCGACGTAAACGCGTCCCGATTCAACACTCCTTTAACGGGCCAACGTCAACACGTCTCAAGCCCGCATCCATTTGGCACACCGGCCATTCATACCTTCACACAGACCGCCGTCAACACGTCCTAAGTCCATATCCCTCCGATCAATCTGGGCTTATAATCAACAGGCATACACACGCCATTCAATTCAATCAATTTCACGCTAATTACATCAAGCGATCCATATTCACAATTCAATCCAATTTATGACACGCCACACCAACCCACAAACTCGACATTCAATTGGCCACATACGAACATCCAAATCATGCATATAATTTCATCCAATCCAACTAACACAATTATATAATAATATAATAAAATTAAACCGTGCCCTAACCGTTCTAAATCCTAAACAAGTCCATAAAATACCATTATATTAAGTAGGGTTTAGGAAGTCGCTTACCTAAATTTGGCTCGGGAAAAATCGACTATAGCCCAGAATGGCCTGGTTGGAGCGGTGGTGACTCGGCACGGGCGAGGGCGTGACAGGCGTGGGGCTCGGCCACAGCTCGGCACATGGACTGGGGGTGACTCAGCTACGACAAGGGCACACTTGGGCATGGCCTGGGGTGACTCAGCCACGGCCTGGGCATAGCTGGCCATGCTTGGGCACGTCCTGGGACCACTCGGCCATGGCTTAGGCTAGCTGGCTGGCTGGCTGGTTGGCTGGTCGGTGAGCTGGGCTGGCTGGGACGAGTGAGCGGCAATGACGGCGGCGACGGTGAGCAGGTGTGACGGCTGTGCGGCGGCGAGCTGGCAACTATCTCGGCCAGAGCAAGGGTGGTCAACAGAGTCGTCATTGGGCAATAGGGACGACAACGGTGAGGCGACGAGCCAATCCCGGCGGGTTGGCAAGGCGATGCGGCAGCGAGCTTGTCCCGGTGATGGTGGGAAGCGAAGGAAGAAGAAGAAGGTGGCCGAGGCGGGGTGGCGCGGCTGGGGGGGCGTTCGGCATCGACGACGGTGACGCTTAGGCTTCGGGGCGGTGCTGGGGAGCTAACTAGATGGCTAGGTAATGGCCGGGTCTCGTCAAGCGTGGCGGTGAGCTCAGGTTCGCCAAAAGTGAGAGAAACGATAACTAGCTGAGGCGGTGGCTGAACGGTACGGCGACGTGAGGGGGCGGCACGGCGATGACCTAGGTGGCGAGGCGGAGCTGGGCGGGCGAATGGTGAGCATGCGAGCGAGGGGCGATCGCAGCGATGAGTTTGTTGCTCGCGTGAACAGGGAGAGGGGAGGAAAGGCGACGGGGGTTCGGCGGTGACGGTGCCGGCGGAGAGGGGAGTTGGGTGGACGATGAGCGGTGGCGAGGCAAGCAGTGGCTAGGCAACGGGCGACGACCGCTGGTTCGGTCAACGAGTCAACAAGAAGAAGCAGGAGCTAAAAGCCAGAAGTAGTCGCGGGTGAGGAGGAGGAAGGAAGAGGAAGGAACAAAAAGAAAGAAAAGAAAAAAAAGAAAGGAAGAGAGAAAGGAGGAGAGAGAGTTTGCATGGGGATGGGGGGAACATGCACATGGTAGGGGGAAAGGACAGACGCTGTGGGCGCGGCAGAGGAGAGAGAGAGAGAGAGAGAGAGAGAGAGAGAGAGAGAGAGTCAACGTGCACTCGAGCGAGATCCAACGATCCGATTTCAAATCTGAAAATGATCTTACGGTCCAAATTAATTCTAGAATATAATTAGGGACAAAAGCCAAATTTTCTAAATCAAACTGCCCCGAGGAAGGTCTACTAGTCCAAATCCGCACCCAGTCTAAAATTTCACTTTTCTGTTATTCCTGGCAATCTCGAGGCTGGCCACAATAATATCGACACCGTCCAATTAAATTCATCTGGGAACTCCTAGAAATTTAACACCAAAGTTTGGGCTCTAAATAATGGCCAAATTCGATCGAGTGCGATTCTAGCGAAATCTCTAATTTGAAAACAATAACCTGAGAGTGATCAGTTCCTAGCGAGATTTTATTATAAGCGCACTGATGAAATACCCGTTTTATAAATCCCAAGAATGGGTTGAAATTCGAAATGTCACAATGTATATGTGCATCCCTTGCTTTTCATATCCATTGAAGAACAATCATTTATCATTTCTCGAAATGCCATCAATCTATAATTATCTTACCCTCGTCCATTAGCCTTTTCCCAATAATAATGGACCTCATTAAAATCACCCATACAAACCATGGAAGAGTGTTATTGCAATGAATAGCTTGTAACTTGGGCCATAATTGTAGTTGTTCCTGAAACTCAGTAGATGCATGAAGAAATGATATTCTTATTTGAGTTCCACAAGTGGGTCCTTGCATGTAATGTCAATCAACTCCCTTGAGTAGTCCTGTATTGCCACTGATAGCTCCTATTCCCACATAAGAACCAAACCTGCTGTTGTGCCAATCGGATTGATAATAACTGACTTTCTGAACTGAATTTGCTGTCTTAATCTGTCCACTATGGTTCTTTTATTCTGGGTTTCCATGAGGAACACCAAATTGGGCCTTTTAAGAGTCACTAAGGCTCGGAGGTGCTAGAACATCAGGGTAGAGCCTAGTCTCTGACAGTTCCAGCTCATCTTTCTCTCGATAGCTTATTAGGGCTAAACACTAAAGCCCATTCTTGGGCTCCCACACCCACTTGAATAGGAGCAAAGTGTCTCATCTATAGCCTTCACATCTATACCCTATAGATTCAACTATTTAGCCTTCTTAATTTTCTTGGTTGATATGAGGCAAATGTGCCTCTAGAAGAAGTTACTGACCCTAGTGAGTCTAAGAGTAGAGGCTGGGTATCTCTAACACTTTTAACTTTTTTTGTCATTTACTCCTCAAGTATCCCTTTTCCCTTTCCTTTAGAGGATTTCGATAGTTGACAATCCATGGGGTTTACCAATTGCATACCATAGTTTTCGATAAGGATCAGGGTCTCCCTAGTAACATCCAATATTGGTGTTTCTGGGACTGTTTCCTCTTCCTTGAGTTGATCTACTTCCCCGTTGTATATCTTCCAAAAAGGGCTATTCTCTCGTGCTTCCTCTTTCAAACAATAATCGAAATTCCTGAGTCCCTCTTCCTCTAGCCTTAGCTCAATATAGGAGATTTCCTCATAGTTTGTGGCATAATGACCTATCCATCCACACAAATAGCAGTAGTGGGGGAGCCATTCATACTTGAAATCTACCCAGACTTGATCACTATGGTCAAAATTTACAATAGCTCCCGGCCAAAAGGACTGGCTAGTTCTAAAAGCATTCGCACTCTATGCACACTGCATGGACTTTCCTCTTTGCTATCAATTTTCAACTCCACACCTTTCCTATCTTTCCTACCACCTCCATCATAGTTTTAGCCAGGATACGAAGTTCCGGTAGTCCATGCACTTGCGCTTAGAATTCATAGTGAGTAAAGACATGCTGATGTATAGATACCTTAGGTTGGAGTTTACGTAGGATTAGCAAGTTGCCAGAAAAGCACCACGGGCTAGCTTCTAACACTCTTTTCAAATTAGCTTTTGTTCTAATGATAAAATGCCCGATTGTAGTAGCTTACACACTATATGTTACATTTTCCATGCCTTCTTCATTGTGGATAAAGGGGCCTGCAGGTTTACATTAGGCCTCGAATAGATTTTTCCCAACAAAATTATATTACAAGCTCTCCATTTTTCCTAAGGAATTTCTTCAAACATGTTAGCTACAAACTTTTCAGTCCACATTTGCCCCATTCTCTTACACAGCACTGCCATCATACGCTCCTTTTCTAACTCATTTTCCGTTCTTGTGTTAATTTGAAGCTATTTCTCATTCATTACCACCCTTCGAGACACACCAGCTCGGCCAAGAAGTAAGACCTGCTAGCATAGCCAAAGGAGAGGCCCGAGACCCTGCGACTGACCTGAATGGTTGGTTCTGTATATTTCGCCAGCTTGAGACAAAATCTTGCTTCCAAACACACTATCAGCACTACAATCTGAATTTTTATGGATGAAGGGAGCTTTAAATACATCACAAACCACCAAACTCAAGTCGAGTGGAGGAAAGGACAGAAACTACTAGGTTGTACGCCATTTGTGGGTTAACTAAGATGTTGGTTAAGAAAAGGCTATGTGTAAGAAGGAATGTTACAATTCTATGAGGATTGTTGGTCTGTTTTTATGGAGGTTTATGTTTTTGGATGGGGGATGAGGACCTATGGTTGGGGAAAGGGGAATCGTGGTGTTCATATTTGGGAGATGGGTGTTTGTAGGAGCAGTATTAGGATTTGTTGAGGTGAGAATGATACAGGAAGAGACTAGATTTGCGAGATCTTTTCATTGGTAAGGGAAAGATAAGTCTTTTAGAGTTTCTTGAGGATTGCTATCACCATGGATAGAGGAGAACTCTTATAGAGAAGAGAGAAAATAAATTCGGATTGAAAAGTAAGTGTAAATATTTGTTGGGAAAACCTCCTAATAGATTTTGAAGTTAACAAAACTATCTATGAGTATTTTGTAAGGTTGATAAATGTTTTGAAGTATTGCGATTTGGGAGGTTATACTTTGAAGATGGAAAACTTATTACTTCAAGAAGTTCAGACTTTCTATATGGCAGAAGAAGAAGTTCAGAATTTACACTGCAAAAGGTAATGTTTAGACTTTATACGGTAGATAAAGAACTTCAAACTTTATAATGGAATCAAAAAGTTCATACTTTAATGAACAACCCATCCTGACATTAGTTCTGAATGCAAAACCATATTATATGAAAACAAACTATATCCAAACTTTATTGCAAACTCAGAACATACACAATGACTAGTAATCAAGCTTGGATTTCACAAATGAAAAGTCTTGATTGGCTCAATCTCAAAAGGTTATTTTGCAAGGGATATTAATAATGCAAAATATCTAAAATTGATTGATAAACAACTTCATGGCAAGTTTCCTATCAAATGGAAAAGCTCTACTTATAGAAACCAAAACTTTGGTTGTATAGGCAATCTGATTCGATGGGATTTAGATTTTGTCACTCAATAGCTACTCAATACTTATTATACAAATCTGTCCAAGATGAAGATTAGAAGATCACCCTTTAAAAACTGTCCAATGGCTAGATTGGAAGTAGAGGAGTATAAAAGGAGACCAAGTGTCGAGGAGTAGATAGAGAGACGATATCGAGAATCAACAATTTCAAAATCTGAGCATACTCCAACCTTTTTCTACATGTCCTTTGTGAGCTAAAATCTGTGATCTTGAGAGATATATTATAAGAGTAATTGAGTGAGATAAAGTAACCTATCATTCACAGAGTGTTATCACTTAAAATCTGTAATTTCTTTATTGATCATCTAGTGAAATTTAGTCAGTAGGTTGTTAGTATGAGAGAATGGACGTAAGCTCGATCTAAGCCAAACCACTATATGTCTTATGTATAGATTTTATATTCCCTTAAAACTTGTTTCATTTATTACATTGCACACTTGCACAATTGCTACAAAAAACTATTTTAAATCTGAACGTTATTCAGACTTTGTTCTTGATCTCTTATTTTCGCTTTAAATTGGTCAAGAATTTTTTAAATCACTTATTCACTCCCATCTAGGTGATCTTTGCTAGCCACCTCAATATTAATTGGCCATATTTAGCGCAATGTTGCATAGAGTAAGGTAGCATGCAACAATGACCGATGTAAAGCATAAACATACAAATGCATAGCTATGTTTCGATAATCCAATCATATGACTACATTGAACTAAATAATTCCTTCTCAATTAGGGCTTGTTAGATTCAATGCGTCTTTTTCTGTTGCAACCTTCTTGAAGGTGAACCACCAAGGGAAAGCTAATAGACTACTAGGCATGCACGAACGGTTACTCATTAAAGAGAGGGTGCCATCACCTAGTGTTGGCTCTCCCAAACCCACACCAATTGCAAGTTGGATTTCAGTTAATGCATGCAATTAAACTTACTTTGGAGTCGCCGACAGACACCTGGTACATTTTACTTATGCAAACCAGAGACTCTGAGTATGAGGATTTGGTTACACTATATTAAACTAAAGCTCTTTCGGTACCTTTTCTTTTTGTTTCGAAAATGTATTGCAAGCAAATTTTATTTAATCTTAAATCACTAATATGTGACGGGTGATCATGTGGGTATGCAAGCAATAAAGTAATAGAATAGGAAACCTGGGTACATGCAAAATCAAAGCTTCACTACAATCCAATGCCATAGGAGCTCTGCAAATTTTGAATTAGAAAGCTAACAATGGTATGCTATATACATGTCCTAATTGTGAATTCCAAATGCAATTATGCAAGGACCGCTAATTATTATGATGAAAGCTTAATATGCATATTATCCTAATGTTTTTATTTACGATGATGATAATTTAAAACTTATGTGAATATGATTTAGGGATGACATGAACTATGTGAGGTGACCTAGAATAATGCCTAAAATGCAATGCTAGTTAATTCTTTTTTTGGCGTTTCCTTGTTTAAACAAACTTAACACGGACGTGACTTGTTATGACTATATGCATCCTAATCTAACATGGATTGATGAACTAGAATAATATGCTAGATGACATATATACTATTTTAATAAAATAAACGCACCTATGACATAAAATAGAATTAATCATGGATTAATCCTATTTATCAAACTAGATGAAAGACTATTTTTTATGTTTTGCTTTTATTAAAATGGGGAGAAAAACCTTAGGACACTAAACATAACGTCATGACTTTTCTTTAACACATGAATAGTAAATTGATGATTCGATGCTAATTCATTTTTTTGTATTTTCCATTTATAGTAACCTACATGCATGAGACGCACTAAGTAAATAATTCTATATATATATATATACATATGTTGATTATTAAAGTTGATTTTAAAAGGGTTAATACCATGAAAAATCCCAAACTGGTACACTTATGAGAAATTTACCCTAAATTAATTTTTGAGTCACAAAAAACCTCAAACTGATACACCTGTGATAAGTTTATCCTAAACTAATATGGATTTCCACGTAGACTTGCCACCAGCTCAGCAATTTCATGATAAAATTTGACGAAAGCTAATGGAGGGTAAATATGTCCCAACTGTACTAGTTTAGGATTTTTGTTGATCCAAAAATTAGTTTTGGGTAAATTTGTTACAAATGTATCAGTTTATGATTTTTGATGGTCCAAAATTAGTTTGGGGTAAATGTGTCGCATGCGTACCAAGTTTGGTGTTTTTGTGTATCAACCCATCTTCAAAATATGTGACTCTCTAGATGACGTGCAATATGTGACACAAACATTATAAAAGTAACTAATCATGTATCTAGATACAATCTATGTGAAACCCTAATGACATTTTATTTGATTTTATTCTTTATAAAAAAACCATAAGCTATCTTAAATATATATAAATTCTAAAATTAACATGCATTGTCTTAAATATGAATTATAAATGGATCCAAAGTTATAAATATGCAGGTGATACATGATATGCAATATATACTTGACGATTAATAAATCTTATGATGCATTAAAATATGTCTTACCCACAATTCATTAATATAATGCAATAACATATTATTTTGACGTAATCAATATTTGTCATGACCTACCCTCGGGTGTACCACCTAGGGGTTTGGCTAATGGATTATTAAGTCTAAGCCTAACTCGAGCTCTCCCAAGCGCTTATCAATTCGCAACTTAAAGTTTAAATTATTAACATGCAAATCATTTTAATCGAGACTCGCCACTAATCTATTTTTTGGTGGGTCGATTAGAAACCCAAGTAAAGTATCGGGAGAATTACTTTACTCCTACGAATGAGAGATTATGGACTCGGGGACTTGGTTACACTAGATTACTCTAATGCCCTTTCGGTACCTTTTCTCTTTTATTTAAAAAAAAATTTGCAGGCAGCTTGGATTAATTTTAAACCTATCAACTAACATATGAGGTGATCATGCGGGTGCGCAACCAATAATGTAACACTCAATAATGCAAAACAATAAATAAATTGCAAGGATGGATAGAAAATACTTATCTTAGAGCAACAAAAGCTTCCGCAATGTTAGTTAGAAGATTACATCAACAACCCTAATATGATTTCTAATTAACATGCGATTTCACCCACATTTTTTTAGAGTTTTCTCTAATTTAATAAAAACTAAACTTTATTCAATGCATTCTATGTCTAGTATGACATGAAAGGTACAATTTATGTAAATGTCCAAATTCTAATATGGCACGTAAATGAACCTAGACATACAATTTCTAATGACATGCGAGTAATGACGCATGGCAAGGTATGAATGACGTGGCAAGATGACATGCGAGCATGATGCAATTAATCTATATGACATGCACGTGGTATTTTTTATATTTTCTATGAAATTCGAAATTAATTAAATTCTCTAATTTAAACATGCAATCTATCTTTTAAAATTATCTACTTCAATAGTATCTAATCTTTTTGGATGTTTTAGAAAAAAACAAGATCAATTCAAATCAAATAAAGATAGCAATCCAACGACATAAAATCACTAGAAATATTATCCATATCGCTTTTAAATTTAGAAATAATAGATTGACGAATCATATCTCGGGCATGAGAAACGGATTGGCCAATCTTTCGCACAATCACGAATCATATCTCGGGCGGGAGATCGGATTAATGATTTTCCATGCGATCACAAGTCATATTTCTGGGCATGAAATCGGACTGTCCACCATAGCACGTTACGAAATTAGAAAATAATTCCTAATTTAAAGGCTATTCGGGAACTTATTGGACATGATAATATTACTCAAAAATTCGCATAAGATTGCAACATTTCAAATAAGGAAGCAATGTACTCAAAAGTCAAATTAGATGAGCTTTTTACCTAATTCGAATATTTGCTTTCCAAGTTTGGACCGGTTGATGGTGCTTGCGGTACTGGACGGTGGAGGAGCGAATACTGGCAATGGATCACGAGCTGCTCATCTTGATGGTGGTTCACAGCGGCGCAGACAAAACTAGCCACTTTCCTCCCTTATAAAATCACACATGACAAATCATATTATAAATCACACATCATGCATGTGACTATTTTAAGGATCCGACCTTTAGGCTCAAGGTCTGACGCTCTAATATGTCTTAATTAATGCAAGGAATATTCACGACACAATGAAAGAAGCTAAGGTTTTACTACTAAATAACATGCATCTAGAACTATATAATAAAATCAAATTAGTGTTAAGAAAACCTCTGACGATTTTAATGTTGATAAAACTCTCTTGTAATTTGTGATTTGATAGACGTGAGTGTTATTTTTGCTCAGGTGACTATTGATGACTCAACATCATTGAAACTATCCTCAATGTGAAGTAAAAGAACTTGAAAGACTAGAAGGAACTTAAGGGTGAACAAGTCAAAGAGAATGAGAAGTTCATGAGGATTCGGAGAAACCAATAGGTGAGCATATCTCTGGAAGTCTAATTCATATATGTGCTCAGGAAAAATCGATTTAAGTCTGATGAACACAACAATTGTCAACCGGATCACTAGGCGGAACCGAGCAAAGTTGATAGAAGCTACAGCTTATATCAAACTAAGAATATCGCTTCTAGATAAGTAACATAACGAAGACCTAGACATTCTTTGACTGTTATTACACGTTCAAACGGATCTAATAGCCACTCACAAGCTTGGAATTACAAATTTATTTGTTTCGAAGAGAATCCAATCTATTATTCGTCATATCGTTAGACAAAGGTTATTTCCTAACTCGGAGATGATATTCGTGGAAGTGGCAAAAATTCTAGAAGATTTGATTGTATAGGTGTTAACACCTAAATTTTGGCTCATCATTTAGAAATAATTACACAAAAATTAGAGACTAAACTTTAGCTCTCGAAAAAAATTTTAAAGTTAAATTGCATAACATTTAGTTTTAAGAACATTTATTAAGTAGCTGCATTTACATCGGACCGGTGGCAGATAGTTCAGAACTTAATTGACCCCGCGTGTATTGGGAACTCGGCCAAGCCCATTCATTACTATGGCTGAACTTTTTTGCGCGTGGGGGAATTTTCAAATATATATAGAAGTTCATGATCTTGGCAAGGGAAAAATATAAAACGTGTGGATCTTTATCTTTGGAATGAGCTGAAAGGAAATTGCGATAGGCGTGATATGAAGAAACAATTTTTAAGGAAGCCTATATTTCTAATTCGGTGCGCTTGGTCAATAATAGAAGAATGTACCCACAATATATTCCTGACCAAGATGGGCATTTAGATACGTGTCCGAAAATATCCTCCTTGATTTGCTAGAGATATCCATAATTCCTTGGGCAGTACTTTTCGGTCATTTGAGGAAATAAACAAAAGTGAGTGAGATTTTTTTTTTTTGGTAAAAGTAAGAGTTTGTATAACTTTTCATAACACCAAGAACAACCTAAGCTCAAACCTACTCCTGACCATATTAGGACACAAAGATGTCCAAAGAAGGTCAAGAAAGGTCCAGCAGGATCTAGATACAAAACAGGCCAAACAGCCAGCTAAACAGAAGAACAACTAAAACCGAAAAGGAAGAACCCAAACCAATCCGAAGCTTGGAGGGCATCCCATGTCTTCGGCAGCAGCACGTGGACAGCGAAGACCGGAGGCCTATAACACCGAATCAGCCCGAAGCAGCATCAAAACATCAAAGATAGGAGGTGAGAGCCCATGATCCGAACTAAGCAGCAAAAGACAATCCCGCAAGGCCAAACCGATCAAGGCAGTACAGGAAGCAGTGAAGAACTAAAGAGACCAGGAAACTAGCTCTCCACAATTGGCCAAAGCTTCGGCTAAGAGACTGAAGTCGCGTGAAAAATAGATGTAGGAAGGTCCCACTTTTTTTGAAAGATACGATTCGCCGGTGTATCATCAACTGTCCCAATAGAAATAGCTTTGTCCTTCACCACTTTGAGGAGGTGTTTGCGCATACCCGGAAGAAAAATGGTCTTGTTCTTGAATACGGCATTATTCCTTTCAGTCCAAATAATATGGCCTAGTGCACCAAAGGAGAACCTCGATACGTGATGGGCAAAGGACGGACCCCCACATACTTGCATAGCCCACCTAATGTGCTCTAGCCAAGGTCTGTTGCACCAAGGGAGGCTACATTTAGTAGCCCAGAAGGAGGCCAGTCTACTGGTCGAGGAGCACTCAAAGAAGTGATGATTAATAGAATCCGGAACTAGGCCACAAAAAGCACATGTAGCATCAGCAATCCTGCAGTTTTGTAAGAGAAAAACCTGGATGGGAAGCCGATTAATAGAAGTAAGCCAAAGGAGAAATGCATGGCGAGGAGCAATATTCCGATCCCAAATGAAAGAATGCCAAGGGACTGAATGACCTTTCCCCCTAATGTGATCCCAAGCATGTACAACCGAGAAAGTCTCTGAGGTATGAGGAGTCCAGGTTAGAACATCCAGTTGATTATCCATAAGAGGTGGTTGTTCATCCATCCAGCCCAAAATAGAGTCCAGAGTATTCGAAGGTTGCCAAGAACATTCAAAAAAACTCCTTACCGTGATGTCTCTTGGGATCCTTGATTGGTATATCTCCACATTGCTGAAAAGTTGGAAGATCGGGCCTCTGTTATGCCACCAATCAAACCAGAAGGAAACGGAGGACCCATTCCCAATTCTCCATCGAAACAGAGTATGGGCAGCAGTTCTCATATCCAGGATTTTCTTCCATGTCCATGAGCAAAAAGTGGGTTTGGAAACAACCCAAAATTTTGCCTTTTTTAAGAAGTTGGAATGAATCCATTTACACCACATGGATTCCTTGTCAGAAAAGAGAAGCCATATGTGCTTGAGAGTCAAGGCTCTATTGTATTCATCAAGACGCCTAAGCCCAAGGCCACGTTCCTCTTTGGGGAGGCAAACTGTATTCCACGCCACTCTAGCACCACCTGCTCCCAAATCAGGCCCTTTCCAAAGGAATTGACGTAGAATAGTCTCAATTTTATACAAGACAGATTTAGGTATATAGAAAATGGAGGCCCAATAAACTTGCATAGAATACAAAACCGACTTGATCAGCTGGAGGCGTCCAGCAAACGAAAGGAACCTCTGAGTCCAAGACCGGGCACGAGCGGTTATAGAATCAATCAGATATTTGCAGTCCTCTTTGCATAATCTAGATGAGATAATGGGCACGCCCAAGTATCGGAAAGGAAGAGTACCTTGCTGGAATCCAAAACAGTGGAGAATTTGGTCACATAAAATCGGGTTTCCGCTTGAGAGGAATACGTTGCTTTTACTAGAATTTGGTTTCAGTCCAGACCAATCGGTGAACAATTGAAGCGCATAGATTAGTACCACCGAGCTCAAGTGAGCTTCTGAGAACAAGAGCACATCATCTGCAAAGAAAAAGTGGGATAAGCAGGTCTTTTTACAGCGCCAATACCAATGGAAGTCCCGAGTATCAGTTTTGGCTTTGAGAATACCGGAGAAAACTTCCATAACAAGTATAAAGAGGTATGGCGATAACGGGTCTCCTTGCCGTATACCTCAGGAGCTACCGAAAAAACCATGCAGTTCCCCATTAATTGATACCGATAGCTTGGCCGTCGAGACACAAGCCATAATCAATTTAATGAAGGGTTTCGGGAATTTGAAGGCCATTAACACCTTCTCAATAAAGTTCCAATCCACTGTGTCGTAGGCTTTTTGAAAGTCCACCTTAATGGCACACTTGGGGAGGTAAGCATGGTGATGGAAGTCCGCAAATAACTCCTGGGCAATCATAATATTGTCGCTAATCCTGCGCCCCTTAATAAAAGTGAGTGAGATTTGCAAAGCAGTAAAAAGAAGAAAGATCGGCAAGTTCTGTCTCTTTCATATCTTTATACCTAAAAAACATACAAGAAGAGGAAAGTGGAATCGGTCATCGGGAAGGGATATATTTGAGGCTATCTTCAGGCCAAAGCATAATATATTTTGAATATTCTCAAGACAGTCTCTTTCTTTGAAAAGCCTAAGTCCTCTCTCCTATAAAAGGACCTCCTCCGGACAAGTAAAGGGGGACTCTTTCGACACGTAAAAAACAAACGCAGAGAGAAAATTGAGAGAAAAAAGTGTGAGCTCGGCAAGTCCTTTGTGGCCAAACTCCCTTCCCTCGTGGCCAGACCTGTAGCCATGCCTCCGAAGACTTGCTGCTACCCAATCCATCGAGCCTGCTATCCTGACGAGCTCCTTCATTGCGTCGTGGCATTAGTCGTTGTTCTGTGCTGAGTTGCTCATCCGACGGCATCCTTCCGTTACTACACTGAACAGACAACCGCTCTAGCTTGTTCCTACATTCTTAGCACCAAACTAGCAAACCAAGGTGAATTCTAGCGAGTTCTCAGTGAGTCTGAATCTGCTAGGCGTCCTTCCAGTCCCTAATCACTAGTTCCCACGGTGATAAAAGACAACCCGAGGTTGTCCCAAAGCTGATTGGCAAAGCAAAGATCGTGACTTGTTTTGGCTTTTGGTCAAAGCGGTGGAACTTGTCTTCTTTTGCATGGTGAATTGCTTGTGAAGTCTTGAATTAATTTACTAGGATCTCCTTTCGACCAAAAAAACCGAGTATCACTTCACCTGCCACATGAGCTATTCCTTTGAAGTTGAAATTTAGAAAATTATTTGCACATTTAGGTAAATATCTTATCCGAGTCAATATATATATTTTATTGCTTATTCTGTGCTTATCATTATCTAACTTTACATATTTGAGCGATTGACACAATTTCAATTAGGATTTATCCCCTAATCCGCAACGCGTGTGACGTCCTAAATTCGATCCACTTCCGGGATTAATAGAATAGATGATTATTTCTCATTTCGTTTTAATGAGTCTTGCCTAGAACTGATCATTCTCAGGATACCGACCATTAGAGAATGTCTATTAGGAAAACAGTGCGTGAACCCAAGAACTCGACCGTGAATCGAGTCCGATTTCGAGAAGCGACGAGGGACTATTTTATGCCGACAAGGGCCGGTCCAAGGGGAGTGATGGATTTGGTTTGACCGATGGCGTACGATCGGATAGCGGGTGATTCCGCACGATCTAGAGTACGCACGGCGAACGATTCCGGACTTACCCCGGACGACCGCGACCCCTAAGACTAGTGATAAATCCTCGTGTTCTCTGGGAAATCAGGACCGTCATAACTCGAGTAGCCCTAGGTCAATACGCGTAACCCCTAAACAGTCGCTCGTTAGTGAGAGACGCTAAAACTACAAATTGAGTTAAATCGATTATGGAATTTAGTTCGGACTTCGGTATCGATTTTCTTGGGTGTACACAACTATTTTTCAAGGACTACGTCATTTTTAGGTGGCCACGCATATTTGGGATTGATAGAGCCAAAAATTAGAAATTTGACCCGGGACCGGAAAATTACCCTTTTACCCCTAGGCCTAATTATAGAGTTTCGAATTTTAGGCTCATTTAGGGTTTATTTTAGATTTTTTTTATATTGGTTGTTCAGCCCAATGATGTTAGGAATAATGGTCAATTGTGCCCCTAGATATTTTTGTTAGCTTTTATTCAAGCCATTAGATTAGGGGCAAAATTATCCAAGTGGGAAAGTAGTTCACCAACCCCACTTTGCAATGTCTATATACTCTCTCTCTCTCTCCCTCATTCCACCATCACCACCACCGATAGCTCCTTCCTCCCTCTCTAACCCATGAGCTCCCTCTCCCTCTTCCCCCGGCCACGCGCACCACCGCCGCCGGAGCGCCGCCGCCGCCACCGCCGCTGGTGCTACTGCCCCGCGCCTCACCTCGCCACCACCATTCCATCGCCCTTCCTTTCCCTCTCACCGTGTCTCTCCCTCTCCCGTGCTCTCTCTCTCTCTCGGCCGCTCAAGGGTCTCGCCGGAGCCGCCGCTTGCCGCCCCTGTTCCGACGTGGATCCGTCGCTGTCCAGCCATCCTCGCCACTTGCTTAGCCCTGTTTGAAGCCTAGGAATCCAGGTGAGTTCAACCCTAAACCCTAGTTAGGCTTTTGTGCGTTTCTAGATGGGTTTTAGGGGTTAAATTAGGGTAATTTGGGGTTTTCATTGTGGCGGAAGTTGGGATTGATCTTGTGGCTATTTTATGGGCTTAGTGTGATGATTTAATTGAGATTTAGTGGCCCGCATAGTGCTGTGAAGTGGCTGTGCATAGGTGCCTCAAATTGGGCGAACATGTGAATTTGGTGGGTGTAAATTGAAAACCAAACGGTGGCTGTTATGGTGGCTGATTTGGTGGTTTATCGTGATAATTTTATTGAGTTTTAGAGGCCCATAAGTTGCTGTGCGATGGCTGGAAAATTGGGATCGAAATGGGCCCGAGTTCGGTTAAGTTCGGGCTCAATTATGGAGTTTGTGTGCGTCCCCCATTGTCCTCATGGTAGCTGTTTTGGGTAATGTTGTGGGGAGCCAAGTGAAGTAATTTGAGGATATTTATAGGCCCAGAATGATCTGTTTAGTGGCTGGCCATATCGAGATTAATTGGACAAGGCACGATCAATTCGAGATTTAATTCGATAATTACCGAGCATGCTTAGATTGACGGATTTTTTGGCTGACTTGTCTTTGGCTGTGATCAATTGGCGGTGCCGTGACATATGCCTAGTGCGACTAAGAATGGAGTAGCTTGGCAGGCCTCGATTGCGCGGATTTACGTTGAGCTAATCGTGCAATTTATATGTGTGAATTGTGTATCGTGCAAGAGTGCTTGAATTACTTTCATGGTTGTGCGAATATGTTGGTTGAGCATAATGCGTGGTGAATCGAACAAGTGGTGTTGTGAAATTAAATGCTAAGTGTGGAATTTGTGAATGCACAAATGCGAACGTTGTGGCCATGGGCGTGCATCTCGAGCTTTAGCATGGCATGTGCATATATGAGTGTGCGCCAATAGCATAAGCACGTGATCGTATAAAACACCCTGATGCGTTTAACGTGGGGTTCAGATAATAACTGACGTATGTAAATGTGTGATCATATAAAGCCCTGATATATTTTACGTGGGGTAGTGAATTCGTCCTGATGCGCGTTACGCGGAACGATGCCTGGATTACCGGAAGATGACCAGTCTAATGTGTTTTACGCGGATTGTGTGTCATGATCCTGATGCGTTTTGCGCAGGCCAGAGATCGATCTCAAATTGTTAGACTTGATGCGTTTTACGCGGGTCGGTGAAATTGGTAATTGCAAGTGTGCAAGAGTGCAAGTGTGCAAAATGCTTTGATGAGGCTTGAGCATGGGTGTGAGCATGAGCATATGCATGACATGCGTCGTGACTGAGTGATGTTAGTATATGTACCGTGGTTGAATCCTGTGCTATTATTGTGAAATTATGTGATGCCTAACCTGCAGGGTCGAGTAAGTACTGGATTTGGGCCCGAGGGCCTGAGTAAATTTATGTTTTGAATTGTGTGTCGTTTCGTACTCGTCAAGAGGTGCATGTTAGCCTAGTTTAGGTTTAGGGAACTACTCACTGAGATTATTCTTACCGTTATATAAAACTAATTTTTCAGACCTCAAGTCTTGAAATGCCTAAATTTTCAGTACGTTTTGGGATTCCGCTTCGGATAGAGCGGACGAGGACGATACACCCCGTAGGGAACGGGGAGTCGTATATTAGATATTATACCTTAGTTTAGGTGGACATGGGGGAATCATATTATCAGATCCACGAATATATAGCCTGGTGCTTTAGGGATGATCTTGGAGAGTATGGTCCTCTTTGAACTTTTGATGTCCCGTTTACCGGGCTGGGCACAAGGTACCCCCAGTGCCCCGATGGAGAAGTATCTGACCCTGGTTCTTCAGCCGAGGAGAGTGCGAGCTCTGATGGTGTACCAGTAGAGTACGAGGTAGATGAGCTCAATCCGATGGACTTAGAGCTAGCTGACGGGGACGCTATTCCGGAGCCGATGGAGCCGGATGACGAGGAGTCGGAGCCAATCGAGGAGGGTCTCGTACCAAAGGCCGAGCCTAAGGATGTGGACTTTGAGGGGGAGATGTCCGATAGCTCTTTATCTTCGGAGTCCTTTGATTTCGATCCGGACTGGGCACCCTAGGGTGTAACCTTAGTTTCGGACTAGTAGGGCCAGTACCTTTTTGACCGGAGCCCCACCTTAAGTAGTAGACTAGCCCCCGAGCCACTTACCCCTTTTTGTCAGTAGTGGCCTCTGATTCGCTTTTGATTTCCTTTGAGCTCCAACTGTAAGTGGATAGTGTATATGATTCCCAGTACCAATGCAAGTATATATTTGTTCATGTTGTTTACTGTGTGGCTATCCTCGGATATGTAATTTGAAATTGTTCGGGTATTGTATTGCTTCCGCGTGTGCTTTAATCTTTGTGTTAGGCGTTGGGTCGGCGACGCGTGCTGGGACGTCGCACTCAAATCGACCTCTGGGAGGGATGTGGCATGCTGTAGAGTGTGAGGCGTGACATCCCCGTTCGATTTGGTATCAGAGCAAAGTCAGCTCGATCCAATTTAGTCAAAGCTTAGAGTGATAAGGAGCGATGACCTTGGGTAGCCAGTAGGGAGATCTCGCGTGCTACATGTACCTCCTGACTGTTTGTGTATTGATTGATTGGTAGTATGAATTGACCAGCAAAGTGCAGATGCGGCAGGACTCGAGGTTAGTACGTGTATTCTCTTGATTGAAGTCTCGTGCTATTTATGCCTAATCGCATGCTGAGTGATTGACTGTTATTGTGTTAAGTTCCCTGCCTAGGACCTAGACTGGATTAGCTTGGTTTAGGTCTCTAATTCCAATGCGGGAATTATAGCAGGTAGGTGAGCATGCGAGTTGGAAGGATGAGTAACCAAGGAAGAGGTAGAGGTCAAGACCGTGGTAGAAGTAGAGGCCGAGGTCGTGAACCAAGTCGTGTAGAACCACAAGTGAGAGTTGCTAAGGACCCAAGAGTGGATGGAATCTTGAGAACTCTCGAGGAAGCTGGAATTTTGGGAGGTAGACTAGCCCAGGAAAGAGATGCCATGATTGCCGCTGCTGTTGAGGCTGCCATCGCTGCTGCTAATGGGGCCAATGGGAACAACGGAAATAATGGAAATCAGGGAAATGTTGAGAATCCAATCTCGGGATCAGTGAATGTGATCAGACTGATGTCTAAATTGGTAGAGCAGTTCTTGAAATTGAAGCTACCAAAGTTCAACGGCAAAGGTGATCCCGAGGCTGCACCGTGTTGGGTTGAGAAACTAGAAAAGGCCTTCGAGGTGTTAGGGTGCACCGAGGTCGAAAAGGTGACATTGGCAGTGTATCAACTGCAGGACAACGCCAATGATTGGTGGAAGGCCACCAAAGGAAGAGTATTTCCCGAAGGAACCGCCAAGACTTGGGCTGTATTTTCTAAGAGCTTCTTAGGAAAGTTCTTCTCCGAGAGCGCTAGAGAAAGAAAGTTACCGGAGTTCATAAGGCTCCGCCAAGGATTAACAGTGGATCAGTACAAAGCAGAATTTACAAGATTGTTAAGGTTCACGCCAAGGATGGTAGAGCACCCGGAGGATAAGACACGAAGATTTCGGGATGGGTCTAAAACCGGATTTGAGAAGTCAAATGATATCGTTGAACATCAAGAACTGTAGTGAGGTGTATGAGCGGGCACAGGCTATAGAGCGGGATCAGACTGATAGGGCAGTCGCCTCTGGACCGCGATTCGCCCCGGCTAGGGACAACCGCCGTCTTGGGAAGAAATTGATGGCGGGAAACAAACGATTTGTTCCACCGATCAAGAAGAACATCGGAAAGCCAAATCACCCCCAGAACAGATTTGGGGCCTATTTCAAATGTGGGAGTATGGACCATCAAATTAGGAATTGCCCCCAGCAATGCCCTGCAGGACCTTCGATGTAACAACCTCGAATTGGAAATCAATCTAGGAATCCCCCGCCGGCTATTATGAACAGGCTGTCGACAGAAGGACGGGTGTACGCCATGACGCGAAGGGAGATTGAGAATGCACCAGGCGTGGTCATAGGTATGGTTTCGCTATGCCATCATATAGCATATGCTTTGTTTGATCTGAGGGCGTCGTACTCTTTTGTATCTGCTCAGTTTATTGAATTGGCTGGATTAAAACCTATCTTGTTAGAAGCGCAATTGTGTGTGACTACGCCATTAATGGATAAGATATGCATATCGTTAGGATGCCCGAATTGTGAGATAGTAATTGGTGGCGTAGAGAGCAAGATAGACCTAGCGGTTTTGCCGATATATGATTTTGATTTGATTGTAGGCATGGATTGGTTAGTTAAGTAGACCGCTGTAATGGACTGCATGGATTGGTTAGTTAAGTAGAATGCCATAATGGACTGTAGTAGCAGGGTAATCCAGTTTAGCCCTGCTGGACACCCTAGATTCGAGTTTGTAAAGAGTCGAGGACGAACCTCGATCCCTTGGGTTTCATCTGTGGAGGCAACTAAGTTGTTGGACGAGGGCTATCAAGGTTATTTAGCAAGTGTTGTTGATTCGACAACGGAAGAAGTGTGGCTTGAGGATATAGTAGTGGTGCACAATTTTCCCGATGTCTTCCCTCAGGAATTGCCGGGATTGCCATCAGAAAGAGAAGTGGAATTTGTTATCGAGTTGGCGCCTGGCGCTTGGGACTGAGCCAATCTCAAAGCCGACTTACAGGATGTCATTATCAGAATTGAAGGAATTAAAGGTTCAGATGCAGGAACTACTGGACAAAGGTTTTATCCGACCGAGTGCGACTTCATGAGGAGCGGCGGTATTATTTGTCAGGAAGAAGGATGGGTCGCTAAGGCTGTATATCGACTACCGTCAGCTGAATCAAGTGACAGTCAAGAATAAGTATCCCCTCTTAAGAATTGACGACCTATTTGATCAATTACAAGGAGCCTCGGTATTTTCTAAAATTGACCTAAGGACAGGGTATCACCAATTAAGAATCCAAAAGGAGGATATTCCAAAGACGGCATTCAGGACGAGGTATGGACATTATGAGTTCATAGTGATACCGTTTGGACTGACAAATGCCCCTGCTGCTTTCATGGACTTAATGAACCAGGTATTCAAGGAATTCTTAGACCAATTCGTCATTGTCTTTATTGATGATATTCTAGTGTATTCAAAAAGTCCCGAGGAACATGAGACACACTTGAAAAAGGTTCTACAGATGTTAAGGGAGCATGCACTATATGCTAAGTTTAGCAAGTGCGAGTTTTGGTTAAACCGAGTTGCATTTCTCGGACATATAACTTCCGGAGAAGGAATCTCCGTGGATCCGGTAAAGATTGAGGTGGTAATGGATTGGCTGAGACCGACGACCGTTACTGAGGTTCGGAGCTTCCTAGGACTGGTAGGTTATTATCGGACATTTGTGGAAAGATTCTCAGCGATAGCCACTCCATTGACAAGATTACTTAAGATGGAAGCGAAGTTTGTATGGACGGAAAAGTGCAAAGAGAGTTTTCAGGAATTGAAACAGAGATTGACAATGGCACCAATGTTGATGATCCTTTCAGGACCGGGCGGATATGAGATTTATAGTGATGCTTCGCTTAAAGGATTAGGATGCGTGCTAATGCAACATGGAAGGGTGGTTGCTTATGCATCGCGGCAGTTAAGGCCTTATGAGATGAACTACTTGACCCACGACTTAAAACTGGCAGCAATCATTTTCGCGCTCAAAATTTGAAGGCATTACTTATGTGGAGAAAGGTTCCAAATTTATAAGGATCATCAGAGCCTCAAGTATTTGTTTTCATAGAAGGAGTTGAATAGGAGATAGAGGCGTTGGATGGAACTATTGAAGGACTATGATTGTGATATATTGTACCATCCCGGAAAGGTCAACTGGGTAGCGGATGCCTTGCGTAGGAAATCGAGCATCGCGTAGTTGATAGTCAAAGAGTGGATTTTTTTAGAAGGAGCGCGAGACTCAGAATTTAAGTTCAAGATAGGACACCTCTCCAGTCTGATGGCGACGTTAAGGAATGAGCCGAAAGTGCAAGCCAAGATTAAGGCGTTGCAGTCTACGGACTTTAAGATCGAGAAAATTTTGAGTATAGATGACGCTAAGAGGAAACCGGACTTTCAAGTGTTCGAGGATGGAATTCTTAAGTTTCGAGGACCATTGTGCGTACCCGATGATTTGGAACTTAAGGAAGAGATTTTGTTGAAAGCTCATAGGAGCAACTTTAGTATCCACCCGGGCAGCGCGAAGATGTACTAGAACCTTCACCAGCACTATTGGTGGAACGAAATGAAAGTGGACGTAGCCAGGCATGTGGCTAAGTGTTTGACATGCCAGCAAGTAAAGGCATAACATTGTAAGCCTAGTAGAATGTTATTGCCGTTGGAAATCTCAGAATGAAAGTGGGAGCATATTACCATGGATTTTGTAACGGGACTGCCAAGAAGCTAAAGGGAGCACGACTCTATATGGGTAGTAGTAGATAGGCTGACCAAGTCAGCGCACTTCTTGGCGGTGCGAAAGGATTTCGAACTAGAAAGGTTGGCAGAGTTATATGTATGACAGATTGTTCGTCTTCATGGAGTACCGGTATCAACCACTTTGGATCGTGACCCCTGGTTTACTGCGAATTTTTGGAAAAATCTACAATCAGCCATGGGGACTAAGTTGTAATTTAGTACAGTCTATCATCCGCAGCGGATGGCCAGTTTGAAAGGACTATTTAGACATTAGAGGATATGCTAAGAGCGTGTGTATTAGATTTTCAAGGCAAGTAAGAAGAGCAGTTGCATTTGATGGAATTTGCCTACAATAACAGTTTTCAACAGAGTATCGGGATGGCACCGTTTGAGGCACTATATGCAGGGCGTGCAGAGCACCGTTGTCTTGGGACAAAGTGGGGGAAAGATGTATAACGGGCCCAGAGCTAGTTCAACAATCAGTGAAAACAGTAAAGATTATCCGGGAAAGGTTGAGAACAGCTTAGAGCTATTAGAAAAGTTATGCGAACTGAAGGTGTAGGCTATTAGAGTTTCAGGTTAGTGACCATGTATTTCTTAAAATCTCACCAATGAGAGGTCTGTCTCGGTTTGGCAAGAAAAGAAAGCTGAGTCCAAGATATATAGGCCCGTTTGAGATTTTGGAAAGGATTGGAATGTTGGCCTATCATCTAGCCTTGCCGCCGAATTTGTCGTAAGACTATAACGTCTTCCAAGTGTCGATGTTGAGGAAATATGAACCGGATCCGACCCACCTACTGAATCATGAGGTAATAGACGTGGACGATAGGGTGTCGTACGTGGAAAAGCTAGTGCAAATCGAGGACAGAAAGGAGTAGGTGTTGAGAAACAAGACGATTCCGTTAGTCAAAGTTATCTGGGAACATCACAGGACGGAAGGCGCCATATGGGAAAGTGAGGAAACGATGAGACATAAGCAACCCCATTTGTTTGAGTAATCGGGTTTAGATTGTAAATTTCGAGGACGAAATTTTTGTAAGGGGGGAAGAGTTGTGACATCCTAAATTCGACCCACTTCCGGGATTAATAGAATAGATGATTATTTCTCATTTCATTTTAGTGAGTCTCGCCTGGAACTGATTATTCTCGGGATATTGACCATTAGGGAATGGCTACTAGAAAAACGGTGCGTGGACCCAAAAACTCGACTGTGAATCGAGTCCGATTCCAGAAAGCGACGAGGGAATATTTTGTACCGACAAGGGTCGGTCCAAGGGGAGTGACGGATTTGGTTTGACCGACGGCGTACGATCGGATAGCGAGTGATTTCGCGCGACCGAGAGTACGCACAGCGAACGATCCCGGACTTACCCTGGACGACCGCAACCCTTGGGACAAGTGATAAATCCTCGTGTTCTTTGAGAAATTGGGACCGTCATGACTCGAGTAGCCCTAGGTTGATACGCCTAACCCCTAAACAGCCGCCCGTTAGTGAGAGACGCTAAAACTACAAATTGAGTTAAATCGATTATGGAATTTAGTTCGAACTTCAGTGTCGATTTTCGTGGGCGTACACGACTATTTTTCAAGGACTACGTCATTTTTAGGTGGCCACGCATATTTGGGATCGATAGAGCCAAAAATTAGAAATTTGACCCGGGACCGGAAAATTACCCTTTTACCCCTAGGCCTAATTATAGGGTTTCGAATTTTGGGTTCATTTAGGGTTTATTTTAGGTTTTTTTATATTGGTTGTTCAGCCCAATATGTTAGGAATAATGGTCAATTGTGCCCCTAGATATTTTTGTTAGCTTTTATTCAAGCCATTAGATTAGGGGCAAAATTGTCCAAGTGGGAAAGTACTTCACCAACCCCACTTTGCAATGTCTATATACTCTCTCTCTCTCTCTCTCCCTCATTCCACCATCACCACCTCCGATAGCTCCCTCCTCCCTCTCCAACCCATGAGCTCCCTCACCCTCTTCCCCCGGCCGCGCGCACCACCGCCGCCGGAGCGCCGCTACCGCCGCCGCTAGTGCTCCTGCCCTGCGCCTCACCTCACCACCACCATTCCATCCCCCTTCCTCTCCCTCTCACCATGTCTCTCCCTCTCCCGTGCTCTCTCTCTCTTGGCCGCTCAAGGGCTTCGCCGGAGCCGCTGCTCGCCGCCCTTGTTCTGACGCGGATCCGTCGCTGTCCAGCCATCCTCGCCACTTGCTCAGTCCTGTTTGAAGCCTAGAAATCCAGGTGAGTTCGACCTTAAACCCTAGTTAGGCTTTTGTGCGTTTCTCGATGGGTTTTAGGGGTTAAATTAGGGTAATTTGGGGTTTTCATTGTGGCGGAAGCTGGGATTGATCTTGTGGCTATTTTATGGGCTTAGTGTGATGATTTAATTGAGATTTAGTGGCCCGCATAGCGCTGTGAAGTGGCTGTGCATAGGTGCCTCAAATTGGGCGAACATGTGAATTTGGTGGGTGTAAATTGAAAACCGAACGGTGGCTGTTATGGTGGCTGATTTGGTGGTTTATCGTGACGATTTTATTGAGGTTTAGAGGCCCGTAAGGTGCTGTGCGATGGCTGGAAAATTGGGATCGAAATGGGCCCGAGTTCGGTTAAGTTCGGGCTCATTTATGGAGTTTGTGTGCGTCCCCCATTGTCCTCATGGTAGCTGTTTTGGGTAATGTTGTGAGGAGCCAAGTGAAGTAATTTGAGGATATTTATAGGCCCAGAATGATCTGTTTAGTGGCTGGCCATATCGAGATTAATTGGACAAGGCGCGATCAATTCGAGATTTAATTCGGTAATAACCGAGCATGCTTAGATTGACGGATTTTTTGGCTGACTTGTCTTTGGCTGTGATCAATTGGCGGTGCCGTGACATATGCCTAGTGCAACTAAGAATGGAGTAGCTTGGCAAGCCTCGATTGCGCGGATTTACGTTGAGCTAATCGTGCAATTTATATGTGTGAATTGTGTATCGTGCAAGAGTGCTTGAATTGCTTTCATGGTTGTGCGAATATGTTGGTTGAGCATAATGCGTGGTGAATCGAACAAGTGGTGTTGTGAAATTCAATGCTAAGTGTGGAATTTGTGAATGCCCAAATGTGAATGTTATGGCCATGGGCGTGCATCTCGAGCATTAGCATGGCACGTGCATATATGAGTGTGCGCAAATAGCATAAGCACGTAATCGCATAAAACTCCCTGATGCATTTAACGCGGAGTTCAGATAATAACTGGCGTATGTAAATGTGTGATCATATAAAGTCCTGATGCATTTTACGCGGGGTAGTGAACCCATCCTGATGCGTGTTACGCGAGATGATGCCCGGATTACTGGAAGATGACCAGTCTAATGCGTTTTACGCGGATTGTGTGTCATGAGCCTAATGCGTTTTACGCGGGCCAGAGATTGATCTCAAATTATTAGACCTAATGCGTTTTACGCGGGTCGGTGAAATTGATAATTGCAAGTGTGCAAGAGTGCAAGTGTGCGAAATGCATTAATGAGGCTTGAGCATGGGTGTGAGCATGAGCATATGCATGACATGTGTCGTGACTGAGTGATGTCCGTATATGTACCGTGGTTGAATCCTGTACTATTGTTGTGAAATTATGTGATGCCTAACCTTCAGGGTCGAGTAAGTGCTGGATTTGGGCCCGAGGGCTTGAGTCAATTTATGTTTTGAACTGTGCGTCGTTTAGTACTCGTCAGGAGGTACATGTTAGCCTAATTTAGATTTAGGGAACTACTCACTGAGATTATTCTCACCGTTGTATAAAATCAATTTTTCAGACCTCCAATCTTGAGATGCCTGAAGTTCCAGTACATTTTGGGATTCCGCTTTGGATAGAGCGGACGAGGACGATACAGCCCGTAGGGAACAGGGAGTCGTATATTAGATATTATACCTTAGTTTGGGTGGACGTAGGGGAATCATATTATCAGACCCACGAATATATAGCCTGGTGCTTTAGGGATGATCTCGAAGAGTATGGTCCTCTCTGAACTTTTGATATCTCGTTTACCGGGCTGGGCATGAGGTACCCCCGATGCCCCGATGGAGAAGTATCTGACCCTAGTTCTTCAGTCGAGGAGAGTGCGAGCTCTGACGGTGTATCAATAGAGTACGAAGTAAATGAGCTCGATCCGATGGACTTAGAGCCAGCCGACGAGGACGCTGTTCCGAAGCCGATGGAGCCAGATGATGAGGAACCAGAGCCAATTGAGGACGATCCCGGACCAAAGGCTGAGCCTGAAGACATGGACTCTGAGGAAGAGATGCCCGATAGCTCTTCATCTTCGAAGTCCTCTTATTTCGATCCGGACTAGGCACCTTAGGGTTTAACCTTAGTTTCAGATTGGTAGGGTCAGTACCTTTTTGACCGGAGCCCCACCTTAAGTAGTAGACTGACCCCCGAGCCACTTACCCCTTTTTGTCAGTAATGGCCTCTGATCTGCTTTTGATTTCCTTTGAGCGCAAGCTGTAAGTGGATAGTGTTTATGGTTCCCAGTACCAATGCAAGTGTATATTTGTTCATATTGTTTGCTATGTGGCTATCCTCGGTTATGCGATTTGAAATTGTTCGGGTATTATATTGCTTCCGCATGTGCTTTAATCTTTGTGTTGGGCGTTGGGTCGGCGACATGTTCTGGGACGTCACACTCGAATCGACCTCTGCGAGAGATGTAGCATGCCGTAGGGTGCGGGGCGTGACAACGCGATATGATCTTTTGATTCTATCTATAAGCCTTTAGATGGAATTATTAGATTGCGTGGTTAGAAAATTTATCTTGATCTTTAAGCCTTAAGATTAGGATATTGATTCTATTTTTACGGAAATATCAAGTTGATGGGATAACGTTTCTAATTGTTGTTATCTTTGGTGGGTGATCTTTTGTTTATCTTTGATTGATTACTTTATTGGTAGAAAGTGGAAAAAAAATTTACATGTTATATAGGTTTGTTTTAAAATAAAAGAAAACTCCTAAAAATACCTGATTGACTTGGTGTGTTGACTTCGTTGCTTTGTTGATTGTTCTTTTAATGATTACGGACCCGCATGATCACTCCCTGCATGTTAGTAATCTAGCTTAAAATTAATCCAAGTTGCCTGCATAAATGTTTTCAAGAAAATGAAATGGTACCGAAAGGGCATTAGAGTAATCTAGTATAATTAAGTCCTCAAATTCATTTAATCTCTAGTTTGTAGAGGTAGAGTAATTCTCACACACTTTACTTGGGTTTCTAATTGACCCACCAAAAATAGATTAGTGGCAACTTTTAGATAAAAATCATTTGCATGTTAAGAACTTGAACTTAAAGTTGTGAATTGGTATGGGCTTAGGAGAGCCCAAGCTAAGTTTAGGCTTAGTAATCTATTAGCTGAATCCCTAGGTGGTGCACTCGAGGGTAGGTCGCGACAATAGGAAACCAAATCTCCGATCATTTTATAGCAATCTACAATGGCTAAATTGATTATCTCAAAGTTCATACAATAGTCAATTTAAAGATCAATCACTATAAAAAAGACCGGTGAAAGCCAATGTTGATAGAGATGAGCTGCGAGAATTACAATAAATCCTTACACACTTTGTGTTTTATCAATTTGCTTATTGAGAGTCAAAGATTGTTATTATTTTGAGAAGTGTACAAGTGTTGTAATGGTGAAAGTATTCGCGGTAGTGTGATCTACTAGTTTTTGGTAGAAGTAGCATAATCTACATCTATAACGTCTAAATAGTTACTAGTGAATTTCAGTTGTTGGTGGCTGTTTGATTGGAAGAGGGAATGTAGGATATTCCAAGCCAAACCACTGTCAATCTGCGTGCATCTATCATATCTGTTTACTTGTCATTTCATTTCTTTGATAGAAGCACCACGCACGTAGTTTTTGTTTATATTAAATCTGTCTTGCATATATCAACTTTTTTTTTTGGTGTAAAATGTAAGTAGTATAAAACAGATGATGTACAACAGCTTAGGGGCATACCCCGGCATTACAACTAGTACTAATAATTCGAGAATATGGAGGTAGGAAGTCTCCATAAAGTAGCTAAAACAAGGTTAGCTTGCGAAGGTTTGATTTTTTGGTATAGCGAAGCTCTACCTCTTACATTTTTCCGTATCTTCGCCAAAATAATCTGAATGTCAGTTGAATTGTTTTGAAACTGCCTACGGTTGCGCTCCATCCAAGTGTAATATACAGTCGCTAGAAAAGATACTTTGAGGAGTTTCGCTGCGAAATCTTTGCCTATTATGGCTTTAACCATCCATTGAAGCTCCTCATTCCATCCCTATACATTTCGCTTGATCCCATGTTGCGCAAGAATATTGCGCCAGATGCTACCTGTCCATTCGCATTGGAAGAAAAAGTGAGTCCTATTCTCTATACTTGCCCTGCAGAAAGTACATTGGACATCAACTAAGGTCATCTACCGTGATATGATCTCTGCTGTCGGAAGCCTATCCCTACATACTAACCAACCAATAAAATTGTGTTTGCTAACGCTGCTACTCCATATTAAGTTATACCACTCCACAGCCGGACTTTCATGTCTAAGTTCATCGAAGACATCATGGCAGCAATATCTTGGATTAGATATGACTGGAGATAGGACATGACGAAGTTTGAGGAGACATCGCCAACTCCAGGCCATACTGCCCTTCATGTCCATCTGCAAAAATGGGGTTCCTCTGCATTTTGTACTATGGACCTAGGAGCTCCAAAGGGATGATTGACAAGATTCTACATTGTTTGCCCCAATAACACTTTGTTCCATAGGTTCAAATCAGGCAATCCTAACCCTCCTTCCTTTTTGGGTAAGCATACTACACGCCATGCAACTTTGTGCGATCCACAGTTTGTTGAAGACCCAACCCATAGGAAGTTGCGAATATCAACTTGATTCTATGCAATTCCATAAAAAGTTATCAAGTTTTGTTAAGTAACATATTCACCCCCTCTAGGTTATATCACTAGTCACAACAATTGATATTAGAGCAAGTTGCTTACTTATTTTGAAGTGTTTCATTTCAAGAGCATAAAGATTCTTTATGGCTAGTCATATTGGTGTAGTAGTCTGTGAAGGCCAATCAAACTCGAGACCTTCATACTTCAATGCAACAAACTACAACTAATGAAATGCAAGATAAAGGCATTTATCACATCAATGGATCCATGTATATGGGAAGTCGTTGAAAATGGTGTCCGTCCTACTCTAGCAAATTCAATAATAATCTCATCTGCAACCTCTGGCATTATTGAAAACACAAGACAAACAAGAGCAGTATAGACAACAATATCTGCCAAAGAACTAGTAAGAAGAGAAATTCTTGATGCAAAGGCTCTATATTCCCTTTATTGTGCTCTATCACCTGTTGAATTCAACTATACAAACTGCAAGTCACTTTTGAAGAAACTAACAGTGTCAAGGAAACCAAGATGAACATACTCTTGGGGAAATATGAAACCTTTAAGATGAAATTTGATAAAACAATCACTCGGATGAATACCGAGTACACTGCGATTATTAATGGTCTTGTTTACCAAGGAAAAATATTACAAATGCAAAAAATGTGAACAAGATCTCCAGAGCATTACCAAAGGAGTGGAATCATGTGAAGACTTTGATTCGAGAAACATTGAGAATCGTGCCTCTCTCATTTGATGAACTTTTGGAAACACTAATGGCATATAAAGCCTAAAAATATGATGAATGAGAGAAAAAAGGTACGAAGTTAATTGCTTTTAAGGCTAACATGTATGATATGTTGGAGAAACATCTCAAGGAAATTTTGATAATACCAAAACTATCCTTAGTATAATATTTTACATTGATATTTGCAGATGTTCATGATAATGTTTAAAGAACTGAAGTGATAAGATCACGTATTTGTTCTGATTGTAAAAACAGCACCAACGGATCTCTAAAGATCACCAACAAGGCGATGCGTACTTTAAGCTAAGGAGATCGGGATGTTCATCTTGTAATATGACCGTCGGTTCACTATTATTGTAGATTGGACATACACAGCAAAAGAAACGGAAGATCAGATAATAGGTTGTCTAACAATATGTCAGAGTCGTAGCGACATGATAGTAGCAAAAGCAATTTCGAGTAGTTTACAAATGTTCGAGAAAGACTGTATGGGTAGTACCATCCTTGGACAACAGCACCAATGAACTCCTAATGGCTCTCTTGCTTCCCCAAGACATCTCCAACGGTCTAATTGAGGATGCTTATAAAACAAAAGATCTTTGACGCCAAGATGTTAGAGACATGCATACACAAAACCATAAATCTACTACAACCTATGTCCTTATACAAAAGCTCTTATCTGTTTGTGAATCTTGCTACATCATAATTATGCTACAAGATCAAGTGTACTTAGCAGCACCTAACTCCTGATAGTGTGATCTATCTTCTGAAAGGATTGGTATGTGTTGGTTGTAACTTGTTCATAAAATTACTAGTGTATTCTTCTCACGCCCCGGACCCTACCGAGCCCGCGACATCCCAACCACGGTTGATCATTGAATGCGACGTCCCATGCACGTCGCCGACCCAACCCAAAACATCAGAGATTAAGCATGCGCAGAAACTAATAGAAACAATCCGGACAATTAATAATGACAAAGGGGGTAGCAATAGCATGAAACAATAACTATAATTCATACACTTAACAAACACATACGACGACCACAAAAGACAATCCCCAAGCTAAGCCACAATAGCAGAACCATAATTCTCGAAAGGGACAATAGCCGTAAACTTAACTCTACTACAAAAAGGGGACCTCAAAGTGCCGGGTACTTGACCCGTCCTCGATCTCCGAGATACCCTTGCAGCGTCTCCAATCACTCATGGTCGCGGATCTGAAATGATTATATAATAACCGTGAGAACGAGTCTCAATAAGCAACCCCCTAAACCCCACATAGGCCAATGCGTACCCAGACAAGTCGTACATGCAATCTACCCCCATAATGTATAGAATTCGCATCATTGTACTTACCTTGCCATCAAGCCCATGTAAACTCTGCACGTTAATCGTCATGTGATAATGCAATAGTGGCAATTAAATAACACATCATAATCGCTCAAATACCAATCACACTAACACTCAATCAATCCAACTAATTCAACTAGCCAATTCAATCACACGCTTAACCAGCCAATTCAATCACACGCTCAACCAGCCATTTCAGTCACACTTAAATCGCATGCGTGTCCGAACCTCTTTCTCACGACCTGCGCCACTGCGCCTCAGGTCCATTCTCACTGCCCGCGCTACTGCGCCTCAGGCCTATCTAGCACACCCGCCATTCATACTTTCACACGGACCGCTGTTAACACGTCCCAAGTCCGTAGCCCTCCGATCAATCCGGGCTCAATTTCCAATGATCGACATAAACACGTCCCGGTCTAACACACCTTTAACGAGCCACCGTCAACACGTCTCAAGCCCGCATCTATTTGGCACATCGGCCATTCATGCCTTCACACAGACCGCCGTCAATACGTCCCAAGTCCGTCTTTCCATTTAGCACACCGGCCAGTCAAGCCTTCACACGGACTGCCGTCAACACGTCCCAAGTCCGTAGCCCTCCGATCAATCCGGGCTTAAAAATCATTAGGCAAGCACACGCCATTTGCTTAAATCAATTTCACGCCAATTGTATCAACAAACCTATAATCACCACTCAGTCCAATTCACAATTCGCCACCTCAATTCACAAACCCGACGTTCAAGTCGGTCATGCGCAATTAATTAAACAAATTCAAGTAGCACAAATTATACCATAACATAATTAAATTAAACACGCCCTAGCCATTCTAAACCCGAGACAAGTCAATGAAATACCCAAGTACAAATCCAATTCACATCACAGCCCATCACACTTGTCCACAAATCCGTCATTCACGCCTACCACATACGAATATCAAGCCCACCCACGAATGCCACAACAAGCCAATTATTGGCCCACCTACATTAACTAGTAATATGCACCCAAAACTATCCAGATTCCAAATCACAAGCTCACAATTCCAACATTCAAGCCAGTCACAATCACACGTCAATTTCTCCCACACACGCCACGACAATATTATCAATTAGCCCACCATAATTAGTCATTAATTAAGCCCCACAATTCTCACAATTTAATCTATCAATTATGCACGTACAAAAATAGCCCCCAATCCACGTTAAGCCCTTAAACCGGTACTAATTATCCCCTAGACAAGTCTAATAATACCTAATGTACTAGGTAGAGTTTAGGGAGTCACTTACTAGATTTTGGCTCGGTAAAAGTCAGGTTGGGCCTAAAATGGCCCGGGTGAACAGTGCGGACTCGGCACATGCGCGGGCACGGCGGTCAGTCACGGGCAAAATTCTCGGTCACGGCTGGGCACGACGACAGGCGCGGGCGCGGGTACAGGTGTGGGTGCGCTGGCCGGCCAACGTGGGCACAATGGCCGATCGGCGCGCCTGGCGTGCGGGCGCGGTGGCCGTGCGGCGTGCTCGGGGATGTACGGCGAGCTGGACGGGCGAGGCGCCTAGGCCGAATGGGCAAGGTGCCGAGCATGCGACCTAGGCAAGCGGGCAACAGCTTGGCTACGGTCCGGGGTGACTTGGCCGCGAGCTAGGCTGGCCGGCCGGCTGACTAGCCGGGGCTAGTTGGCTGGCTGGCTAGCTAGCCGGTGACAGTGATGCCACGGCAATGGCGATGGTGCAGAGGAGAGGGCAAAGGTGGGTTGGGGCGAAGAGGGCGAGAGGTAGAGGGAGATGGGGCTGAGGAGGGGCGGCGACGATGGCAGCGTGGCAGCACGGCACGGCGACGGGGCAAGGTCGGACGAACTGGCCAGTGGCTTGGCAGAGCCTGGTCGCGTCGAACGCGGCGGTGAGATGAGCTGGGCAAGGGCGGGCTCGGTTCGGGGAAGGAAAAATAAGGAAAGGAGAAAGAGAGGGGGGCTTGGTGGCGATGGCGCGACGGCTGGCGGGAGGGCGGTGGTGAGCTGGTCAGGCGAGCTGGGGTGGACGGCGATGGCGGCGACAGTTCGGGCGAGCATAAGCAAAAACCGAAGCAGCCACGAGCGAAGAGAAAACCAGAGAAGAAAAACGAAGGATAAGAAGAAGGGGAAGAAGAAAGGAAGAGAGAGAGAAGGGGGACAGAGAGAGATGGCTCTATCAGGAGGAGAGGACGTTGCATGGGGGAGGAGAGAGAGAGAGAGAGAGGGAAAAAAAGAGAGGACAGACATAGAGGGGGGAAATATGTGTGGCAGAAGAGAGAGGAGAGAGGATAGAGAAGGAAGGAGAGAGAGAGGGGCAGACGCACGGGTAAGAGGGGAAACGTGCGAGTCAGGAAGTTCAGCGCGACAGAAGGAAGAGAGCGAGAAAGAAAGAGAGAGGGAGAGAGAGAAAGAGAGAGAAAATAAACTTCATTCAAATATTCAATGCGATTCAACGGCCCAAATTTAAAATCGAAAACGATCTACTGGTCCAAATTAACCCTAGAATATAATAAGGGACAAAGGCTAAATTAATTAAATCAAACTACCCCGAGGGATGTCTACTAGTCCAAAATCCATATTCGATTAAAAATCTACTTTTCCACTATTCCTAACAATCTCGACGCTGGCCACAGTAATATCGACATCGTCTAATTTATTTCGTCTCGAAACTCCCAGAAATCAACTACCAAGTTCGGGGTCTAAATAACGGTCAAATTTGATCGAGTGCGGTTCTAGTAAAATCTCTATTTTAAAAACAATAACCGGGAGTGATCAATTTTCGAGCGAGATTTTACTACAAGCACACTAACGAATTACACGTTTATTAAATTCCAAAATTGAGTCAAAATCTGGGATGTCACAACTCTCCCTCTCTTACAAAAATTTCGTCCTCGAAATTTACAATCCAACCCAATCATTCAAACAAATGGGGGTATTGATGTCGTATCAACTCTTCGCTTTCCCATATCGTACCTTCGATGCCATGGTGTTTCCAAATCATCTTGATTGTTTCGACTGATTGCTGAACCAACTCGGGGCTCGTAATGCTCCTCTTACCAATTTCATCCCAACAAACCGGTGTTCTGTAAGCCCTGCCATGAAGTGCTTCGAATGGTGCCATTCCGACACCCTACTAATAGCTATTATTATATGCAAACTCAACCAAGGGCAATTATTCTTTCCAACTTCCCCTAAAATCCAGTACACATGCTCGCAGCATATCTTCCAAAGTCTGACTCGTCCTCTCAGACTCACCATCCGTCTGGGCATGATAGGCCATGCTAAACTGTAACCTCGTTCCTAATTCCGTATAAAGACTTTTCCAAAAGGTGCCAGTAAACTTAGGATCACAGTCTGAAGTAATTGTCACTGGCATTCCTTGCAGACAAGCTATTTATCGCACATACAAATCGGCACACCTTTCCAGGGTAAAATCCTTTCAAATTGGTAGAAAATGTGCTGACTTTATCGATCAATCTACTATCACCCTAATCAAATCATGGCCCCTCTGGCTCCTCGGTAATCCCATAACGAAGTCCATCGTAATGTGTTCCCATTTCCACTCGGGAATTTCTAATGGCTGCAACATTCCACCCGGCTTGCAATGTTGCGCCTTCACTTGTTAGCATGTGAAACACTTAGCCGCCTCTTTAGCCACATCCACCTTCATGCCGTTCCACCAATAATACTGCTGTAAATGTTGATATATTTTCGTACTACCCGGGTGAATACTATAATTACTACAATGTGCTTCAGACAAAATCTCTTCCTTTAGTTCTGTATCACTTGGCACACATAACCGTCCCCGGAACTTTAAAATCCCATCCTCAGTACCTGAAAATCCGATTTCCTTTTTGTGGCATCCACACATCAAAATCTTCTGAATCTCCGGGTCTGTCGACTGTAAGGCCTTAATCTTAGTCTGAATTTCCGGTTCAATCCTCAATGCTACCAGCAGACTCGAGACATGACTCACTTCAAACTTAAATTCCAAATCCCAGATTCTCTCTAACAGGGTCCAATCTTTGACCATCATATGCGCGATGCTCGATTTCCAACTCAGTGCATCCGCTACCTTATTAGCCTTTTCGGAGTGATATAAAATATCGCAGTCGTAGTCCTTAAGGAGTTCCATCCAATGACGCTGTCTCATGCTAAGTTCTTTTTGGAAAACAGATACCTTTGAACTCTGATAATCTGTATAAATCTAAAATTTCTCTCCACATAGGTTATACCTCCAAATCTTAAAAACGAAGATAATCGCGGCTAATTCCAAATCATGCGTTGGACAATTCTGCTCATGCGGTCTCAATTGTCGCGATGCGTATGCCACCACGCTTCCACGTTGTGTCAACATGCTTCTGGGTCCTCTTAGCAACGCGTCACTGTGGATTCCATACCCTCCTAGACCTGACGGGACCGTCACTATTGGCGTGGTCGTCAAACTCTATTTTAATCCCGAAAACTCCTTTTGTAGTTATCCGTCCATTCAAATTTCGTTTTCTTCTTTTGCAAGCGCGTCCACGGTGTTGCTAACGCTAAAAATAACCTTTCCACGAGACGTCTGTAATAAACTACCAGACCTAAGAAGCTCCGAACCTCGATTACCGTTGTCGGTCTTGGCCAATTCATGATGGCCTCAATCTTCATCGGGTCCACTGCAATTCCTTCCTCGGGTATCCCATATCCTAAGAATGCCACTCGATGAAGCCAGAATTCACATTTATTAAACTTAGCCTTGAGTGCGTGTTCCTTTAAAGTCCGCAGATCCCTTTTCCAGATGTAACTCATGCTTAGCGGGACTCTATGAGTATACCAGGATATTATCTATAAACATAATTTACAAACTAATCCAGAAATTCCTTGAACACCCAATTCATTAATTCCATAAAGGTTGCAGGGGCGTTCGTCAATCCAAAAGGCATCACCGTGAACCCTTAGCGTCCATACCTCATCCTAAATACCAACTTCGGCACGTCCTCCTTCTTGACCTTCAATTGGTGATAGCCAGTCCTCAAATCAATCTTAGAAAACACTAACACCCTTTGTACTGGTTGAACAGGTCATTTACCCTTGGCAACGGGTGTTTATCCTTAATAGTCACCTGATTCAACTATATGTAGTCAACACATAACCTTAACGATCCGTCCTTCTTCATCACGAATAAAACTGGCACTCTCCATGGAGACCCACTCAGACGAATAAAACCTTCATCCAATAACTCACACGTTTGGACTTTCGATTCCTTCAATTCCGACAGTGACGTCCTATAGGGCACTTTCAAGATCGGTTTTATCCCTAGGGCTAATTCAACCACAAACTCCGCTTTTCTATCAGGTGGCAATCCCGGCAATTCCTGAGGAAAGACATCGGGAAGATTATACACCCCAGCTATGTCCTTTAGCCTTGGTTCCTCAACCAACTAGTCAACCACAAAATAATTATCTTTATACACCTCAAAGACAAGCTCAATCCATCCTATTTCAATCCCGGCAATTCCTAATAAAAGACATCGGGAAGATTATACACCCCAGCTATGTCCTTTAGCCTTGGTTCCTCAACCAACTAGTCAACCACAAAATAATTATCTTTATACACCTCAAAGACAAGTTCAATCCATCCTATTTCAATCCAACAGTCTCCCAAAACAAATCACCCCGGTTCTTTATAAAATCAAAAATTTTCAAGCATAACTCATTCTTCCAAACTCGTCAAAGAATGTCATTAGTAAATCAAAAATCCATAAATCGATTACGCCTATTCACCATAAGTGATAAATACGTCATACATGATCATTCAAGTAATAACTTCAAAATCATCTCTTATTGTACCCAATACCATCTCATAACGCATCTAGACTTTCAAGGCACATCCTTCACTTCCTTTTCAGTCACAATATACACTTTTCCTTACGTCCTTAGCCAATTCTGATTAATCTGCGGGGCAACTCTCGCTTAATGTCCTACCTGCGGTTGCTATGATTGCATTAGTGACCTAACCTGTCGGTTTAACAATTTCTCATTTGGTAACCTTACTGTCCACTTCCACAACATGCTCCACTTTTACCTTGGCAATGGCCATTCCTATGCCTCTTTCCGTAAGACCGACATGTGGCGCTAAAATAGTAGTTCAGCTTTCCAAAGTCCTTTCTTACTAGAGGGACAAATCTCCGATTCTCTGTCATAGGGTTCTTTCCAAAGTTCCTATTGTCCCTAGCCAGCGTGTACCGCGATCCATATACGGTAACCCTTTCATTCATATCCCTTTCAACCATTTAAGCCTTGTCGTACAACTCATTACAGTCCCTTAAGTTCATTAGCATCAACTGACTGCAGAAATTTGGTTTCAGTCCATCCCGGAACCTCCTTGTCTTATCCATATGGCTCTTGACCACCCTTGGTGCGTACTTAGTCAACCTTACAAACTCGACCTCATAATGATTGACTGACATTTGATTTTAGCGAAACCCAAGAAACTATGTTATTTTCTGTCCTCGCGCACTCTCCAAACGTACTTCTCATCGAAGGCCTCAATAATGACACCCTAGCTTGGAATTATGCCCTTCGAAATATCCTACTTTGGGGGTCTTCTTATTAATCCTTTGGATTTCCTTAGAGTTGATAAACTTTCTCCTCATCAGTGCGCCCGAATACCTCAAAAGCCTTTTTCTAAGTCCTCTGTCCAAAGTAATGTAGCCTCAGGGTCATCTCTTCCCATCGAACCTTGCAAGTTTAAATTTTAGAAATTTTCCAACCATTTGACACATCTGTCTGACTGTATTAACTTACCATTGACTTTGATTCCCAACATTTCCATTATACCTATGATTCTAGATATTTCCTTTGACGACGACAATAGTGGCCTCAGCATTAGTAGCAACAGTAGCATTTCACTCCTCAGTTTGCCCTCCCATTAAAATTCCAACTTCCTCGAGTGCCCTCAAAATCTCATCTCATCTGGAATCCCCCACAACTCCAACTTGCGGACCTACACGACCTCAACCTCGACCTCGACCTTTTCCTCAGCTACTCTTATTCACAAGATTCACACTACCTACTTACTTGCTATAATTTCCCCCCTCAAGAATTAAAGACCTAAGCCAACTATACTAGTCTAAGCCCTAGGCAGTAATTCACAACAATTCACTAAGCAGGTAGTCAATCACAACACCACTCAATCACAAAGAACAGGGATCGTGCACTAACCTCAAGTCCTGACCCATCTACATTTCACGTATTAGTGCATAATATCACTCAGCAATCACAACCAAGTAGTCTGGGTAACGCATGACCAACAAGTCTCCCTAACTGGCTATCCCAAAGTCATCGCTCCCTATCACTCCAAGCTTCGACTATCTTAGTTCGAGCTAACCTTGCTCTGATACCAAATCAACCGGGATGTCACGCCCCGGACCCTACCAAGCCCGCGACATCCCAACCACGGTCGATCATTGAATGCGACGTCCCATGCACATCGCCGACCCAACCCAAAACATCAGAGATTAAGCACGCGCGGAAACTAATAGAAACAACCCGGACAATTAATAATGGCAAGGGGATAGCAATAGCATGAAACAATAACTGTAATTCATACACTTGACAAACACATACGATGACCACAAAAGACAATCCCCAAGCTAAGCCACAATAGCAGAACCATAATTCTCGAATGGGACAATAGTCGCAAACTTAACTCCTCTACAAAAAGGGGAACTCAAAGTGCCGGGTACGTGACCCGTCCTCGATCTTCGAGATACCCTTGTAGCGTCTCCAAGCACTCATGGTCGCGGATCTGAAATGGTTATATAATAACCGTGAGAACGAGTCTCAATAAGCAACCCCCAAAACCCCACATAGACCAACGTGTACCCAAACAAGTCGTACATGCAATCTACCCCCATAACGTATAGAATTCGCATCATTGTATGCACCTTGCCAACAAGTCCATGTAAACTCTGCACGTTAATCGTCATGTGATAATGCAATAGTGGTAATTAAATAACACATCATAATCGCTCAAATACCAATCATACTTACACTCAATCAATCCAACTAATTCAACCAGCCAATTCAATCACACGATTAACCAGCCAATTCAATCACACGCTCAACCAGCCATTTCAGTCACACTCAAATTGCATGCGTGTCCGAACCTCTTTCTCACGACCTGCGCCACTGCGCCTCAGGTCCATTCTCGCTGCCCGCGCTACTGCGCCTCAGGCCTATCTAGCACACCCGCCATTCATACTTTCACACGAACCGCCGTCAACACGTCCCAAGTCCGTAGCCCTCCGATCAATCCGGGCTTAATTTCCAATGACCGACATAAACACGTCCTGGTCTAACACACCTTTAACGAGCCACCGTCAACACGTCTCAAGCCCGCATCCATTTGGCACATCGGCCATTCATGCCTTCACACGGACCGCCGTCAACACGTCCCAAGTCCGTCTTTCCACTTGGCACACCGGCCAGTCAAGCCTTCACACGGACTGCCGTCAACACGTCCCAAGTCCGTAGCCCTCCGATCAATCCGGGCTTAAAAATCGACAGGCAAGCACACGCCATTCGCTTAAATCAATTTCACGCCAATTGCATCAACAAACCCATAATCACCACTCAGTCCAATTCACAATTCGCCACCTCAATCAACAAACCCGACATTCAAGTCGGTCATGCGCAATTAATTAAACAAATTCAAGTAGCACAAATTATACCATAATATAATTAAATTAAACACGCCCTAGCCGTTCTAAACCCGAGACAAGTCAATGAAATACCCAAGTACAAATCCAATTCACATCACAGCCCATCACACTTGTCCACAAATCCGTCATTCACGCCTACCACATACGAATATCAAGCCCACCCACGAATGCCACAACAAGCCAATTATTGGCCCACCTACATTAACTAGTAATATGCACCCAAAACTATCCAGATTCCAAATCACAAGCTCACAATTCCAACATTCAAGCCAGTCACAATCACACGTCAATTTCTCCCACACACGCCACGACAATATTATCAATTAGCCAACCATAATTAGTCATTAATTAAGCCCCACAATTCTCACAATTTAATCTATCAATTATGCACTTACAAAAATTACTCCTAATCCACGTTAAGCCCCTAAACCGATACTAATTATCCCTTAGACAAGTCTAATAATACCCAATGTATTAGGTAGGGTTTAGGGAGTCACTTACTAGATTTTGGCTCGGTAAAAGTTGGCTCGGGCCTAAAATGGCCCGGGTGAACAGTGCAGACTCGGCACACGCGCGGGCACGGCGGTCAGCCACGGGCAAAATTCTCGGACAAGGCTGGGCATGGCGACGGGCGCGGGCGCGGGCACGGGCGTGGGCGAGCTAGCCAACCAACGCGGGCACAATGGCCGATCGGCGTGCTTGGCGTACGGGCGCGGTGGCCGTGCGGCGTGCCAAGCGTGCAGGCATCGTGGCCGTGCGGCGTGCTCGGGGGCGCGCGGCGAGCTAGACGGGCGAGGCGCCTAGGCCGAATGGGCAAGGCGCCGAGCACGCGGCCTAGGCGAGCAGGCAACGGCTCGGCCACGGCCCGGGGTGACTTGGCCGCGAGCTAGGCTGGCTAGCCGGCGGGGCTGGCTGGTTGGCTGACTGGCCGGGGCTGGTTGGCCGGCTGGCTGGTTGGCAGGCCGGCGAGCTGGCTGGCCGGCCGGCGAGCTAGCTGGACGTGATGGCAAGCTAGCTGGACGGCGACGGCGAGCTAGCTGGATGGCTACTAATTCTTTTTATTCCAATCACAAAAGTACACAATCAGCTCACGGTTTCTAAAACATCATATGAACCTGATCTTTACTTAGCACTTACTATTTTCCACAAAAGTTGTTAAAAATCTTGAAACAACCTATTCACCCCCCTCCCCTCTAGGTTGTATTGTTAGGCCCAACATGATACATCAGACGAGAATGGTGTTGATGAAGACATTGCTCTATTGTCCAAAAGATTCCAAAATCTTATAAAGAAACAAAGAAATTTTAGTGGAAAGAAACAATCAATTACAAGAAGATGTTTACTTTAAGCTGAGGAGATTAAGATGTTCATACTGTTATAGCAATGAATCATTGAATATGACCATTAGTTCACTATTATTGCCGTCATGGACTGAACATACTGTCGCGCCGCGCTTTTTTGGGGGCTTTCGGGATTTGCGCACTAAGAAGGTATTTCTGTGTAAGGGTCTCTCCCAGACCATACCTCACGTGTCAGCGGATGGTCATTTCCTACTTAGTCTAAATTTGTGATTTTGGAGTCGCCACTAGTCATTATTGGTAGGTAGACTAGAAACCTAATCGAGGTATGGGAGAAATACTATGATTCTACGAATCAAAGATTGTAAGTACGGAAACTTGGTTACGTTATTGATCCCGAATCGAGATCCCTAACGCCCTTTTGGTACCTAAGAACGATACGATGCCTAACGTGTCATGCAAATTTTCGAGACTTACCCACTAATTCTATCCATTCTAATCGGAGGGAAAACTAATCAAGTATTAAATGTGTAATCAATGCCAATCAAATTAATCAATCTTAAATTGTCTCTAAAAATGAAAATTAATCAAAATATCCAAACCCTAATGAAGCTCTAGAAACTTATTCATTTCATGATTTACATTTTTTTGGGTTTTAGGGGTTTTAGTGGATATAACCCCTGAATTTGAAATTTTCTAAAAATGCCATTTGGGCATTTTCAAAAATTCAAATTTTACTTTCTAAGATTGGCCACAGTATTTTTGGACCATTCTGTGATTTTTAAATTTTTTTAAATTTTTAATTTTTTGAAATTTTTTTTCGGAAGTTTCATTAATTGACAATTGATTTTTATGATTTTCTGAAAATTTCTATAAATTTTCCAAATTTTTAATTTTTATTGATTTTATAGATTTTTCATATGTTTTTATTTGTATTTTTTGAATTTTCTCAATTTTTATGAAAATTTTTGAGTTTTTATGAATTTTCTAATTTTTCTTGTTTTTCTAAGAATTTCCTATTTTTTCTGAAATTTTCGAATTTCTAAAATTTTTATATTTTTCTCATTTTTCACATTTTTTTGAATTTTTTTTTATCTTTTTGTTAATTTTTATGAATTTTTTTATATTTTCTAGATTTTTTTATTATTTATTATATATTTTTTAAATTTCCCGCCGAAGAGGTCAACTGGACCGGCCCGGTTTAACCCGGTTCGGCTTGACCGAACCAGGCGTCGCCGACACCGGTCACCGGTCACCTTCTCCGGTAAGCCCAGCATCAAAACGACATCGTTTTGGACATTTTTTATTAGGGCATTTCCCCGAACAAATCGTATGCACAATTTTGTATTCAACATTTTCAAGACCGTGACTTTGAGCCCACTGTCGGGAGCCTCCGGTGACCTTTATGGCTAATTTTTTGGTTCTGTGTTAAGCTCATATCAACCTCCACCAAACCAAACCAACCAATTGGCTGTTGGACCATCACCGGCCGACGAAAATCTCGTCGGAAAATGCCAATTTGTTACTAACCTAAACCGTGCTCATCAAAAACTCAAAATCCCTATTCTACTCGCATTAACCGTCTAATTCGGTTCAAATCAACACCAAATCATCAAACAAAGTAAAAAAAAAACCTACTTGAACGACTTAGAGTTGTGACAACTCTCTAGCAAGTTTTCCAGATTCCGGCGAGGTTTGGAATTTCCGGCAAAGCTTAACATTATGGTCAACTTAGTTTGGATGTGTTTTTGATCATTCAAAGTGCAAACAAACAATGAAAATGAGGTCAGAATACGTTTTAGGCATCAACAATAACAAAAAAAAAAGAAGAAACACACACGATTGAGCTAAAACCTATTTTGGAAAATCTGGAATACAATGATCATGAACCAACTTTACCTGCTTCAATGAGGATCAAAATGGAGTTCCCGAGCTAATCAGTGCCTGTGGATGTCTTCCTTGATCTAAGATCTTTGAGCTGGTGGCTTCGGCCTCGCCAGGAAGGTTTTGGATTGACCAGAAAGGTCTCGATTTCAGACCTTCAGGACAAGCCGATCTAACCAGAACAATGGAGGGGAACTTACAGCTAAACCCCAATTCGCCGGTGCTTCGCCATCTAGAGCGACGCCGGACACTCAAGTGGGAATCTCGACCCTCTCTCTCTAACTTTTCCTCTTTGGTTTCCCCTGTTTTCTCTCTTTCTCCCTCTCTAGCATTTCACCGAACACTTCCTCTCCTAATGTTCAGTTTTTCCAACTTTTTGTTCATTGATTTTTCCTATCCAAAGTTCGTTGGAACCAACTTCCAATCTATTAGATCGATTCCCTGGTGCTAGCTAGAGATTCTCAAGCTGACCCAGTCGATTTTCACGTGTCAAATTGGCTGGAAAGGATCAGCGAAGTCACGGGCTTGAAACATTTTTTTCTGGGTTTAATGCAATTTGGTGAGTCGGGCGAAGAAGGTGACCGACTCGAGTCGGTTCGGGTTGACCCGGTCGACCTGGGTTGGTCTAAATTCGCCAATTAAGCTCAATTTTGACCCAATTTTCAAAATTAAACCCCAAAATTGAATTCCCCATCACATTTTGAACCCAAACATGAGATTTTCCCCAATTTTTGTGACAATCATGTCCAAGATTTTCCCATTTTTATATTCAAGTTAATAGGATTTTATTCAACTTGATGTCCTAATGACCTGATTAGCCAAAATGGATGCCAAAATTGAATTACCCACATTTGATTAATCCTAGAAATGATGGTCTGATGGTTCAACAATTTCATATTGGGCACGATTCCCAATTTAGGCTCAAAATTCTTAATTTTCAATTGAATTTTGGGGATTTTTTATTTTTTTATGACAAACTATGTAATTGGACTGACCATTATGTAATTCAAGGTCCCAGAATCATTTGATGTGAAGACACTATGACTTCAAAATGACTAGAAAAGATTTAATTGCATTTTTTATTCAATTCGGGTTTGATTTTGCCCAATTTTGGAAAAAACCCATACCCGATTGAAATTTTTCTAAATCGATGATGTATTCATGAAATTGGATTTAAAATAAGACTAATGACTGTTTTTATGGAATTTGTGTGATTCCATTTGCTATTTTTCTTGATTTTCTCACTTATTTTGACTAAAAAAATTAAGGAAAAATGTAGAAAAATGCCAAAAAATTATTTTTTTGGTTTTGAAATGGGTTTCTAGGCTTGGCCAAGATTCCTAATCCTAATTTTGAAATTTTTAAAAATATAAAAAAATGAGCTAAAAATCAGATGTCAACAGCTGGCCTCTCTTTGAGATTGAGCTCGTTAGAAGTTGATCTCAAAGAAAAAGTGACACCTAAGTTTTCAGTCGACTCAATGAACAACATAAGATGGAAATTTCACAACAAATGATTAGGGATCTTGCTTTTAAAATTCGTGATCTATTCAAAGATTCTCTTTTCAGAACATATTTTGAAAGTTCTTAATGATTGAGGGAGAGAAACTTACCTGTTTATGGCCATCTCTTTGTTACTTATCTAAGGGCATGAATTGATGGTGGTGATGATTATTATGGTTATTCTCATTTCATGGTTTAAGGATGAACCCATGAACCATGAGCACTTGAGGCTCATTGCTTGAGAAATTTGGAAATTTGCCTAGTGGTTCCTCACAAGTAAGACTTTGAATTTGCCTAGGGGCTTCTCGCCTGTAGGTCTTTGGATTTGCCTAGTGATTCCTCACCAGTAGGACTTTGAATTTGCCTAGGGACTCCTCGCTTGTAGGACTTGAATTTGCCTAGGAACTCTTCGTCTATAAAACTTGAATTTGCCTATGAACTCCTCACCTGTAGGACTTGAATTTGCCTAGAGGCTCCTTGCTTGTAGGACTTGAATTTACCTAGGGGCTCCTCGCTTGTAGAACTTGAATTTACCTAATGATTCTTCGCTAGTAGAACTTGAATTTTCCTAAGGGTTCCTTGCTTATAAGACTTTAAATTTGCCTAGGGGCTCATCGCCTATAGGACTTGAATTTACCTAGGGGCTCCTTGCCTATAGGACTCGAAATTTGCCTAAAGGCTCCTCGCCTGTAGGACTTTGGGAAGACTTCAAATAATGAATGCCTTGACCATGAGTTATGTGATTTTGAGGTTTCACTAACCTTTGTATGGTTTTTTTAGTTGACCAAAAACTATTTTGAAAAGTAGTTTTTGAAATTAATCAAAACTATTTGAAGCGTGATTTTTTCTTAGCTTACCATAAACTGTTTGAAAACTTGATTTTAAGTTAACCAAAAACTTTTGAAAACTGGTATGGAAACATATGTTCTTTCCATTAATGCATTTCAGAAAATCAAATTTCTTTTTCAAGGAATTATTTGAACAAAATGCTTGTAATCTTTCAAGAAATGCTTGAAATGATCGTTTGGAAGACCTTCATTAGAAAGGATTTATTTCAATCGATGAAGTTGGTCTTTTATTTATTTGATTGAAGGGGGACTTGTCTGATATCCCTCAATTTTATCTCTCTTAACCAATCCTTAGGTGTTCGGAGATATTCGTAATGTATACAATCCTTAGATCTTTCCAAATGTTGTAATGTTGGCTTGGTCAATAGCTATTCAAAGGATAGGCATTTTGAGGCCAAAAAAAAGGATTTCATCACAACTAATTTCGGATATACAAGTTAAAAACCTCGAGGACAAGACAAGATATTATTGCATACACTTCTTTAAGTGATGACTTCTTGTCATAAAGTCATGTTTCTACTCTCAATATCCCGATCTGATGAGTCTTTGGGGAGAGGTTGTATTGTTGGTATTGAGTCTACTCAAAAGGCTCATTTGTTTGAATTTAGGGTTTTTATGAAATTGGTAATCTCCTTTGCATCACCACCTTTTTCTTTTTTGCTCACTAGGGATCTTTCTTCTATGAACATTAGAGTTCCCTAAAACATTCATTACAATCTCTTTTCTTTTGCTCACTCTCGCTTGTTGTGATCTATGATCTCTCATGATTTTGACTTTATTTTGTCATGAATTTTTTGTCATTTCGAGCTTTCTTTTGAACTATCTTTTTCTTTCTCATTTTCCTTGGGCATTTAGCCTTGCTTTTGCTAGGCACACTACTTTTTCATGCCCCAGATTCTTTTGCCTTTGATCTTTTTGAATTCTAAGGACTCTGTGTCATACCCTTTTGTTTCTTATCTACTAAAGTGGATCATATGCTCATGCTCCAGTGTGAAGAGATGATCATCAATTTAGGGTTCTGAAATGAATATTTAGGCTCAATTAGGTTTTGCCAAAGGTAATATGTTTGGGTATAAGAAATGAAGTGCTCTTCTTCCTTTTAGGATGTCTTGAGCTTCCATATGACTTCATCTGAAGTTGTCATGGAAAGATTGATGTAAGAGTGTCACGCCGTGAACCCCGACAAGTGCGCGACACCCCAAGCTAGGTCGAATTAGTGCGATATTCCAGAAAACGTTGCCGACTCAAATCAACACATCAAAGTCGAACATGGCAGACACGAGAACATAAACCTTGGCAATATAATCATGGGGTAATAGGGAGAGATAAATCACCAAATCACCAAGCACTATATTACACCGTGATATATATAATATCCATTACAATCCATCACAACCAGCAACCTTTGCACCAACAACTGCCGATATCAAAAAGGACTAGCGGCTTTAGGTAGACTAATACTACCACCAAAAAGGGTCCAACGCCTAGCTTCTACCAAACCTTAGAGGGGGTCCACTTAGAGTCAGTCTCATCTGAGTCAGTCTAATATTCTGAGGACTCATACTCGATATCGATCTCAATCAGATTATCTTCATCTCCTGACTCTAATGGGACCTCAATCCGCTCCTCTTCTTCAGGCTCTTCCTCCGATTCTTCTTCGAGTTCCTCTTCGAACTCCATCTCAAGTTCCTTCTCAGGCTCCTCTTCTAGCTCCATCTCTTTGGGATCTTCCTCCGGGTCCGACTCTATTGGTCCTTCCACTTGATGAGGCTCCACAAGTATTGGTTTGAAGGCTTCCTTCATTTGATCTGACTCCAAGGGTGCAAATTGGTGCCCAGACTCTGCAAGACCGGCACTTGTACTAGTCAACTCGCATTCGAGGGGAGGTATAGCCAACGGGTCCCAATCACCTACTCCATCGAATGGGACATCGAAACCTTGTACTGGCCCAAACTCATCTAGCCCGTCTCGGAAGCACCATGCTACATTGGTACGGGGTTGCCATAATAGTTCACCCATATCTACCTAAATTATACCGGTATGCTTAATCCAAGTATGGTTCTCATATATAGAGTACTCCAAAATGGTATGTTCCGTGTACATCGGGATCCTAAAATGCTCTGGAGGAGGGATATTCATTATACCTGCCAAGGGTCTAAGATAATTTGGTTTAATAACCATGAGACACTTCTCTATAAGTGAAACCCTAAACCCTGCCTTAGTTAATACGTATCTCTGGGCATGTTCGAGTACATAAAACACACAACTATCAAGCCAGAACAATAGCAGGCACAAATATCTCACCTTGATATGCACAAAATCTTACATGCAAATTCAAACATTATTACTAGAAACTGACACCTTATCGCACTCAACAATACCAATCAAACCATATTCATGCCCACATTCGCATAATAAACACAACATCATACGATTCCCATTTCACTCAAGCACACGCATCCAATTCATTTCTGACCCGCGTAAATACACCTTAGGTCCACTTTTGATCCACGGTCCACATACAAACGTCTCATATTCACAACACTCCTTAGCCCGCGTTACAGTACATGCCTCAGGCTATGTCTCTTGCCCGCGTATCACGCCTCAGGCTCAACATCCTTTACCTACGGCACAAGCCGCGTAAACGCATCAGGTTGGTGGTCTTCTGGTAATACCAGGCATCGTCCCGCATTACAGTACATGCCTCAGGATGGGTTCAATTCCCTGCGTTACAATATACACCTCAAGGATTATGTGATCAAGCGAGCATGTCAACAAACCACATTTAATCTGGACTTCGCGTTACAATACACGCCTCAGGGTTTTTAATGATCGTACAACACGTCGGGCACCCAATTACATGCCAATTTCATATGACCAACTCGCACATGACACCCAAAGTATTCAAATCACCAACAAGCCATATTAACCCACAAATTCATCAATTCCACTTGCACAAGCTCAATTTAACACAATATTCATATTATAGGCCAATTTTCACCAATCAAGGGCGTCGCACTCATGCCACAAATCCTGATTCATCACATATAGTAATTCAAACATAAGCATGCCACAATTCAGCCACGATATGCACATTAACTCAACCATGACAAAAAAATCACTAAAACGCCACATTTAAGCCCGTTTTTCATGCAATAATTCCCGATCATAACCCATAATCATTCTAATCACCAACTTAATCAATTCTAACCTTAATTCCACCTCTAAAATTATTACAAATCCATCCAAACAACTCAGCCACCTCAGTCCACCAATTTCTTCACGAATAACCACTAAAACTCGCTAAAACGACCCCGAACAAACCCGAAATTACCCGTTATCCTAGGCGAGGTTTAGGATATCACTTACCTGGAGTCCTAATCTAGATTTAGCAACCAAGGGTGGCAGAACAAGGGAAAACAGCAACGGCGGTGTCAACGAGCGGTGAGGGGTGCCGACGGCCTCACGGTGACCATGGATGGACGGCGGGGGTGACGGGCTTGGACGGTTGGCCACGATCACGAGAGGAGGGGGAGGAGAGTGATTCGGCTAAGAGGAGAAGGAGAGGGTGTAGGCGTGAGAAAAATGAAGGGAAAGAGAAAGAGAAAAGAAATAAAAAGGAGAGAAAAAGGTTGGTCTAAGCCTACCCCCCGGAAAATTACCATCTTACCCTCTCTCTACTTTCCATCCGATGGCCACGATTCAATCTTATCCAAAAATCGATGGCCAAGATCAACTCTCATAAAAAAATATGCAAGGGTAAAATAGGAATTTCACAAAAAGTGTAGGGACAAAATTGTCCAAAAATTTTTATCTCTAAAGTTGGTATGAAATGACCAAAATGCCGTTCTCACATTACACTTGGTCTTCACAATATCTTAGGGGCAAAATGGTCATTTTCCACTTCTTGTCAAAATTTCAATTTTCTAGCGAATTCGGACAAATCCGAGGCTGACCACGTTAATAACGACGTCGTCCAATTACTCTATCATGACTTTCAAAATTTTCAACACCCAAACTCAGTCTCCATTTAATGGCCAAACTCAAATAAATGCGACTTGAGCTTATTTCAAACTAATGGGCAGCTTTCGGGAAAATTTGTACATTCGACCTATGGTCGATACTAAATCGAGCCACGTTTAAGTTCACTTGAGCTATGGTGACCTTGACTGTCATGTAATTGCAAGGATTAATCACTACTTCTAAAGAACGCGATTGTTTGGAATACGTTTGAGATCATTCGCTAACTTTGTATTCTGGCGAGGTGAAATCACCGCGATCCAATTATACGACATTCGCAAATCGACCCATGACCATCCTTAGATCGGTCTATATTAGCCCAAAATATCACCTCGACAATCCTTTTAGCCAAAAGTCAGTCCATGGTCAAGTTCTATGGTCACGCGAATCTAGATCCCTAATTAGTCTTTCCCTACTAGTTAGTGTCCCAAAAGTGATTAAGTCTGGGCGAGATTTACTACAAGTGCGTTATTGAAATTATGCATTTCATAAATACCAAGTAGGTCGAAATTTAGAATGTCAAAGAGAGTATGCAATAGAATCTTTCTTGATCCTATTCTCCATACCTGTCAATTCACAAACCTCCTAATTTGCCCCAAATGTAGAGTAGTTCTTAACAGGGTTGTTTTAGAAAAACTTCTCCACTGTTTTGGTTCAAATTTGATTTGGAAGAGATAAGCATGTGTTTGGGATAGTGAAATGACTGCCTTTCGTCATTTCAATCCATGTAATCATTGCGAACATCCCTTATTTCCTTCGGATGAGTTTTTTCTCACTCAATTCTCTATTTTGACTTTCAGTGTATAGGGGATGTATTTGGATATGGCTTACCTTTCATCATTTGAAGGTCTTTTCATTCGATTTGATCCAAGCTTTTTCTATGAAATTTTTCAAAGCCTTTTGTCAAATTATTCCTTTTAGGGAATTTTGATGCTTAATGCATTTTCTAAGAAAGTGTGTTTCAAAACTTTTGATTTGAAACATTTCAGAAGTATTTTCTTTTCAAAACAATCTATTTTGTTTTGCTCGGTCGTAGTGTTATTCCGCTTGGGGAAGAAAAAGTTCGATTTTTCTCTTAAAAAGGCAACTTCTTTAACACATGCCCTCACGATTTAAGGATACTTGTCTAATCAACTTACCAAGATCTCTCTTGTTTGCGTATTTTTTCTTTGATTCCATTGGAGATTTTTCTTTTGTTGATATCTTTTCTTTGTTTCCCTGGAGATGATAAAAAGAAAAACACATTAGGGGATATCAATGGTGTTGAGAAAAACTTCTATTAATTTTGAAGTTGACAAAACCTTCCACGTTATTATAAATCTAATACTTATTCTGAACTAATTTATTCCAGGTATGTATATTCTGGAAGCTCAGAAGGAAGTTATTCAGACT